>ML780777.1:1220882-1273824 GCA_009831015.1 Picea engelmannii | reverse complement strand
ATATTGACTGATGTTAACTATGAATGAATGAATATGTGCCATCATAATTCATTTGACACTACTAGTTATTAACCCTTGACCGTGTTTAGCTAGTGTTGACCATATTTGACATATTAACTGCATTTATGAACTAACCTTGAATTCCTTAACCTACTAACATCCTTACCCATTAAACCTAGTGAAACAATGATCTGTAAATTGTGGTGGATATTTCACAAGAATAGTTCATCACAACAGATCTTATAATGCACTAAAATATTTTTATGTAGTTTATTACCTTAGATCTTATATTTATTATTATTAGCTTGGTGCTCAAATTTATGGAAATAATTGAAACTAAAATGAAAGAACAAGTAAATGAACACACCATCCACACAAATAAACACAATGTGAATTGGGGAACTCGATATGGGAGAAAACCTCACTGGAAGGTGAGGTCTATGCTCTTCTCTCTTTTTCTTAGTTAAGAAATACAAATACAAAGAAAGGGGCACTCTTTATGGAGTTCCCATAGAAATTGTGGCCTAAATGGCTATTAAAGAATCAAATACCTCCTTTGTTATGCTTCAAGAATCCACTCCTAGATTCTTTGCTAAACTATGGAACAATAACAATAATAAAATAACGGAACCCCTTCTCTTCATAACATCCCAGTATTTAACATAGCCTGATGGTCATCTAGGGTTAGAGTTTTTGCATGCCTCAACCCTCAATTAGTGTTAGGGTTTTTGACCCTCTAGAATCTTCTTGGAAGTCTACGAGTGACTAACACCTCATGTGTGAGTAATGGGGGCTGATGTGGCATCCACTTGATACCATGGTGGTCAACAGGGTAACTCAACTTGCGAGAAGGATAAATTTTGCATATGAACTCTAATTGAGGTGATTTTTTCACTGTTGGAAACCTTTCAGTGTGTTGAACGATGTCGAGAGGTTGGGAGCTATGCTCACAAGTTTTGGCCCAAAAAAGTTTCATTTTATGTCTCAAATTGGCTCGGGAAGGTTCTAGACGCTAAATCACGAAATTGGGACCCACCCCTTAAATGGGCCTTGCAAGTCAATTCCTCCAATTTTTCCACGTAGAAAGTACCGAGATAGATGAAAAATTATATAATGATCTATTCCAAATCAAACACTAGCCATTGTTGACCATTTAGACCATGGTTAATCCACAAACCCCTAAACCTCCTAATGCATTAACCACTAACCCCCTAACATCTTGACCCATTGACCTATTAAGTCACTAACCACCTTATCCCATTAACCCCTTAACACAATCATCTAACACAATAACTTTGTTAACCCCCTAACATAATCAATGCCAAAGGAACTAATCCCCTAAGACACTATGACCCTTAATCCTTATGACCCCTAGTTACACATTATGATCTCAAACACGCTAACCCCCTAATACACTATAACTCTTAATTCCTATGATCCTCAATGCTTATGACCCTTGATGCAATCATCCCTTAACCCTAAGTATAATAACTCTGTAGAGGTCAATGAGGGATTCCCTAATTGGTGAAAGAAGGGTGTTGTTAATCATTTCTCCCGCCAAAATCCAAGTCTCCCTAATGACATATTTACCCCTTATATACATGGGAGTACTTGTGCATACAATTCCAGTTAGAATGAAGAGCAAGTTTTGATTAACTTCAACATAATAAATACCCCACATAAAGCTTAACCACATGATTGAGCAAGTTTTAATTAACTTCAACATAATAAATACCCCACATAAAACTTAACCACGTCATTCAAATTTGAATATTTACATCAACCTCACACATTATCAAATACTCCCACCAAATTATAGAAAATTATACACTTTCTACATTGCAATAAAAGGAAACTATACAAAATGGAATACAAGAAAGGAGTAAAACCCATATCTATATAAATAGGTGAAACCTAAACGTATGACATAAGCTACTATTGTGATGCAATTGTATTTTTATTAACATTAATCACTTTAATTATATATTTTGAATCTTATTTTTTTTAATAGAAATGGAGAAATTTTATAATAAAAAAGGTGTTGTTGAGATTGTGAAGGAGTTACAAAATCTTGAAAAATTTGAACCAACTCAAGGTCTCAAATAGACAACTATTACAGAATATTGATGAATTTTTCAAATATTCAAATGAAATCTTCACATAGAACAACCTTACTGAATACATTCATAAAAAGACTTTGAGGATAAACGTGAAGAGACATTGCATCTAAATTAACTTGATGGGGAAGAACTCATCTTTTTGCATGACTTGCGAGCCTGACTTTGTGTTACCATTGGATGTGATGTTGCATGTGCTTTCTTCTTCTTTCCAACTATTGTCCAAACTTTGTTTGCATATGTTGGACCATTTGTAATGTCTATGATACCTGGATTTTCTTGATCTGAAGCTTCTTGATTTTCTTAATCCAAAACCTTTGCAACATCAACCTGATTTGCCCAGCTTGTCGATGGTTGAGGGGATTGTTGTATCTGAAGTCCCTTATCTGAGTCCTGAAGGGTAGATGCCTCTTTCTTCGACTTCTCAGTGGAGTTCTAGAACGAGTCTTGAGATAACAAAGTGTCTTGAATATGAGGATTTGATTGAGGAGGATTTTCATTGTCTTGTGAAGGCTCTTTGCACGCTTTGAAATTACTTGATGGTCGTCATTAGATCCAACCCACCAAGTGGATTTTCGATGCTTTCTGATCTTTTTAGACCCTTTGGGACAATGGGATGCAAGATGACCTGTTTCAAAACAAGATCTGCAACGCAAGGAGACTCTCTCATAGTCAAGTTTCTAAGGCGAAGAGTAATTTTTACCGGTAAGAATAACTTCAAGTGGGAATCCTTTACCGAAGTTCATTTCCACGCAAATACGAGCATAGGTAGAGGTGTTGTGCCTCATAGTTTCACGACTTGCGAAGTGGAACTTTCCTAATAATGAGCCAATGGCTTCGAGAGAGGGCGAACCCCAAAAATGTAGTGGTAGATTAAGAAGTCTCACCCAAACTGGGATTGAGGAGAGAATGTCAGTAGCTAGATTGAAAGGAGACCAGGGTTTCATGAACAAACCTGAGTTTCCCCAAAACCACAGGGTTGAGTTGAAGATCAAATCATGATCTTCACGCTGTTAAGATCTACTAACTTTGGCCAAAAACCATTGAAGCAACAGACCAAACTCACGGATCTGTAATATTCCTCCTCTTCTTCAACATCTTGTCACATGGGAATGACAAGGGATGGGATTTCCTGAGCCAAAAAAGATAAAGACGAGGGAGCAGAAACCTTTTAAACAATATTGCGAAAATAAGCACCAGACTGCAAAACAGAACCCATCTTGAGCTAGGATATGGAAGGAACAATCCCCCAAACCAGGACATCGACAACAACAGTGTAATCCACCTCCATGGTAGAAAGGACGCTGGAGCAAGGCCACCAGAACCGATGCGCAAGGGTCATAAGTGACCAGGGTTAAACCCTAGCTGTCGCGGACAAAAGCTAGAGCGGCTCCATCCACTGGATAAATTTTCCAATTATATATTTTGAATCTTATTAATATAAATAACATTTCACAATAATACCCAAAAAAAATCTTTAATTTTAATAAATAATATTTCACAATAATAAGCAAAAATATCTTTAAAATTACATAGTTAAAAAACAAAATAACTCATAATAAAATACTAATAAAATAGCCATGACTTCATTCTTAAATCTTAAATAAAATATATTTGTTCGATAGCGATTTTAGTAAATCTCTTTAATTTTAAAAATAACATTTCACAATAATACACAAAAATATCTCAAAAATTACATAGTTAAAAAATTAAATACAAAATAACTCATAATAAAATACTAAAATAGCCATGACTTCATTACTAAATCTTAAATTTAAATAAAATTTATTTTTTCGATAGCGATTTTAGTAAATCTGATATAATGATGACTTCACTTTAAAATAATATTTTCATTTCTTAATTTTATATTTTACAAGGCTAGAGTGAGTAATCGACAATGTCACGTCGGATAACATTTTATTTTCTTCTTACATATTGTTTGTGTGCCCCTAAGGTGATTTAGCAATGAATATCAATGATAAGTACCCTAGGGGAAAAAATCATTGATAAGTACCAACCATGTGGTGTCATTTTCTCTAAGTACCTTAGTCAACACCTACAATTCCATATATTAATTACACAACACGCCTTCTTTGAACTATCACCGTGAAATAGGTGGTGCCATACCAACCGGTGTTTAATTCCTTTCATCAACAATTAAATTTTTCATAACCAATTAATCCCTAATAATTAATTTTATTTAAAAAAAAGCCAAATTCTTCTCCACGCAATCTCCATTCATGTAACAGTTACTAGGATAACATGCACACTTATTTATGCACATAAAGAAGCCGTTGGAAACGGGCGAAGGGCATTTGAATATTGATTTAGCTCCGATATCAACTTTTAGTTCTCTCTCTAAAGCTGGTGACAACCATGCAAAGCCCTGCGCCACTTAATTATTTAAGCGTACCTTCACGTGCAAACATATATTCCTTGGAAACAACCCATGTGTGTAGTGCTCTGCCCAACAAACTTTTCTCTGCCACACCTTAATCCCATTTTTTATTTCAATAATTATTGGAAAGTGAGAAGTGAACAATGCACTAACGAGCTGCTGCCTTTGAATACTTGCTTTCATATGCGACCAAGATGTGGAAAAATCAACTGTCCTCTCTGTAAAAAAAAACCAAAGCCAAGTTTGAAAGCATACTCTCGCTAACTTAGCGACGAAGAAATGAAGCCCAATCTTTAGAAAACTTGTGGTTTAGACAATGAACCAATGAAAGAGGACGGAAAATTTTGGTGCAGATTTGTGGTTTAGCTACGGTCGCTATTGAAAATTTGGAGTATGTGCCCCCATAGTGCCATCAATGTTCGTGCCACGTAACATCAATTTTCAATGTAAAAACAACTTTCAAAATAATTTAAAATGCAATGCATAAATATAATTTGTCTTATATAGGTAAGACTGAATTCGATGATGAAAAATTGGATTTTATATTTTTTTGGGAAGTGGAGATGATTTTATTTGATGATGAAATTTTTTTGGGGGAGTGGAGATAATTTGATGATGAAAATTGGATTTTATTTTTTTGGGAGTGGAGATGGATTTATTGATGTTGATTTCATTTTTGTATTTTCATTTCATAGATTTATATGGTAAATTTGTATTTTCCAAAATTTTATAAAAAAAATTTAATGGAGATTTTAAAAAATCTTGAAAATAGGGTTTTGTTATACCATTAGCTTAATCTAAAATATAGATTTTTGCCTTTTCACTAAGAGAGGATGTCTACTAGACTTGGTGGAACTTTGTTGAGTTTGGCTAGAAAATTAAAAGTTGAGTTTAATTTTTTCTAGTTATATTTTTAGATTATTTTGTTTAAATTTTATTAAAAAGTTTAGAAGAATTGTTGGAATTGTAAATATCAATTATTGAGATTGCAAAATTTAGTGCAATACCGTAATGAATTTATTTAAATATTAAAAAATATAATTTAAGCAATAAAAAATTTCAATTTTACTAATAAAAACGAAAAAGGAAGGGGAGGGTATTTGACCTGGTAGAATTGGTTTATCTTCATCATCAAAAGAACAACCTTGCAAGTTGTTATTGGCTTGGTCATATTAGGTCACACTAAAATTGCCTTCACTAAGGGTTTAACATGTAACTTGCAAAAATTAAACCTAGGTGGGATGGTTAAGAATCATCCCTCCCAACTACCCAAACTAAATCCAATTCACATTATTTTTATCTTTATTAGATTCCAATAAATTAAAAAAATTACAATATAAACATTTTTTTATCCAAATTTTGGTATTTTGAATAAATTCAAATATCCCAAACCCAAATGTTAACTCACAAATTGTAGGTGACCCACTTTTATTGGATTCTAATAAATTAAAAAAATTACAATATAAACATTTTGTTATCCAAATTTTGGTATTTTGAATAAACTCAAACATCCCAAACCCAAATGTTAACTGGTAGGTTGGGCAAAGCCCGACCCACTTTTATTGGATTCTAATAAATTTAAAAAATTACAATATAAACATTTTGTTATCCAAATTTTGGCATTTTGAATAAATTCAAATATCTCAAACCCAAATGTTAACCCACAAGTTGTAGGTTGGGCAAAGCCGGACGCACCAAGTGGTGACAACTAAGGGACACTATATCCAATATCACCTCCATATAGATCCCCCTTCAAAGGTGACTAGATTACTATAGGGATGGAAGGGAAGAAAGAAAAGTATCCCGTAAAAGTCAATGATAGAAGAAAAAAGTGACTTAGATAGCTCATTTCCTTGACACACAAAAAACCACACTTACATATAGTATATTAGATGAACAAACAAATTAAACTTGTTATCCCTAATTTACAACCATCAAACAATATTAATTATCAACCATATAAATAGATAAAATTATAAATAGATGAAATTACAATTTTGTTATTTTTGAATGGATTCAAAGACCCCAAAACCTCTAAATTATATGTAGGAATGGGTTTTCACCCTCCCAATGGTCTTTAGAGCGACTTGTAAACTGGCCCCTTTGGTGTTTAGTTCGGCTCATTTTAATTGGCATTTAACCCACACCTCACATACTTTATTTTTTAATTTGGGTAAAAGTGAAACTACGAATTATGATTCGATCAAATCGAGTTTGGATAATTATGGGTCATTTATTTCCTCTTCAAATACTGGATTGACAATTTCCAATCAAATCGAGTTTGGATAATTATGGGTCATTTATTTCAGGTTCAAATACATGGATTGACAATTTCCAAGTCCGGAAAAAATGGTAAAACTTAATTAATTAAAAAAATTATAAATCCGGAATTTTTTTACAAAGTCCATTAATTCACTTCGGCCAGACGTAAAGCAATGAAAAGAGCCACCCACATTTTGGTGAAAAGTCCGATTGATGCTACGGCGGCCAACCAATGACATATCACTGCATTCACTGCAAAATCAATATCTATAAATATTAAAGGATTATTTTAAAATCTCAAGAATTGTGTATTTATTAAATAGTTTTATTTATTCATTTTCTTTTGGAAGCATATGCATGCAGTGATTTGACCGAGGACTGATTTTAGGAATGCAAACCCTGAAGAGTAACTCCGACCGTGCATCTCATATATCAAGAAAAAAAGACTGACCCTCTTTTTTTCACGGGGAGCGCCCCACTCCCACCCGTCCCTCGCACGAGCTGACGCAGTGTGGAACAGCTGGCAAACATTTATTGCCACATGAAGCTGCAAATATGGGCGGCTTGGCCTCACATGGGACCGTGACTCGGTCGCATTAACTGTCACGGCGTTTGGGAACGGCCAGGGAGCAATCCGGGCAGTTTGGCTGCTTTTGTAAACGGGAATTTCAGAGGGAGCGGAAAACCGCTTTGGATTTCAGGGTGGTTTTGGTCTTTGTTTTGTATTATGGGGGTGGAGATGGACTTGAGTCGAGGGGCCGGGGTTTGCAGGTGAAGGAGCCGCTGGTGGCGGTGGTTGGGTTGGGTTGGGGTGGGGTGGCGGTCTTGGCAAGTTTTAGTTGTTGTATAGTTCTTTTCCCAGTCCAAATGTTTGATAGCGAAACAGGGATTTCGCGTCAATCGAACGACTCCGCGCAGTTTTGAGATGGATTGCAGCAGCGGGACAATAGGACTGTCTGAAGCCGGCTTTGGTGCGCGGACTAAATTCTTGGTTGTCCGCCTGTTCGAATCCCGCAGGCTTCTTGTTTTCCGGGGTCTTTGAATAACGAAGAAGGGCTTCTGAATGAAGGGGATGGCGAAGATACTGGGCGGGACACTGAGAAGAAACAAACCTTGCCTGACGCCAGATGAACGGAGTAACCATAATAAATCTAAACATTGGAGAGCTGATAGAGCCCAGAGGCCTTGTTATGGCTATGTTCGGTTTTTCCTCTGGGTTTTTATTCTGCTATATCTGTGCTGTGCTGGGCCGGATTTGCTCTGGCTTGTGGCCTGGAAACCCGAGAAGCCTGAGACTGTGGGGGATGTGATTCAGAATCCCCTGGTTCGATCTGGTGACCTGGTTACTCGTGTTCTTGCGGAGGAAAGTTACACGCAGGGACGCGTTAGAAAGAACGTATTTTCTGATTCAAACGCAAAGCTTTCGGGTACTGTGAGTCGCTGACTTTTTTGTGCTTTTCTAGTGCTTTTCGATTGAGTTTCTCATGTATCTATTTTTGCGTTTCAGGATTTTTGGATGTGAAGGTATTTGTTTACAATCTCCCATCGGAGTTCAACGAGGATTGGCTTGTTAACAGCCGCTGCGCCAGTCATTTGTTCGCTGCAGAGGTTGCCATACACCGTGCTTTGTTGAATAGCTCTGTGCGCGTGTTCGATCCCTGGGAAGCTGATTTTTTCTTCGTTCCTGTCTACGTTGCGTGTAATTTTAGTACCAAGAATGGGTTCCCAGCTCTGGGCCATGCTCGGTCGCTTCTTGGCTCTGCGGTGCGCCACATATCGGAGACCATGCCTTTCTGGAACAGGAGCGGAGGCTCTGATCATGTTTTTGCCGCTACGCACGATTAYGGAGCATGTTTTCATGCCATGGTTAGTTAGCGTTGTCTTTTTGTCTGATTGAGTATTKTGGTTTGGCCGGGGGCTCTGTGTTGAYTGTGTGCCTATTTGTAGGAGGACGTCGCTGTTAGTGACGGGATACCGGCGTTTCTTCGGAGCTCTATAATATTGCAAACCTTTGGCGTCAAGGGTAAGCATCGCTGCCAGGACGTGGAACACATACAGATTCCACCTTACGTTGCTCCCAAGCCCATCGAAGCTCTGTGGGCTGCTGCGCCTCCGAAGGCTAAGCGCGATATCTGGGTGTTTTTCAGAGGAAAGATGGAGATCCATCCCAAGAACATCAGCGGCCGCGTATACAGCAAGTAAGCTTGAGCACTTGCTTGTTGAGCTCTAACTTCCAAGCGTTATTTTTTTTATGGTTTTTAATGAGTTGACGTGTCGTCTGTAATATGCAGAGGAGTGAGAACAGCGATATGGCAAAAGTTTGGGCACAACAAGAGATTCTACATAAAGCGGAAGCGATTCAAGGGATACCACACAGAAATCCTGCGCTCAGTATTCTGCCTCTGCCCGCTGGGGTGGGCTCCCTGGAGCCCCCGCATCGTGGAGTCCGTGGCCCTCGGCTGCATCCCGGTCATCATCGCGGACAACGTTGCCCTGCCGTACCCAGACGTGGTTCCATGGGCGAAGATCTCGCTGTCGGTGCCCGAGCGTGACGTGGCGAAGCTGGGCAACGTGCTGGACCGCGTCACCGCCACGAACCTCAGCGCCATACAGAGGAACCTCTGGAATGACACCATCCGACGGGCTCTTCTGTTCACTGAGCCGCTCCAGCGTGGCGACGCTACGTGGCAGGTTCTACAGGGTCTGACACGTAAGCTCGGCAGGTCGCACCGGAACAGGTCCATGTCATTGTCACTCGAGTAGAAAGGTCAGGATTACGTCATCTCTGTGTATATTGCATTATTAGGTCTTGCACGTCGTAGATGTGTCAGACAATAATTCACCTCCGGCATGTGGTTTTTATTACGTGGCATTTGGCTATAAGTTCTGGTACAGAAATATGGAAAAGGGTGGCAGGTTTACATGTACAGCGAGGCAGCGGGTATTATGACTAATTATTAGGAGTCACATGCAAAAGAACGCCACGCTGGATTGGTAACCCCATTGGGTCCCACCACTTGTTGGTCATCTCTTTTGCAGAGAAAGCATTAGCAGACAAGGTGTTGCAGCTTATTAGCAAGACGGGTCCGTTTTTTTGTGTAAAGCAGGTGTCAAAGATGCAAAAAGCCCAAGAGGCCGATGACGTGTCTGGTGCCCTCGGCAGCAGAGGAGCCGTATACGGGTCTCGGTTTTGACCTCCGTGAAGGCTTTTGTCCATTTCCGCCAACTCAGCATCCATCTCTTTCAAATCGTAAACCTGTTGCTTTATACGCCTAATTATTGGGATAATATTCTTTTATCTTCCTAATTCAAGAAAATCAGATTGGAAGCAACGAGTCTTATGAAGGAAATTGCGTGATATATATTTTAATTGAAATTATTACTTTTAAGTAGATATATCTAAACATATTCGAGAGAAAAAAATACACATATATATATGGGACTTCCTGTTAAAATCAATTATTTAAAAGAGTTGTCGCATATTCTTTAGTACAGTACATCAATCTGAAAAGTAAACGGACGCAGTTCAGTATAATAAGAATAAACAGTGGTACGTATAAAGTATGAAAATAATTTTTTAATAAAATTGGCATCAATCAACAACTGTATGAAAATGGCCAAGTGACTCTGCAGATTTTTTTATTTTTTATTTTTATATATTAGTTTTGTTTTGATTATGCTAGAAAAATTAAGCAAAAGTAGTTGTTAGCAATTGATTACTTGAATACTAAGATACTGGAGTGTCTGATTTTGATTTGGACTCTTTATGGGATGTCAATACTTACAGGAGAGTGCAAATTAGTGTTCAGTGGCGAGCAATGTATATATTGATGGAGTGCTTTGCATTTCTATTTTCTGTGTATTTTGGTTAGTTTAAAATAGGTCTAATTCAGATTTTACAACATCCATGGATAATGTGAAACTCAGAAGACTTGCTTTGGAGTTGATCTAGAATTTCAATTTATTTTATCATTATTTGGGGCTGGGCCAATTTCAACTCCATTTTTTTACCTGAAACTTCTGGCCAATTTCAACTCCATTTTTTTACCTGAAAATAAAATTTATTTACTACAATATTAACTTATCCCTATATTCATTGATAATTTAAAACCCATCTCCAAAAGTTCAAATTTGTATGAACCTTTATAATTTAAAACCATTTAAACCTTGATAATTTAAAGCCCATCACCAAAAGTTGAAATCTGTATAAACATAAAATTAAAAAGCAAAAGCATAAAGCTAAAAAAGTGAGCCACAAATTTTAATCCATGATGTGGTCCAATCAAAAGGTATTATCATGTCGAAATGATTTACCAATATACAAAAGTGCATTTTGCCACATAAGTCTTTATCCAATAGAACAATAATTTATCGTGGCACCATTTCCTTAATAACTGGGAACCCAAAAGAAACAAGTGTCCCTTTTCAACAAAAACTAGGGATACATTGCTTTTTCATTCCAATTGGAACGTCACTAGTTAGAGATAATCCACTGCAATGCATTTGCCAACGCATTTATATTTAATAATTAAAAAACAACTTTCTAAAAATAATATTTATAAAGAAACTGTAAAAATATATTATATTATACCATAAAGAAAAATATATTATATTATACCATAAAGATGGAATCAGACGACTTTTTCAAACCAGAGGGTCAGCATTGAATTTCTGGGATAGAGTTCATTGTCTATGAAATATAATGGTAGAACGAAAAATAAAATAAAATTAAATTCAACTTTAAAAGGAAGACCATTGATTATTTTTTTATGATTTGTTTTTATTTATATATATTTATTTTTTATATTTTCAATTAAAAAATGTTTTTAATTTTTTTCTATTAATAATTAAAAATTTATATTAAAAAACCCACTTCATAAAAAAACAATCGATAAATCCAAATGACTTCTTTGTTTTTTGTTTTCATCCTCACTTCCAAGAGTTGAAAGCTCCACAATGAAGTGGCAGCTCCACAATGAACACCATAAAGTCCAAACAATTATTTTATGTTTCACCTACTCTGCAATGTACTATGAATGAGATAATATGACCTACTCTGCAATGTACTATGAATGAGATAATATGACAGATATATAATGATGAAATATGTATGTAATTTAAACTAAATAAAAGTTGGGGTTACTTGTATTTAGAAAAGTATTATGAATGAGATGTATTGTAATATGATTGAGATATATAATGATGCAATATGTAATATAATTTTAATGAAATAAAAGATTTGGTAGAAAAATACTATGAATAAGATGTATTATAATATAATGAGATGTATTGTAATATATAATGTAATTTTAATGAAATAAAAGATAGGGTAGAAAAGTACTACGAATGAGATGTATTGTAATATAATGAGATGTTGTAATATGTAATGTAATTTTAATGAAATAAAAGATGGGGTAGAAAAGTACTATGAATGACATGTATTGTAATATAATGAAATGTATTGTAATATGATTGAGATGTATAATGATGTAATATGTAATGTAATTTTAATGAAATAAAAGATAGGGTAGAAAAGTACTATGAATGAGATGTATTGTAATATAATGAGATGTTGTAATATGTAATGTAATTTTAATGAAATAAAAGATCGGGTACACAAGTACTATGAATGACATGTATTGTAATATAATGAAATGTATTGTAATATAATGAAATGTATTGTAATATGATTGAGATGTATAATGATGTAATATGTAAAGTAATTTTAATGAAATAAAAGATGGAGTCCCTGTATTTAGAAAAATGAAATGCAGCTTGCAACATGGTCGAAATGAGATGTGTCTTGTAGTGTTCATATGTTAATTGAAAGAAAAGAGTTAGGTTTTCACTAATAATAAACTATGAAAATGAGAGAGAATGATACTTTGGAATTAGTCAAATCCAAGTTATATTAGAGGTTACAAATTGAAACATAAGGCCTTGCATAAGCAAATCATTAAACAAAATCATAAAATAATAATAGGTTAATATGAGTAAAGGGAAATTCTATTAACAACAAATATGATATTTTAACCAAAAAAATCAAGTTTAAAATGGTCGATGAAATTAATAAAAGAGGACAACAACTACAAATATGGTATATTAGGCAAAAGATCTAATCTAAAGTAGTCAATAATATTAATATTAATAAAAGAGGATAATAATCACAAATATTTATAAAAGAAGATATCTAGTAAAACATTCCAAAAGATAAAAGATATAAGAGAAAAAAGGAAATGGGCAATAATCATAAATAAAAAACCAATTATTAAACACAAGAATTAAAAATAAATAATGACAAATAAAATTATACAAAATAGAAAATATTAATAAATAAAATTGTAAACACAAGAATTAAAAATAAATATTGACATAAAATTATACAAAATAGAAAATATTAATAAATAGAATTGAATAAAATAAGACTTTCAATAGTTTTTAGAATTATTTAGGATTCTGTGGATATTGTATTTTCATGTAATAAAGATTTAAGTAGTGTTGGATTTTTATAAAAATAGATATTATTTTACTTGTGGAAATATGGGAATATGATGAATTTCTAAGTTTACTTTATGGTTCATATGGACTCTTTTGGTACAATACTCACTAAATTAGGCACTTGCAATGACCTTATAATTTTCAATGTTTTGAATCCATGGCCAAATTCTTGCATCCATGGTCTTGATAATAATGAAGATGATTATGTTATTTAGTTAATTGGATTAATTAATCAAATAACTGATATCTGTATTTTAGAAACCCAGTGAAAATTATTTTAATTATCGAAAACTTCTCATCATTTATTTATTTTTTTAATTAAATTTAAAAAAATTTCAACCTCTCTTTTAATAATAACAATATTGATGACATGTATCATAACTCTACATTAAAATTTTCAACTTGCATAAACCAGTAATCCATCAAATATGACTTTCAATTGAAAAAAAACAGATTAACTAATTTTAAATATGATAAAGATTGCAAGATTGGTAAGGGAAAACATTAGAGATGCCTTAAATAAATTTCTAAATATTATGAAAATAAAAGTACAAAACACTTGAAAGAAAAAAGTAGTGGTGCATTAACATAAATAAAGACAAGTTCTTTCTATATTTGAACCAAATTGTTTTTGGAGAAACATCTTAACTTCAAAGGCTAAAGAGATTTTAAGATTTCTATACATAAATGGAACTTATATCTTGACATTTTTTAGTCTCTTGGGTTTTTATTTGCAATCAAATAGTCCCTATAAAAGGCATTGCATTTGGAATTAAACACCTACTAAAAGAGAGTTAAACATAATGAAGGTTACCATGATGAAAGTTTAAAGATTAGAGGATTTATCTTTTATTCTTTACATTCACAACCTTTTAAATATCACAGAGAAGGAAAGTTTTCTTAATCTCTAAACATAAATCCTTATCATTTTTATTTTTAAAAGCTGACAAAAACAATTATTTCAATTATAAGACTATTAACTTGTATATATTAATTATATTGGAAAAAAGATTAGATCATGGCTTGAAAGTCATGATAAGAGCTCTAAGGAACATGCTAGTGTTAGAGGTTATAATTCAATTTTAAACAACCTAATTACTCTTAGGATTATGGTCGAAGATTGTCAAAGAAATAAGGTTAATTTTTTTTACATAGTGCCTATAAATAACCTTTGAAAGAGGCTTGAAGATATTGGAGTTCCTTTTGGGTTGAGGGTTATAGTAATAGGGTTTTATGAGAGGGTCATCACTAAGTTTAGAAATAACAAGTGTTGGTTAGAGAAAATTATTTGTAATATAGGGATTAGGTAAGGTTGTTCTCCGAACTATTTTTGGTATTTACAATGACAAGTTAGAGGATTGTTTGGAGGAAGCATGTTGTGTAGGGACAACATTGGTAGGATTAATCCTCATCCCCCTATATGCACATGATGTTGTCCTTTTAGTAAGGTGCCCTTATGACCTTCATAATCAACGTAAAATTCTCAAAGATTTTTATATTAACTCCAAGATATCTGTAAATATAGATCAAACAAAGGTAATGATCTTAAAATTGAAACATATTGCATACCCTAGTTTTGTTTATTATAATAACAAATTCGAAGAAGTCCATTATATAAGTATCTCAAAATTGATTTTCATCATAAATTAAATTGGAATTATATTGTTGAAAAAAGAATTAATGGAGTTTGGAAAGCTTACTATGGTTTTGAAAAAAATGTGACGCTATATAATTATGGTTCTAGGAAAAAAGGTGACCCTCTTTGATATCCTTGTTACCGCAACAAATTTTTATGGCTATAGTATTTATATGGATACTTGAGGAAAATCAAACAAATCTAAAGTGATTTATAATAAATATCCTTAAAATAAAGTGAAATGTCCTTTATCCCATGTTCTCCTTTTAGATGTCAGGCTTCCTCTCTTTGAGACTAAGGCTATGATCATGTACTAAATGGAAAATCACAAGACAATTAGCATGAAGAATGTGAGGCTTCCTTCCATTGCATTAAACATTAGTGAACTCGCTCAAGGGTCAAGAGAGTTTGGACTACATATGTAGTTTCTTGGTTAAACAATTTGGGGTCATGGAGGAGGATGTCCCCCAAGATATAAACATTATTACAAGAACTATCATAATTAACATTAAAAGAAAAATTTGAGTGATATGGACAATGAGAACATGATAAAGTTGGATTACTAAAAAAATCATTAACCCCAAGTTAGATGATCAAAATTATCTATCCATTGTCACTAGTTCAAGAAAGAAAATGAATATTGCAAAGATAAGATCAAAATGCTATGAGCTTCATATTGAGATAGGGTGTCAGAAAAGATCTAAAATGCCTTGAAACAAAAGAATCTATTAAAATATGTGAGACTAATATTGTAGAGGATGAAAGACACTTTCTCTTGGATTGCAGAGCTTATAAAATCATTACCTATACTATTCAAAACAGTTGCAATGAAAAAGAACTCCATATCATGTTAACTAATAAAAATCATAGAGAACTAGAAATTTTCATTTCTAAATTATTTGATCACAAAAACAACTTAATAAATCAGAAAATTGTATTTTTATTGTTGTCACCTCAAGAAAGAAAATCAATATTGAAAAGATAAGAATATATTCTATGAATTTCATGGTGAGACAAAACACTGTAAGACAAATAACCTTGGGATGGAGAATCTATAAAATATGTGAGACAAGTACAAGAAATGATAAAATCACTTTCTATTGCATTGCTTGGCCTACAAAAGCACTATATCTAATTTTCATAACATTTGTAATAAAACCAAATTCTATAACTTATTAATTTATAAAATAAAATAAAAAACTTAGAAATTTATTTTCCAAGTGATTCAATCAAACAAATAATTTGATAAATCAAACTATTTAATTTATAAGTAGATGAAAATTGATTTTAATAAATGATTATCATCATCATAAAAAAAATGTATAATAAGATCATAAACCCATCTTAATATTAACCTTTTTAAACACCAAAAAAATTACACTTATCATAATAGTAGTTCTTTATACGACTTGTGGAGTACCATTATCCTAATAAAATTTCTATTGGTTGAAAACAAAATTATGATATGTTTGTTTCATTTTGCAACTTTCAGATAAAATGAATAACATAATTAAATGGTATGGTAAAGAGGATAAATTTGTGAATTTGGATAAATGTAATAAAATTTTTAATTAAAAATGATTAATATAGAAAAAAAAAATTTGAAAAATAATTAATATAGAAAAAATGTTTAAAAAATATATATTTTTTTACATTGTTTTTTTATATTAATAATATATAGAATATAAAAAAAAATTATTTGAAAAATGATTAATAGAAAAAAAATGGTTTAAAAAATATATTTTCAAAACATTAAGTGACAATTTTCAAATATTTTGTCTTTAAATTAAATAAATAACACATTAGTTTAATATAAAAAAAAAGATATTTTAAAAGTATGAAATTTACATTCATATAATAAAATAAAATAATTGTTTAATATTAAAAATTATATTTTAAAGAGATATTTTAAAAGTATGAAATTTACATTCATATAATAAAATAAAATAATTGTTTAATATTAAAAATTATTTTTAAAATATGAAATTTAGATTAAATTTCATATTTTAAAAATATATTTTTTAATATTAAACAATTATTTTATTTTATATGATGATGATTACTTATAATTATTTAGAATTATGTTTATGTGCTCAAAACCCGTTAAGAGAAGCTTTCCAAGATCACCATAGTTTCGTTAAGTTAAAAGGTTAAGAAGGTTGGTACTCTGATAAATATTTTGAAATTAAGATTTAATGTGGGTATAGGCTAGACAATCTAAGAGAAAGTGCTTTTCATCTTCAACCTTCTTGGTATCACAAAGTTGACACTCTCTTTCATCCCATGGCATTTTAGGAATTGACCAATGCCTAGTTTTATTATGGAGCTCGTGAGAATTTGTTCTTATCTTAGCAATGCTTATTTTTTTCTTTACACTTGTCAAAACATAGAGATAATTTTGATCTTCTAGATTAGGGTTGATTACATCCTTATAATACTTTAATTTTGTCTTTTCCTCTAACTCTTTATCACACCACATTTTCTCCTTAAATTTTGATTTGATGATATTTTTAACAGTATCCTTATTCTGCAAAATGGTGTCTTCCATGATTCCCCATTAGCTTAGCTAAGATTGGGCATCTTTATGCCATCCTTGCTTGAGTCGATGGTGGTTACGATTGGAATTTTGAAGCAATTTTAGGAAGCCTCTTGTCTTCCATGTTGTTTAACTTGTTCTTATACATTAGGTATCTAGTCATAGTCGTGCTCTCAATGGGGGAAAGACTTGCCTCTAAGAGGAGGATGGGATAGGGCATATTTCCTTTAATTTTGAGATTATAGGTTATAAAAATCTTTTGTATTTGCTCTATCTTTTTCCATGATTCGCGAGAGATATTACATCCCCAGATTTCACATCCGTAAAGAATAACAAGTGTAACAAGAGTCTCAAAGAAGAGTTTCTTCTTATCCCATATCTAAAGATCAGATGATTTACAATTGTTTTCAAGCCCATAATAAGCTTCCAATCCCCCAATAATCATTTTCTCAATGTTATAATTCCACTTGAGCTTGTGGTGAATATCGATTCCAAGATATTTGTATGAAGTCACTTCTTCCAAGTTGTCGTTGTCATATACGAAGGTATCATAAGTGATCTTATTGGATTTAATGATCATGACCTTAGTCTTGTCAGTAGTAACAATCGTACTCATATTGGAGCAAAAATACTTGAGGATCCTTAGTTGGTTTTCAAGATCGCGGGGACTCCTAACCATAAGAACAATAACATCAACATAAAGAAGAAGATTGATGACTATACCAGTGAGAGTAGGGCCGACACAACCTGCTTCTTCTAGACAATCTTCTAACTTGTCAATGTATATGCCAAAAAGGGTAGGGGACAAGGGACAACCTTGCTTGACTCCAATATTGCAGTTAATCTCTTTCAACCAACCCTCAGTGTTCTTAAACTTGGAAATAACGTTCTCATACATCCTTATTGCAACAACCTTCAACTCGAAAGGCACGCTTATCTCTTCCAGCATGTTCCAAGGGTTTTTCCTAGGAACCGTGTCAAAATATTTTCCAAAGTCAATAAACAACAAAAAAGATTTGTTTTAGTATTGCATAACTCCTCTGTAATGATCCTAAAGGTAACAAGATGGTCCACAATTGAATGATATCTCCTAAACCTGGCCTGGCCTTTAGCTCTTTTACTGTGACTTTCTAGCCAAAGGCTAATCTTCTTTTCCAAAATAATTCCATAAATATTAGCTAAAATCGGGCTAATCATAATGGTCATATAATTAGAGTGAATGTTTATATCCCCATATTTAAAAATAGGAACAAATGAGGCTATGCGTCCAAGGTTTAGGGAAGCCCTGCTTGACTGGTAAATTGAAGAGCTTGTGTATGTGAGGGATGAGGATAGGCCCTCCGATTTTAAAAATTTCATCTTGGTAGCCTTCAATGTCCTTAGCTTTCTCATTTGAGAGTTTCTTAACCCTAAACTCTATGTCATCCAAAGGAAAAAATCCATCCTTTGTAGGGACAATAGGAATGGTGTCCGTGGAATTAGGGAACTCATAAATACTTTTAAGTTAGGCATTACAGTCCCTTAAGGGAATCATATTATTTTCTTTAGTATTGCGGAAAATAATTTACCTCCAGAACTTCTTAGGATCCAACTTAGATAGTTGTGAAAACTGCTCTTGACTTTTATTGATATAGTACCTTTTTTTCCTTTTAATTAGGGATTTGTACGTATTGATCTTATCAAGTTTTAAGGATTCATTAGAAACATCCCTAATGGATTTCCTAGAAATTTTACATTCTTTATCATACCAAGGGTTGGTCATTCTATTATTCGTTTTACAAGATACCTCGAAAGAGAACTTGTTGATAGAAGTGGAAAGGGTAGTTGTAAAATTACAATAGAGGTCTTCAATGTTGTCCCTATAAGTTAGGAGATGTAATTCACTATTTAAATTCTTTAAGAAAAGGTCAACTTTACTTTTGTCAAAGCACAATTGCTTTTGATTATTAGAGTTCTCTTCAATGACGCTCTTGTGCATGACAAAGTTTAGAGTTAGGGTTAAAGGTCTATGATCAGAGTCGGGGTTCATGGTCATTTAAAAGGTCAAAAGTTACTATTTGGTTGGAAACGAGGATATCATATATCACATAATCTATGACACTACTACCTAGCCCGTGAATACAAGTCATTTGGTTGGAGTTTGGCCACTTCATCACTCCATTGCAAATTATTAGGTCTTGAGAGATGCAGAGCTTGACCAACTCAACACCAAACAAATTCTCAATTAGTTCTTCAGAGCTTCTTTTGTAGCTATTAGATAAAACAAGGTCCTCATTTCGCCATAAACGATTATGGTTGGAATCAGTGCTTAAACGAGTAGCTTCGTTAGTTGCAGTCCTAGCATTAAAGTCTCCTAGCATGAGGATATTACCTTCATTTTTCAAATTGTAAATATCTTATTCTAAATTAGTATAGAGACAATTGCTACCTAGAATTTTTTTCTTATAAAAAGTATAATTAATAGGTGTAAACTAGAAAATTGTTCTATACATCTTCTTAGCATTGGTGTCTGAAATTTCTATCCAAATGAACTGATTGAGAGGGTTGATCTTATGAAGTTGAATGTGAGGAGAAATGTTCTTTCTAATATAACAAGCTATGCCTCTTATCCCTCTATGATGGGACTTTTTGTTCCAAGTCGACCACAAGACAAATCCTTCTATGTTAGGGACCTTAGACTCTTCATGCTCCACAATTTCAACTAGAAAAATAATATCAATATCACTCGGGATCCAACTTATCATAGAACCTTTGCACCATGGAAGGCCACGACAGTTCCAAAAAAGGATCCTGAGTGTCCCAAATTCCTATTTACTATTATCCTTCTGGTCTCTATCCCTAACAAAAGTTATATATATATATATATATATATATATATATATATATATATATATATATATATATATATATATATATATATATATATNATAAAACAATAAATCATACAAATAAAAAAAATTCAATTTCATAATACATATATTAATAATTTATTAATTAATTTTATAAAAAATAATTAAAGAAGCATATATAGATTATGTTTCCAATCTTAGGTTTTTCAATATTCAATTTCATAATACATATATTAATAATTTATCAATTAATTTTATAAAAAATAATTAAAGAAGCATTATATATAAATTATGTTTCCAATCTTAGGTTTTTCTCTAATAGATTGAGTAGATTCACTAAGTTGACCATCTTTTATTAGTGGAAAGTTATATGATAATATACTTAGACTTTTAAATTGTAAAATATTCCCTGATGTAATGCAAAATCGATGTACTGAAATTGTTTCAATGTAGTCTTTATAATAAAGTTTTGACAAACTATGACATCCCAAAATGGATGACTTTTGGAGGAATTGCTATCATAAGTTTGAATTTTAAGTTCTTGCACATTTCTTCAAGACGGATTTGTGCTACCAAATGTAGCGTGAGCGTGGGGATGAAAAAACGGGGATGGAAAAACACCTTATGTGACACACACTATTAAAAAGGGGAGAGAGTGGAATCACCATTTTGTTTTAGTACAAAACCAAGAAACCTAGGGTGAGGAAAGGGATGATAAAAATGAGGGGAGAGTTATTAGTTTAATTAGAGTTTTAGATTTTGATTATGTTGACTTATGATTATAGATTATTAAAGCATTTTATTTAGGTCTAAGAAAATGTTTTATTGGTAAATTAGAAAAAGAAAGTAAATTAATAATCTAGTGTTAATTTACCAAAGATTGTTTTAGTGAGCTACAAATTTTAATGTTGAAAAAGACAAAACGAACTATGGGGAGAACTCACTTGAAATTCACTATTGTATGTGTTGAATCTGCTTGGCTAAATAATTGTGTTGTGGCAAGCCTTTAAGAGTGATCCACGTCCTAAACAAACCTACACATGCAACTCAACTTCCCTGCAAAGCAAGACATGTACTCAATCTCCAATACAAAGCATTACATGTACAATAACATTATATCTACTACCATAAAATATATATCAATGAAAATTCCTAGTAGAAAGACCCAATTGTCCTCAAGTGGGAGGATATCTCCCTTGTTCTACCTGTGATGGAACCTCCATGAGGTTGTAGGGTTGAATAGTCCAAAGTACGAGTGGAACTATGTCAATGAACATGTCATAGGATGAATCAATAAGAATACAAGGTTGGAGCCAAACTAATCACAATAGCTCCATGTAAAAGTGTTGGAGATGACATGAGCAAGCAACACAAGTGCATGGGGGAGTTGGAAGAGATCTAAATCAAGATGCATTGCAAATCCAAGTATGTACCTGCAAGATAGGGTAAGAAATAAAGGAGAATCAAAGATTCCAAGAGTTTGAGAGAAGATACTTTACAAAGAGGAATTGATTGGTATAAATAAGTAACAAAATGAACTCAAGGTGTATGTGTACATTAGGTCAACTATTGGAGGGCCCAAGTTGAACAATAAAGTTGTATTATGTGGTTTGACTCCATATTATAGTTCCGCAACAATGTGTCATGAGTTTTTAGACCCAAAACACCCATTTGTTCCGTGTGCCATACAACACATGCATAATACCATTTTTAAGAATATGTGGTACACTCTCGACCATGAGATTAAGAATATTTAAGAAGATTTGACTCCTTTGATCCCATAAATAACAATCTTTAATGGTTTTGGGCCACCGTGGACCTGTAATGAGTCATCCTAAATGATTATGGACCCAATTAAAGGTTTGTACCCTTAATTGAACCTCTAAAATTAAAACTTTACACCAAAGAAGTGCCCCAAAAATTAAAGTGAATCAAACTAATAACCAAAAAATACATATATATTATATATAATACATATATATTATATATAATACATATAACATATATGATATATGTAATACATATATATTATATTAAAACTTTACACCAAAGAAGTGCCCCAAGAGTTAAAGTAAATCAAACTAATAACCAAAAAATACATATAACATATATGTTATATATAATACATATAACATATATGATATATGTAATACATATAACATATATGTTATATGTAATACATATATATTATATGGAAGGTGGTTATAACTCATTTAACATATATAATACATATAACATATATGATATATGTAATACATATATATTATATAACATATAACATATATGATATATGTAATACATATAACATATATGTTATATGTAATACATATATATTATATGGAAGGTGGTTATAACTCATTTAACATATATAATACATATAACATATATGATATATGTAATACATATATATTATATGGAAGGTGGTTATAATTCATTTTCATTTCAAACCTAAAACCATACATGTTTTTTTGTTTTTTCTGATGTGGAAAAAAATGCATATTGTTTATGTTGCTTTTAAATATGTTACACTTGGATTATTCACCGGAAATCACATATATATTATACCTAAACCCATACATGTTTTTTTGTTTCTTCTTGTGTGGAAAATAATGCATATTGTTTATGTTGCTTTTTAATATGTTACACTTGGATTACTCACTGGAAATCACATATATATTATATGGAAGGTGGTTCTAACTCATGTTCATTTCAAACCTAAACCCATACATGTTTTTTTTTTGTTTCTTATTGTGTGAAAAAAATGCATATTGTTTATGTTGCTTTTTAATATGTTACACTTGGATTATTCACAGGAAATCACTTAAACATGCAATGTAATATTCTTCCATCCAAATTAAATGTACATGTAAATTATTCTCTTCGAATAGCTCTTCCCATCATAATATATCTTCTTCAAAGTAAGTATAAGTTTCCATTATTTATTACTTAATTTCTTTAAGACATTCTCAATATGCAATGGAATAACTTCATTTTTTCACAATATTAATCTCATTGTTTATAATAAGCAATGAGATATTAGATTCATAAATCATGGCTTTCAGCGTTTTTTTATTATTATCAACAAATGGTGTTGAATTGTATCATCATTTAATTTTTCAATATACCATCTATATTATAATGTTTAAAATCTATATATTTTCATACATTAAAATTACATCTTAGAAATAGAGAGATAGGTTCATGTAATGTTTAAAATCTATATATTTTCATATATTAAAATAAAATCTTACAAATAGAGAGATAGGATCATGTAAAAATAGATGAAAAAAATTAATTTTTAATGAATTATATAAAAGTGGTATTATGTTAAAAAAATAAAATTATTAAATAATTTTAAAAATAAAATAGTTATTTTAATTATTTATATAAATTGATATGTATATATTCATTTATACAAAATTAAGTATGGATAAAAAAATTTAGCTATTACAACTTTTATTTAAGATAATTAAAAAAACTATATTGATTATAACTTTTATTTAAGATAATTAAAAAAATTAGATTGATTATGTATTAAAAAAAAAAAAAACTAAATTTATAACGTATAAAAGAAAGGTCAATTATTTTAGCACCAACTCTTTGGGAAAGTGATGGGTGTCTAAATTTCCATATTTTCAGCATTCTTCTAGTACCTTTTTCCTTACCATTTTCTACTAATCATTTCTTTTTTTACACCTTCCTTACTCAGTTTTGTCGCACTTTTTGTCAAAATATGAATCTTTCCCCATATGTCATTTTTATGCTATTCTTACATATTTCTTAAAGTAAATTGTTATGTTCATGCACTAACATTGATATAGTAGCAATTACAGTGGTTGCCTTACAGTAGTTGCAACTCCTTACAGTAGATGCAACTCCTTTCAGTGGCTACAATTCCTCTTTGTTGTTGTGACTCTAAGCACAATACAACTATTGCAACTCTAATTACACTCTCTGTTGCTACAACTCCAAGTAAGACAACGTTGTTGTGACACCATTGTTGCAATTTTGAGTGCGATGTTGTTACTGCAACTCTGAGTGCAACGTCTGCTAGCACAATAATCAACAATACAACTGACAGTCAAGGAACACTCTTCACATAGGAAAGCGATAGGAGGAAAGTGGAAAACCAAAAGGGAAATAAGTTTTCCTACCAATTGTCGCTCATTTGATATGAGTCAGCACATGCCCGATTCTTACTAAAATATGGCAATGCCAATGTAAACGAATGAACAATCGATTCTCATGGTTGTTCACCCATCCCTTTGTTTTACTTTAGACATCATTTGTACTATGTAAACACCCTATATCCCTTGAGATAGGGGGGAAATAATTATTTTGGCGATAACATTTGACTATTATTGTAAACCTAAGACTTATGTAATATGATTTCCTTTCTTCTCTTGTTCACATGTTGATATGTTGATATTCATGTGATTTTGATTTTGTATCCCAGTGCCTTGTCTAAGGGGGTAGGGCCCCCTCCTTAGTCAAGTACTTCCTGTATATTAAAAAGTAGGATTAACATTTCATTTATGTTCATTTAAATTATGTAGTTATTTTGTCTTTTTGTATTGCTGCAATTTCATATTTCATGGACAATTAATTGCAATTCACGTGTGGTTAATAATTAGTTCCTTTAGATTGTGAGTTTTGCAACCATAAGTTGCAACTCGATGTTGATTCGATTTCTATAAGTTTGTAATCGCAGGCATTGTTGCAACTCGTATTGGTGCAACTATCGTTGTTGCAACTCACATTGCTATAAATTTTGTCCTCCAACTCTATTGCTACAACTCCACTTGCAGCTTCACTTTATTATGTTTTCTTTTAGATTTACGACAACTTTATTTTTTCAGTTGTTTGGTATTAATATTCTCTTGATTTTGCAATCATCATTGAATGTATACAATCATTATAACAAGCCAAGATCATCATTTTACTTGAGCAAGTCACCATTAGATATTAGCATAACTTTACTTTCTGCAAGTGTGATTTCCTTTATGCAAGTGTGATTTACTTTTTGTAAGTGTGATTTCTTTTGAGCAAGTGTGATTTACTTCTTGTCAGCGTGATTTATTTTTCGCGAGTGTGATTCACTTTCTACAAAGTATGATTTACTTCCCGCAAGTGTGATTTACTTTATGAAAAGTGTGATTTACTTTCTGCAAGAGAGATTTACTTTTCGGAAGTGTGATTTTCTTTTCCTGCAATTTTAGAAAGTAGGATAGCTTGGTGACTTAAATAAGTATCTTGAAATCTCAACTTGTAACATACAAAGTACTACAACCCCTTAGCGATTACAACACTACACTAGCATATACGATGCACGATGGTTCGTAAGTAAGATATGACCTCAGATTGATAATTAAATGTACAACTCTTCAGTTGCTCACTAAGTTAATAAGGAAGTAATTAAAGAGTCCGTCGTAAAACATATATTAATAAAATATATACACTATTTATAAAATGACATAAACAAATGGTTCAAGGCCGTAGAATAGACACAAGTTCAACACAAGAACAACATCAACTAGCTTAAGATGGGCCATGCCCTATTACGCCTTCTATATTTCTATGATAATTTGCAAGGCCATAATTGGTTGCATTACAAAGAGACACTTTTAATAGTCCATGTGTGATTACATAACTCATCATTCTTTTCCCTTACAAATAAAAATGATATTTACATTCTAAAAATCTCCCATGAAGCCTAAAATTTTTCCTTTTGTGGTCTAGCTAGGTAGTTTTAACACCATTTTGGTTGTGTCCCCTCAAGTTTGTTTAGGAAGGGTTCAATTTCTTATGTTGATTTTTACCATCCTTTGTTTCATGGAAAACAACCCTATTAGTTGATAAAGATTTTTTGTTAGGTATAGAAATTATCCTTATTAAGTGACAAACCATCCCTATTATGTGATAAGTTATCATGGAGGCTGGTGAAAACTGGCAACAAAATTATCTAACCCATTGCTAAGGAGACTTGGCAAGGGGAGAGAACCAAAGAAGTATTTAAGAAACTCATCTCAACCACATGGAGGAAACTAGGTTGTAAGACACTAGGAAAGTGAGTCTCTTTCTCATAGGTAGGCCTTTCATTGGTGATTACTAAGCAAATAAATCATTTTTGGGTTCAAGCAATGTCTGCCACATGCTATAACCATGTGTAAACATCAACCAAGTTATTTTTTATAAAGGCCTTAGATTTTTTCCACCTCCATTCTTTCCTCTAGGCCAAAGGGGCCCGTAGGACCAACTTAAGAAAGAGATAAACTAAGAATAGGCATTTAACATTGCTTAAAATGATCATATTTGGGTTGTAAATACCAAAATACTCTTTAAGACCTTACTATGGTACCTATTCTCTTTCCTAACCATCAAATTACTCCTGAGAAGTGTTGATATATTTTTTAAGAAATCCAAGGGTTGAGAACTAAGGGCTTATATATATTACTTTTGAAAACAAAATTGTTAGTTTTAGAATATTAACCTTTAAATGTTGGAACTCTCTTGGCACTACTCAGAAGTCCTATTATAATCAATTTATAATAATATGTGTTCATGTCTACCTTCCAATGGTGTAATCACTACTACCAAACAAGGTTGTCCTATCTAATTTTTCATCCATGTTTAATGTATTTTTTTCCTAAGTCTTTAGGTTGCAAAAGGAATGCATTTGGGACATTTTATTTTATGTCTCACTTGTGTCCTTTTGCAATGCTTTTGTGTCTCCTTTTGTTACCCTTGTTTTATTGTGCATCTCTATCTCAATCCCACTTTTCATCCTAGACCATACCTTGTATCCATATTTGTGTGCCTAATGAGTCCATAATTGCACTCCACACCGACATTTCAAGTTTCATCTTAGTGTCCAAAATATTGTGACACTACATCCCAATCTACGTCTCAACTTGCATCCCAATTATTTAACCTATAGATCTTGTTGAGACAAACATAAAAGATGAGTCTTGGACATAACCACATGTAGAAATCAACCAACTTATTTTTTATAAAGGCCTTAGATTTGTTCTATCTCCACTCTTTCTACTAGGCCAAAGGAGCCTGTAGGACCAACTTAAGAAAGAGTAAGTCTAAAACTAGGCTTCTAACATTGTTTAAAATGATCTTGTTTGGGTTGGAAAGACAAAACACTCCTTAACATCTCTCTAAAGCACCTATTCTCTTTCCTAACCATCAAACAACTCCTTAGAAGTGTTAATTGATTTTTTGAAGAATATAAGGGTTGAGAACTAAGGGATTTCATATACTATTTAAGACAATAAAATTGGCAGTTTTAGAATCTTAACTTTAAAATGTTGGAAATCTCTTGGAAATACTCAGAAGTCCTATTATAATGACTTTATAATAAAATTTGTTCATGCTTACCTCCCAATGGTGTAATCAATACTACAAAAATAGGTTTGTAGTATCCCATTTTGCATCCAAGTTTAATGCATTTTTTTCCAAGTCTCTAGGTCATTTGTGTTTACTTTCCAATGGTGTAATCAATACTACAAAAAAGGGTTGTAGTATCCCATTTTCCATCCAAGTTTGATGTATATTTTCTCCAAATATTTAGGTTGCGAAAATTGATGCATTTGGGGTTGTCTCATTTTATGTCTCACTCGTGTCCTTCTATGTTGCATTTGTCTCTTTTTTTACCCTTGCCTTATTGTGCGTCTTTGTATGAGTCCCACTTGGCATCATCGACCATAGCTTTCATCCATATTTGTGTATCTAATGAGTCTATAACTGCATCCACATTAGCATTCCAAGTTGTGTCTTAGCATCCAAACATGCACCGCAATTTGTTTCCTTGCAATCAAATTGCATAAAATATTGCATCACTACATCCTGGTCTACATATAAATTTGCACCCTAGATAACCATAACAACCCAAATTGCATCTATTTTTGCATCTCAACTAGCCCTAACAATGTGGGAGAAATTTGAGATGCAAAATGGGACACCAATATATGTCATGTCCCCCATTTCAGTGTCACGCATCCCATTTCTAGTGTCACACATCCCATTTTCCGTGTGGGATTCAAACTCATGAGCTATTACTTATTGACCTGGTGACTTACGAATTTCTCTAATATGTAACATCCTTCTCTTGCGCGCACCTGATGTAACTTATTATTTGAGGAAGCTTGCATGCAAGTGATCTGGTTCATTATATGATTGCCTGCTTCGCTTATGAATTCTGATGATGATATTGTTGATTATGATGTTATATTATCTTATTTATGTATAGACATGTGCTATTGACTGGTTTCTCATGAGTGTGCAGGAATCTTGACAGATTGAGGATGTTGATGGCATCGATGGACCTCCTTGGAATCCGGATCGAGTCAGTGAGTGGACTGTATATGGTTTGAGTATTTCTATTATTGCATATGTGACATATGACTCGGTATATTACGATGTTGTTTATGGATCGTTGACATGTTTCATTGATGGTTGCAGGCTGACGATTGCTTGTTAATCAGACTCATATTAGGAGTAAAGGGGTCATGCACAACAACCAGAGATATTGAGGGAGCAGTGTGGTAGCATCCCTACCACAACCTACTAGCACTCTCGTCATGGATCGAACTGTAGGTTAACGATTACCTAGTTCGATAGATCCACGATGTCGTGAGGGAAAATTGAGAAAGTCGCTCACGAAGATTCTAAGGGATGCGTAATAAGGTAGGGTCCTTATTCCTTAGAGGCCCTTAGTATCCCACAAGGTCGCTTAATGGAGTATTGACTCCAAGGGTTGGACAACTACCAAAATGAATCAAAAGGCGAGTGACACCCTTGGAGCATGTAGTGCATCTTGAAGGGCATGTTGCATAAATGAAACATGAATAAAGGCGAGTGACACCCTTGGAGCATGTAGTGTGTCTTGAAGGGAACGTCATGATTTTTTTTAAACACAGGTGAGCCAATGAACATAGGTGCCTAGAAAACAATAACTTACTTTGACGTGGTTAGCCTTAAAATAAATGTTGTATGAGTAAAGCATTTTAATGATAAAATTTTTCCCTTAAAAATTGCTAAAGCCTAGTTGAAATTAAAGACTAGGTCTAAATAGGGTATGAGGACTAAAGATTAATTAAGTAATTAATAAAGGGGGGATGAAGAAAAATTAAATTTAAAATTTAAAGGAGAAATAAATTATCTAAAAATTAATTGTTGTTTATGTGCAAAACTTGCTAAATTAGAACTTAGTCAAAAAGGGGAAATTAAATGCAAAAGGAATGTGGAACATAGAAAGGAATCTAGTCTAGAGAACTTTCCTAATTATAACTCAACTAATATTTAAGAAAGACGTCAGTCATTAAAGAAATTTGAGGGGATAAATGGACAACAATGAGCGTTTTTAGGAATGTTTTTAGGTGGATGAGGGAAATTGGCAAATTAATTAAATTAATTAAATGAATTTCTAGTGCAACTAAGGGATTGGGTGACAAGTGTACGAGGGAGAGTTTTTCCTAATTAATTTTTAATAAATCGAATTTAATGTGCAATTGAAAAGTGTCACTAAGAAGAACTCTATAAAAGTATTGGGGGAGATGAGGAAAGGATCACGACTGGTATGCGTAAGGTTATGCTGCCAGATTTTTCTTGACTGGTTTTTCTTGTGGGAGTTGGGATACCCAGCGCGAATAGAGAGTGGTAGCTCAACCTTGCGAGGCGAGCTGGGAGCTATATTTTCTCTGATCTTGTGTGTGTGGCCCCTTTGAAGCTCGAGGGGCTCAGGGGGAAGAAGAATACCCCTAGCGTTGGATGAGAGGTATCAATGAGGTCTCAACAATTAGCAAGCGGGAGCGAGGAGGATCGCTAGCAGCCGAAGAACATCAACAAGCCATCAACTGATTACGATACACCTTTTTAAAATTTGCAGTTGTAAATTAGTTAGAATTTTGTACATAGATGTATGTGTTGATGGAATTGTAATTGATGTCTGACATTGTTGCGTAAGTTTGCTTGAGGTGGTTAGCTGGGAATCAAATTTGATGGATTGGTTCTTTGACTTGTTTATTTTCCAATTCTCTGTGTTGATGAAGGGGCATGGCTTTGCGCCCTCTCACTTGCTCAGCGCGTAAATCTCAATTTTTATTTATGCATGGCTGTAGTGTTCTGCTGAAAATTGATGGTGATAAGATTTAATTTTATATATGCATAGTTACAGTGTTTGTCATTTTTTTGTTCAACAAAATTCTTAGTTTACAATTGTAGATCAGATTGAAGGGAAAAAACCTATGATCAACTTATGCTTACATGGGAAGATGGTTGGGTTGTTGATATAATTGAATTGATACAAGTGTTAATTCAGCAAGCGCAAGGCACATGTGCCAACTTGAATCAAAGATGAATGAGAATCACGCATTTCTTGTCGACACCTTGGCTCTGTTCCAATGACACTTAGATGGTCCCATAAAAATACGCACTCCTGGCTAGCTGGGCTTAAAATACTCATGGTATTGTATCCTTAACAAATTCAGAATCCTTTTTTTGTCTGTATCATATCTAGACTACGAAATAGATATCAAGAGCTCTGTACTTCTTATATTTATTATTTAATGGGGATGTCTACCCTCATGTTGAAATAATCTCTTCTATATATGTTATCGTGAACAAACTTTTTATTCAATTGAGATAACATGTAATCGAAATAATTATGGATATATTTATGTTATTTAGCGAATCCGAATTATGGTTCAACGCCTACACTCTTTAGGAAGTTTTTGAGTTTATGGAATTTAACTCTATCCATTAATTGATAGGGAATGAGTAGATCGATTGTATTAAACTTTCGCTAATAAAATAAGTATATATTCTCTATTTTAATTTATACATGGAGAGTAAAGAATTATCGGAAAAGATAATCTCTATTATTCCACTTGTCCATGAGTAAAAGATATTATGGAATATACTAGTTGTTAAATTACCTTCCACTTCTTGATTTCCATAATTCTACCTTGTAGATTATCTAGTTAAATTGTTAAGTAATATTCTACCTTGTAGGTTATCTAGTTAAATTGTTAAGTAATTGCTAAGGTAAATTATATAACTATGTCATTTAGTTAATTGTCTTTACTTTATTAAATGAAGTGATAAGGAGAAATTTTTAAAATAAGCATAATAATGGAATATCGAAAAAGTTTGTTGAAACTTAGTATGTTATATAAGTGGTGAGGTAAGATATTATTTAAATGAAATATAAAATAAGATGATATGGTATCTTCAGTTATAACTTTAGTCAAATACATAATTGGTAGTGCATATATTAATAGATTATAGATTCGTTAGAGTTTGTTTCTCTTATCTTTGTCTTTAAATGAAAGGAGGATATTAATAACCTGAAGTAATAATGTTAGTTGGATAAATATTTAGCAATAAAGATAATAATATTTAATATTGATAATACATCTTACGTTACGAATGAAGTTGAATTATAAAGGGATAAGGAATTTCTTGGTCGAGATCATTTTGAATTCTTAATAATTTACTGTTGACAAAAAAAATCTAAGGGAGATAGTGTTTTACCATCCTTCAGTTATTATATTAATGGGGTTGTGTTCTTTGTCACTCGATTTTCTTACTACATCCTTTTCTATTTGATATTAGTATCTAATGGTGTTAAGACATTATTTATTGTGTGATTAATTGATGCTTATGATTGATTGATTGATCTAGTTGATGTTGGACTTGTTGGTTAAGTGATGTAGACACCTCCTTGTTCCTCAGAACAGTCGCCAACCCTGAGACCTTAAATGGTTAAAATCAATTGGAACCTGGGCTTGAGCGTTGCTTATGTGTCTTGGAGGTCCTAACCTTCCAGGGCAGGTTGGGCGGGTAGTCATTTATATCCCTTATTTGATTGAATGTTCGTGATTTGCTTCACGCTTCTTGATGTGCTAATCTGCTATGCTAATTATGTTTATGTGTCTCTAACCGTCGTTGACTCATTGATTATGTTGTTATTTATTTCAATGTTGAGTAGTGGGTGATGCTTCTACTTGTGTCGTTATTTCATTTTAATGATGCTTGATTTATGTCGTTTCTAAATTGAGGATGTGTCGGTTTGAGGCATGAATTATCGTTAATTCGTTAATGTTGTTTCGTTAATTTATGTGATTGATGTGTCGATGATGTTGCTAATTATTGTGACGTTTTAATTTCCTAACACAACAATAAAAGAAAAAAAAATTACCTGTTGTATGTCATTTAGTTTTCGTAATAGATGGGCCGTTACATATGGTATTAGAGCAGGTTCAACCTCATGACTTGGGATCATTATGCCTTCCATTGAATCAAGCCTTGATTATATTTTGTCACTAATTAATTGAATTGTAATCCTGCAGGTAATCATGCTTAGAGGACGTTGCGGAGGCAGACGACAGGGTGCTAGGGGAGGAGGCACAACGCCTCTAGTGGCATCCACACCATAGGGGTCTAACCCCCAAGGAGAAGAACAAGTCGTCGGATAGGAACATATAGTTGTGGGGGATGTGGTTGGGTTGATGAGGTCCTTTCAGAGGATGTCAGAGGCCCTAATTTTCCTTTTGGATAAAGATGAGGCCAGGGCGTCGGTACCCCCTGAGGGTCCTTCGTGCGCCCCAGCCGATACTGGTAGCATTCACCGAGAACTCAAGAAGTTCAAGTTTATCGAGTTCTTTGGTGTCACAGATGGCGCATCCACCGAGGTATGGTTGGAGAATATGGCTATGTTCTTTGCACTTTGCGACTATGTCTCCAACATGAAGGTCTGCATGATAGTATTTCAGTTGAAGGGGAGTGCTTTGCTATGGTGGAAGATGATCCTGTAGAAATTGAACATGGACATCGAGGATGTGTCATGGGAACTGTTCAAGGAGCGGTTCCGGGAGAGGTATATGTCTGAGGAATTCATTGAGTGTCAACTCAATGAGTTCAACGCTTTACAACAGGGTGGTCATAAGGTGCCCGAGTACAAGGCCCGTTTCATGGAGCTGCTTTGGTATGATCTGCATCTGAACACTGAGAAGCTTAAGGTCAATAAGTTCGTGTTCAACCTTAATGTCAACATTCGTGCAAAATTGAGGGTTTTAATACCTCAGATGTTGCACGATGTTTTCCAGAAGGCCCTCATAGCTAAGGAAGAGCTCATCAACGGGGGTCAGAGAAGGACTCTGTCGAGATTGACGAGACCTTCGACATCTAGTGCACAACAGCATCAGACACCAGCTAGACATCCACCAGGGTATCGAGGCACTCCGATAGGTTCCACGTTCATGACACCACGATGACCGACACCTCAACAACAAACTCCCTACAGAGGACCACAACACCAACAACAAAGTCATCCATAACAACAAAAATAGTTCAGTCATGTTCAGCAAAACATACCAGAGTTACAGGTTGGTGGGCCATCAACTTCTACTTCGGGGACCAGGAGTATTGGATCGGAGATTGGATATTGGACATGTGGAAAGCCACATTACTAGCGTGACTGTTGAGTTGAGAGGGCTAGAGAAGCCGGATCAGCTGGACCCACCATAGTAGGAGATTTGGGCAAGGCCCATCGGATTCATGCAGCGGTGAACAACCGCCAAGACGAACACCGGTCTATTGTGCTAAAGATGTCAGGTATCATCGTTGACCAGACCTTTAGTATTTTGATAGATCCAGGTGCTACAAAGAGTTTTATTTCTTGTGCAACAATAAAAAGAATTAAGGTAAAGGCAGTCGAACATGATGATTTTAGCTACATAGAAATGGCTTTGGGAGCCAAATAAAAGGTTGGAGGAAAGGTTACGGGTTGTAGCCTTAACCTAGGATATTTTATCACGAAGGCCAAACTGTATGTCACGATCTTGAGATATTATGACATCGTGATTGGTATGGACTGGTTGGAATTGCATGAGGCGATACTCAACTGTAAGACGAAACGATTGAGTTTGGTCGATGATGAGGGACAAAGATGTGTGATTGTAGGAAGGAACCAAGGAGTTTCCCTAAGGTTAATCTCTTCACTACAACTTCGGAAGAACATGTGCAAGAGATGTGAACTAAATGTGATCCTTCTGTTGAATGAAAAGGGTGTGGAGGAAGGACTAAAGAACCTTTCGGTAGTACGAGAGTTTGCGGACGTATTTCCAGAGGAGTTACGAGGGTTGTCGCCTGAGAGGGAATTGGATTTTACCATCGACCTAAAACCGGGAACTGAACCAATAGCAAGAATGTCTTATTGGATGTTGACCCTTGAGTTACAGGAGTTGAAAATGCAACTGAAGGAGTTGTTGGACCTAGGACTTATACGTCCAAGTGTGTCACCGTGGGGTGTGCCTATTATTTTCATACAGAAGAAGGATGGTTCATGGAGACTCTGCATTGACTATCATTAATTGAACAAGGAAAGGATCGAGAACCAATATTTGTTTTCAACAATAGACAATTTGTTTGATCAAATGAAGGGTGCGATAGTGTTTTCGAAAATCAACTTGAGATCAGGATATCACATTCCTAAGACTGCTTTCAAGACGAGGTTTGGACACTATGAGTTTACTGTTTTATCGTTTGGACTGACAAAAACCCCAGGGGTATTCATGAGCTTGATGAATGGGGTGTTCCATGAATACTTGGATAAGTTTTTTCAAGTATTCATTGATGATATTTTGATTTATTATCGGACGATGGAAGAACATGATGAACATTTGTGCATGGTACTACAATGTTTATGAGAGAACAAATTATTTGGGAAACTGTTGAAACGATATTTTTATCAATCGAAGATTCATTATTAAGGGCATGTCATCTCCAACGAAGGTATTGTTGTGGATCCAACGAAGGTAGAGGATATTATGGAAAGGCCTGCCCCGATGAACATACCCGAAGTACGTAGCTTCATGGGTTTAGCGAGATATTATTGATGATTCATCGAAGGTTTTTCGAAGATAGAAAATCCGATTACGGAATTGCAGAAGAAGAACAAGAAGTTTCTGCGGACTGAGAAATAAGTGGAAGAAATTCGAAGGCTCAAGGAGTTGTTGATGACAGCGCGGATATTAAAAGTCCCTGACATGGACGAGGACTTCTTGGTATGCAGTAATGCATCCAAGGAAAGCTTAGGCATAGTCTTGATGCAAGACGGTCAAGTGATCGCTTACATCTCGAGAAAGTTAAGAAGGCATGAGGAAAACTACGCGACACACGACTTGGAGTTATTAGCTATTGTGTATGCCCTGCGAGTATGGAGACACTACCTGATTGGATGAAAATTCGAACTAAAAAAGGACCACTATGGTTTACAACACATTTTTATACAAAGCGACTTGAACGCACGATAAAGGCGTTGGTCGAAACTTCTTAGCGAGTACGATTTCAAGATTACCTACAGAAAAGGAACAATGAACATAGTGGATGATGCGCTGAGTCGGAGACCACACATATTTTCGGTGATATCTCTTCAGACGAATATACGTGAGAAGATTCTAACTATACAGTGCGACGATGACTGGTCAAGGAATTTATCGGACAAAACATCACGTTGGTACCAAAGTTTGAGGGATTTACTGTGGACAACGACGGATTAATGAGAGATAATAACCGGATTTACGTACCGCCCAATGAGGAATTGAGAAGTTTTATCTTAAATGAAGCTCATATAGATGTGTACATGTCTCATCCAGGAGTCACGAAGATGAGGGCAGACCTTAAACCCTTATTCTTCTGGAAATGAATGAAGGCGGACATAGTCAACTATGCGGCGAGGTGTCTAGAATGTCAGCAAGTGAAGTTTGAACATAGACATCCGATAGGATCACTACAGCCAGACTCTATTCCAGAATCGAAATGGGAGGTCATTTCGATGGACTTCATTGTTGGATTGTCGCTGACGACAAGGAGGCATGACTCAATTTTCGTGGTAGTTGACACTCTGACGAAGAGTGCACATTTTATCCCCGTGTGTATGACATATTAGGGACTTGACATAGATAGAGTTTTCATCAGCGAGATTGTTAGGTTTCATGGCATGCCTAAGAGGATCATATCCGATGGAGGATTGGTGTTTGCAGGATGATTTTGGACTAGTTTCCAAGAGGCCTTGGGAACCCAACTTAACTTTAGTACCGCATATCACCCGGAGACAGACGACCAGACCAAAAAAACCAACCCAATCTTGGAGGATATGTTGCGTATGTATGTGATGGACCAATAGAAGCATTGGGAAGAGTTATTTCCACTGGTAGAGTTTGCATACAACAACAACTATCAAGGAACCATTAATATGGCCCCATTCAAGTTTCTTTACAGGCGACCGTGTCGGATGCCTTTGAGTTGGGATCCGCTTGAGGATAGGGTCCTGGTAGGACCAAAAGCGATCCAAGAAATGGAAGAGAAAATGAAAACATTAAGACAAAGAATCAGTGAAGTGCAATATCGAAAGAAGAGTTATGTCGATGCACATTGCATTGACCGTAGTTATGAAGTTGGCAATCGAGTCTTCTTGTGGGTGAAACCACACAAGAGTTCGATCAAGTTTGGAAAGGGTGCTAAACTATGTCCTAAGTTCGTGGGAACTTTTGAGGTTGTGGAAAGGAAGGGGCTTGTGGCATATTGACTAGCCTTGCCTGATTCTTTGAGGCGTGTGCACGATGTTTTTCATGTATATGTCTTGAGACATTATGTTAGTGATCCTACACATGTGATTGACATGAGTTATTTGCAGGTATCAGATGAGGGTGCAGTCACAACGGAGCCAATCCACATTCTGAACCATCGCATTCGACAACTACAACATCAACTAGTAGATCAGGTCAAGTTACAGTGGGACAATTATAGTCCTCACTCAGGTACTTGGGAGGACGCATATGATATGCATCAACAGTTTCCATTTTTGTTTGATAGCTATACATTTAGATATTGTCAGATCCTATATATTTTTTCACTTGTATATTGTGAAACTTCGAGATGAAGTTTAAAACAAGAGGGGGTGTATGTAACAACCCTCTCTTGCGCACATCTGATGTGACTTATTCTTTGAGGACACTCACGTGCAAGTGATTCGGTTCATTATATGATTGTCTTCTTCACTTATGAATTATTATGATGAGATTGTGGATTATGATGTTACGGTATGTTATTTATGTATAAACATGTGTTATTGATTGGTTTCTCCTGAGTGTGTAGGACTCTTGACAGATTGAGGATGTTGATGGCATCGATGGACCTCCTTGGACTCTGGATCGAGTCAGGGAGTGGATTGTATATGGTTTGATTATTTCTGTTATTGCATATGTGACATATGACTAGGTATGTTATGATTTTGTTTATGGATCGTTGACATGTTTTGTTGATGGATGCAGGCTAACAAATTCTTGCTAATCAAACTCACATTAGGAGTAAAGGGGCTATGCACAACAACCAGATATATTGAGGGAAAGGTATGGAAACAACCCTTCCATAGCCTACTAGCACTCTTGTCGTGGCTCGAACTGTAGGTTAATGATTACCTAGTTCGAGAGATCCACAATGTCGTGAGGGAAGACCGAGACAATCACTCACGAAGATTCTAAGGAGTGTGCAATAAGGTAGGGCCCTTATTCCTTAGAGGCCCTTAATCTCCCACAAGGTCACCTGATGGAGTATCAACTCCAAGGGTTGGAAAACTACCAAAATCAGTCAAAAGGCGAGTGGCACCCTTGGAGCACGTAGTGTGTCTTGAAGGGCACGCCACTATTATTTTTAAACACAGGTGAGTCAATGAACCTAGGTGCCTAGAAAATAATATCTTACTTTGACGTGGTCAGCCTTAAAATAAATGTTGTATGAGTAAAGCATTTTATTGTAAAAAATTTCCCTTAAAAATTACTAAAGCCTAGTTGAAATTAAAGCCTAGGTCTAAATAGGGTATGAGGACTAAAAATTAATTAAGATATTAATAAACGGGGGATGAAGAAAAATGAAATTTAAAATTTAAAGGAGAAAGAAATTATCTAAAAATTAATTGTTGTTTATGTGCAAAACTTAGACAAAAAGGGGAAATTAAATGCAAAAGGAATGTGGAACATAGAAATGAATCTAGTCTAGAGAACTTTCCTAATTAGAACTCAACTAAGCTTTAAGAAAGATGCCAGTCATTAAAGGAATTTGAGGGAATAAAGGGACAACAAGGAGCGTTTTTAGGAATGCTTTTAGGTGGATGATGGAAATTGGAAAATTAATTTAATTAATTAAATGAATTTTCGATGCAACTAAGGGATCGGGTGACAAGTGTACAGGAGATAGTTTTTCCTAATTAATTTTTAATAAATCGAATTTAACGTGCAATTGGCAAGTGTCACTAAGAATAACTCTATAAAAGTATTGGGGGAGATGAGGAAAGGATCGCGACTGGTATGCATAAGGTTATGCTGCCAGATTTTTCTTGACTGGTTTTTCTTGTGGGAGTTGGGATACCCAACTCGAATAGAGAGTGGTAGCTCGACCTTACGAAGTGGGCTGGGAGCTATATTTTTCTCTGGTCTTGTGTGCGTGGCCCCTTTGCGGCTCGGGGGGCTCAGGGGGAAGAAGAGTACCCCTAGCATTGGCTGGGAGGTACCAATGAGGTCTCAACAATTAACAAGTGGGAGCGAGGAGGATCGCCACTAGCCGAAGAACATCAACAAGCCATCAGCCGGTTATGGTACACCTTTTTGAAATTTGCAGTTGTAAATTAGTTAGAATTTTGTACATAGATGTATGTGTTGATGGAATTGTAATTGATGTCTGACCTTGTTGGGAAAGTTTGCTTGAGGTGGTTAGCTGGGAATACAATTTGATGTATTGGTTCTCTCACTTGTTTATTTTCCAATTCTCTATGTTGATGAAGGGGCATGGCTATGCACCCTCTGGCTTGCTCAGCTTGTAAATCTCAATTTGTATTTATGCATGGCTATAGTGTTTTACTGAAGATTGATGGTGATAAGATTTAATTTTATATATGCATGGTTACGATATTTTTCATTATTTTGTTCAGCAAAATTCTTAGTTTACAATTGTAGATCGGATTGAAGGGAAAAAACCTATGATCAACTTATGCTTACAAGGGAAGATTGCTAGGTTGTTGATATAATTGAATTCATTTCAAAACTGTCGTAAGAAATTATGTAGCCAATACGTTTATCAATGAAATTTTACGCCCATATTAGGATTATTGGAATTTACTCACTCACCGACCCATAATTTTGATTTCTCCCCTTCTCTTATTTCCTCTTGCTTTTTTTTTACTTGGGAATGCCTCTGCATTTTTCCTAGAACCTTCCTTCCAGATTTTACCTCCCTGTGTTGGTTTGTAATTTCCATTTTCCCAGCAGTGCGTGTTGTGTGAGAAAACACCCAGGGGATAGCATTATTCGGCCCTCCCTTTAGATTTCCGCCCCGCATGGGAGATCTCTCCTGGCGACTTACTCTTATTTAGCTCAATGTTTTCCCCTTCATGAGCCTGCGTTGCAGGTAACCTCTGCAAATTCATAATTATTATCTGCACCCTTCACTGGCCCAGTGGAATTGCAATGACGACATCTGGCTCACTGCTTATGAACTTACCTTATGTCTGACCCTTCTTTAGCTACTAATGTGTGCGTTCTCTTTTTAAAGTTTTTTTTTTTCAACGAGTCGAGGTGGAATTCTTGACATCAATTATAGTGTAGTTTAGGAAGATTTCGTTTCAATTGATCCCATCGATACGTTACAAACCATGCAAGTGACACCTCGGTGGAGGCGACGGGGCTCTGACTGTCTCGATTTTCAAACCTTCAATTATATTGTGTCCCCAATTATCCTCCACCCTATGAGAAGGTATTACTTGCCAATGTCCTGCTCACAAAATCCAATCCATTTTTTACTGCCTAATTTTCTCCTCAAATTTCATAATTTCTCTCCCAAATATTATACCATGAACATGGCCTAGTCTTGATCTTGATTTTGAAAGCGTAATTGATATAATTTTAATAAGTTGTGTTGATCGAATTGGGAGAACACATAAAATGGTAGCAGGTGGCAGAAAAGGATTGCTACAATAGGCATTGAAACTGCATTAACCATTTTGCGATGTCATGGGCTTTGAATTCAGGTTACACCTACCTAATGGTAATGGTAATACGAGTTTTAATTCAATGAGCGCAAGGCACATGTGCCAACTCGACTCAAAGATGAATGGGAATCGCGTGTTTCTTGTCGACACCTTGGCTTTGTTCGCAGTGTGGACTGAAAATTTCCAACAACACTCAGATGGTCCCATCAAAATACGCACTCTCGGCTAGCTGGGCTTAAAACACTCATGGTATTGTATCCTTAACACATTCATAATCCTTTATTTGTCTGTATCATATCTGGACTAAAAAATAGATATCAAGAGCTCTGCACTTTTTATATTTATTATTTAATGTGGATGTCTACCCTGATGTTGAAATAATCTCTTCTAAATATATATATGTTATTGTGAACAAATTTTTTATTTAATTGAGATAATGTGTAATAGAAACAATTATGGATATATTTACGTTGTTTAGCGAATCTAAATTATGGTTCAATGCCTACACTCTTTAGTAAGTTTATCAAGTTTATGGAATTTAACTCTATCCATTAATTGATATGAAATGAGTAGATCGATTGTATTAAACTTTCGCCAGTAAAACAAGTGCTGCATGGCAGTGAAGTCCCTGCCAGGTTGGGATGGGAGTAAATGTGAGGTAGTAGAGACACGTGAGTAGAAAGTTGAAGTAGATGTGGTTTGCATGCAGAACATAGTAAAGTAAATATATAGTTTTATACATATGAAATATGTACTTGTATAAAGTATATATTTAGATTTATACATACAAAATTTGTACTTTTATAAAGTATGGGGATGAGATTTTATAGAGCATGCACGAATCACTCATTGCATACTTAGCCAGTTTTTGGATCACGGGTTCTCGGGGTGGCGGGGTCAAAGTTGGGCCTCTTATGTTATGTGGCCTACAAATAGCACCCGCAAATCCATGATATACAAAATGACAGACGGAGTGGCGGACTATAGAAATTTATCAGAAATTAATAATGTCAGTTATACAATAGAATAGTAATAAGGTTTGTTACATAGGCTCGTGGAGAAAAACACCAAAAAATTAGCATTGTCGAACTATTTTTCTTTAAAACTAAGGATTTTCTTGGACAAAAAAGATATAGCATTGCCGAATTGGTGTTATTTGCACACGATTTACAGAGCATGGACAGAGCAGTCATTCCATACTTAGCCAGTTTTTGGATCGCGAGTTCTCGGGCTGTCGGTTTCAAAAATGGGCCTCTGTTGTTCCGTGCCATATACAAATTGAAAAGTGGGCTTGCGAACTATACAAACTTATTATAAAATAAATAATGTCTGTTACATATCTCTGGAAATTACATCAACATTTAAAACATCAACGTCGTTGAAGACCAAAAAATTAGCATACAATAGGAATTTTGCACCCAACAATTCTGTCATATACATGAGACAGTAATTTATAGAAGATTATAACATTGTACGAAGATTTATAGTAATTTGTATAATGCTATAAAAATTCATACATTTTGTACTGAACAATTATGGAGTTGCAGGTTGGCGGAGTCCCGGGTTCACACTTGTCATGTCCAATGTGTTACGTGATATACATTTTGCACCAAAGACTTCCATCATATACATTTTGTAGCGAACAATTCTGTGATATACATGACACAGAGAAATTTATAGAATATTATAACGTTGTATGGAGATTTAAAGTAATTTATATAATGCTATAACATGTCTTAGTTAATGAATAATATAAGCAATTTTTAAAATTTTATTCAATATTGTTTTTTTATAAGTAAGATTGTATAAAAGTCTGTCAAAATGAAGGAGTACAGATAATTTCCATGGTTTCAAGCTATAAATACTAAGCTGCCCTGAGGGAAAACCAGCTCAACTAGTCAAACCGCTTCATAACTTAAGTGTAGATTGTCACTGATGCAAAAAGATTTCAAAATTATGGCCTGTAAGGGTGGGCACTAGAACTGTGGAAAGTGTAGATAAACTAATTATAATAACAATGGACAAATGCATGAAAGGTCGGCATGCACATGAAAAAACAATAGAGATCACCGGTATGGGCTGTAGTGCGGTGACGCGGCCATGCAAAAGGCGTGAAATGTCGTGTCTCTGGGAGGAGGCGGCTCCTCCTGGACTGGTATGCGGTCTAGTTGCATAACGTTCTCCATATCTGATGGCAGGTGCTCTTCCTTCTGGACGTCCTCTAGGCGTGATGGAAGCCTCTGGTCCTCACAGTAGCGTCTGCATGGACCAAATTTTTCAGTGGCAACACTGGTGTCGAGGTTGTTGTTGATTGGGCTGCCTCTAGTGCGAGGAGATGAACACCTTGTAACGTGGAGAGAAACTGCAAGAGTCGAGAAGCTTTTCCATCCAAGGTCTGCAGGCAGAACTGGAGGTCGTCCATGTCCCGACGCAAGTCAAATACTAGGCTTTGCACCAATGCAAGGCATGTTTTCCACTCGCATTCTGAGTCAGCATTGGAACCTACTCGAGATTGGGGTTGTTGTCACAAATTTTGACTGGCTTCTGGACCATTCATCTAAAATTGGGTGTCGTGAAGTTGGTCCTAAAGTGACTGGGTAGCCGGAGATTTGGGAGGGGCCAAAGGGCCTGGGTGTGAAACAAATGTCGAATTGGCTAAAGGTCCTGGGTTGTTGTTCAGTGAGGCCCCTGAGTAGTCCAAGTCCTCCATTCTATTGGCAAGGGACGCAAGAAGGGGTAGGAGAGATGCGGGAATTTGAGTGGATTTTTCTAGGGAGGAGGATGAGGTGGCCGAAGTGGAGGAGGATAATAGGGAGGGAGCAAGCGGGGGACACAGGACCAGGCGAGGTCGGTTTGGCTGGCAGGTTGGTCGGCCTTTGGACTTCCTTCGTAGTTGGGGCATCTCTGGGATAGTGGGAGAGTGAAAACGAGGCAGGAACAAAGCAGGGTAGGACAAATGCAGAGCAGGGAAAGGTTGGGCAGAAAGCCGAGCTCTGAGAAGAAAAAGAAGGAAAGAATGAGCCATTTGGACCCATTGGAGAAATTGAAATAGGTCGGGCAGCTGGTGAGGTTCCATAAATGGTCGCACGCGCAGAGTAAAGGTGTAGCGAGGGTATTGGTCCGTCGAAAGGATGCGAAGGCAGAGCAGGGTGCACTGAGAGTAATGGCACCGTGCCTCGAGCGAGCTAAACTTGAACTGATTAGGCAGTTGGGAGTGAGTGGCATGCAGTCGTCACATCACCGTCACCACGGAGTATCGCTCCTGGTTGCTCCACTCGGCACGTGTTCTCTACTAGCAACCCATCTGCGGGAAAGGGAATGAATGTAAGGAGTACAGACACGTGGACAGGAAGTTGAAGTACATGGGTACGTGGGCAAAAAACCGGGGAAAATAGTGGTAATGTGGGTTACATAGGTTTCTTGACAAAAAACAACAAAAAAAATTAGCATTCTTGCACACAATAGAAATTGAAATTTATGAAATGAAACGTTCCTGAATAACATAATTTATACATACAAAATATGTAATTTTACAAGGCGGAGTCCTGATTCAATAGTTAGCGAGCTTTTGGATGGCGAATTCTCGAGATGTTTCTGTTCTTTCGTGCCCTACAAAAAGCAGGGATAGTTCCGCGATTTACAAATTGAGAATCAGAGTTGCGGACTATTAGAATCTTAAGGGCATGATAAAAAAATTTAGCATTTCCGAAGTACTATTCTTTAGATATGCTTTGCATACGGTTGTAGAAAAAATACAAAGAAATAGTAGTAATGTGCTGGTGCACTGAAATTCAAGCTTTGTTGTTTTGTGGCCTACAAATTGCATCTAGAGTTCCATGACATACAATTTGACAATAGGAGTTGTGGACTATTTGATATTTAAGGGCGTACGTATGTTACAAAGAAGAGTTGCTAGATACCAAATATGTAATTTGATTAAGTAGATATATAGACCATTGTGACTGTCGGGCTGGCAAGCTAAAAATTGTGCTCCCACAGGTTTGTGGACAAAAGCATAAAAAGACTACCAATACCGAATTAGTTTTCTTTAAAACAAAGGCACGGGAGCTTCATTCTGGGTTGTCAAGGTGGTGGGATGAAAATTGGGCTACTGTTGTTTCGTCGCCTACAAATAGCATTGAGAGTTCTGCGAAATACAAATTAAGAAGCGGTTTTGCAGACTATTTGAATTTTTGGATCACAGGTTCTCGGGTTGTCGGGCTAAAAATTGGTTTTCTGTTGTTTTGTGCCCTACAAATAGCACTGAGAGTTCCACGATATACAAATTGACAAGCGGTCTTGCGGACTATTTGAAATTTTGGATCGCGGGTTCTCGAGCTAGGGGGATGAAAATTGGCCTTCTGTTGTTTCGTGGCCTACAAAAATCAAATATGTAATTTGATGGAGTAGATATATAGAGAATGCACAAAAGCTTCATTACGGGTTGTCGGGATTGTGGGCTGAAAATTGGGCTTTTGTTGTTCTGTGGCCTACAAATACCACCGAGAGTTCCACGATATACAAATTGACATGTTGCTTAGAGGAGTAGAATTTTTGAATGGCGGGTTCTCGGTCTGGCGAGATGAAAATTGGGTTTCTGTTGTTCCGTGGCCTACAAATAGTCCGTAGAGTTTTGTGATATACAAATTGACAAACAAACTTGTGGACTATTTGAAATTGAAGGCGCTCATGTCGAACAAGTTTAGCATTCTCGAATTTGTTTTCCTTTTTACATATGCTGCTGGAGTAAAAAATAAATAAATAGTATTGACGTCTATTACATAGGCTGGTGGAGAAAAGTATGAAACAAATATATTCCCGAATTAGTTTTCTTTAAAAGAGAGGCTTCTCGACTTAGGCATTTTTTGGATCGCGGGTTCTCGGGCTGGGGACCTGAAAAACACGCTTTTGTTCTTCCGTGTCCTACAAATAGCACCAGCAGTTCCGCGATATAAAAATTGAGAATCGAACTTGCGGAGTATTTGAATTTTAAGGAGATCATGTCCCAAAAATTTAGCAATCACGAATTAGTTTTCTTTACATAGGTTTTACATAAGTTGGTGAAAAAGAGGGCAAAAAATATAGTACCAATGTGTGTTACATAGGGTGGTGGGCAGAAGAACAAAATAAATAGCATTCTTGAATTAGTTTTCTTTAAAACAGGGGCTCCTCGACATAAGAAATTGAAATTTATGAAATTATAGGTTCCTGCAGACCATAAACTATACATAGAAAATACATAATTTTTTAAAGTAGACATTTACTTTTATAGATACAAAATATGTACTTTCATAAAGTATGGGGATGAAATTTTATAGAAAAACGACGGAGCCCTCATTCCATGTCCTACAAAGAGCAGGCAAAGATATGTGGTGTACAAATTGAGAAGCGGGCCTGCAGACTATTTTAATTTTAAGGGCCTTTTTGACAAACATTGTGCAGGACATGTTGCAAAGATGCAAGAAATGACAATCTCTTTACATTTGAGTAGAAAGAAAGTAGTGAACACAATTTTACGGCATTTATATAAAAAAATAATAAAATGTGTTACATATTGCTGAAATATATATATATATATATATATATATATATATATATATATATATATATATATATATATATATATATATATATATATATATATATATATATATATAAGTGAAATTTGATATCTGAAATTTGAGTAAGTGATTTATGTCATAGTCCGTTCTGAAAATGAAAAATCTAGTAACACATAAAAGCAGGAGGAAAACTAGCCTTCCCGAATTAGAGCATAGACGAAACCCTCGTTCCATACTTAGCCAGTTTTTGGATCGCGAGTTTATGGGTTGGGGACCTGAAAAGCAGGTTTATGTTGTTCCATGACCTTCAAATAGCACCGAGAGTTCTGTGATGTACAAATTGATAATGGGACCCGCAGACTATTTGAATTTCAAGGGGCTCGTGTCCCAAAAATTTACCATTCGGGAATTACTTTTCTTTACATAGGTTTTACACACGGTGGAGGACAAATGTACAAAAAATATAGTACCAATGTCTGTTACACAGGGTGGTGGATAGGAGAACCAAATAAATAGCATTCCTGAATTAGTTTCCTTTAAAACAGGGGCTCGTGGATACAAGAAATTGGAATGTATCAAACTATAGGTTCCTAGAGAGCATAAATTGTACATAGCAAAAACGTAATTTTTTAAAGTAGATATTTACTTTTATACATACGAAATATGTACTTTTATAGAGCATGTATGGATCCCTCATTCTATATAGTGTGACGGAGCCTATATTACATAATTAGGCAGTTTTTGGAGCGCGGGTTGTTGAGCTGGCGAGCTGTAAATTGGAAAAAAAATGAAACGTGTTACATATTCCTGGAAATTTAAAGAAACATATATATGTCTGAAATATGATATGTCAAATTTGAGTGAATGATTTATGTCATACTTTATTTTGAAAAAGAAAAAAAGAGAATAGAGATAAAATAAACAGAATGACTTCACATTCAACATAGCTGAAGATAAAAAAATCCAGGAAGACATAAACATATAAGGAGACAAAAGAATAGTTTTATTTGGAATATATGAAAAGAATAATAGTTTGTTACATATCCCTAAAAATGTAAATGTGTATGTCATATAGACTGGGATTGGGACTCCCGCGGACCATAACATAAATATGTACAAGAAATAGGAGTGTCGAAAGAAGTTGGACACGCTAGAATGTAATACCTGAAAAGTAGAAATGGGAAGATCAATTTTTGCCTATAGATTTCTACTCGGAAAAGGAATAACTGGATTGATAAAGAAAGGACTATCACTATACACTTACATGGATGGTACATATAAGTGATTTTTGTGTTTGGTTGGTCATGCCTTTCCTTGCTAGTTTTTGTGGGCAGTCCGCTTCAATAACTGGATTGATACACAGAGGATTTATGCATTTTCCTGTTGGATTTTGTGGTTGATCCACTTCAAGTTCTCTTCAATATAGCTTCTCAAGAGGGTGACATTGATGTCATTGCGGATTCGAATGTTGAAAACTTAATTTTCTAATTCTCTTAGATCAAATGAAAGTTTACACAGACCTTCATGAATGTCTCCATTCTGTAGCGAATACCCGACTAGCCAGTTGTCCACCTTTTCTTCATGATATTCCACAATTCTGTAAAACATTTCTAAAGACAAGGCCTTCAAATTATCAACTTGTTGATCAAAATCTTGCTTGGTTAACATCAGCGAGTTGAGGATTAAGTTGGGGTCATGGAAGCCATTTGTCTTTCCTGATAAGTCTATTTTGGTGAGCTTTGTGAATAATGTTTCTTTCTTTGATATTGCTTGCTCACATGATTGCATGATTATGTACAGGTTCTTCACTTTCTGTTTCCAGCATGCTTCTAATTGAGTGAGCCTTTTTTTGGACAGGATATCATGTTGTCTTCTTATCGTCTCTGGCATGTTGCTGACATGAAAGGCGAAAGGGATGACCGAGTGCACATAGAAAGTTCCTTCATTCTTTAAATCTGTGTGCAGAAGTAGGAGCAAGTTATGTGCCCTACTCCCCAGGAAATCCATATTTTGTGATGTTTCCCGGGCCTTGGAAATCAATTCTATTCTTTTGTTGATATTTTTCTCCACATATCATCTACATGATGCGAGGAATATGGAGGACCATTTTAGATTTATCATAGGGGTGCACGTAGTCGCATGCATGGTTATTTCCAAGGAACTTCCAAGCAATGGCATAGGAAACAAAGCTTCCTATAATTCCTTAATCCGGTTCTTTAGTTTGGCATTTTCGGCTTCAATGACTCCAAAGGAATCATGAAGAGCATCTCTGGTTGCCCTGTGAAGTTCAGATATTTTGGATGCATGCATATTGGCAAGGTCAAGTTCTGAACGATGTTTTATTTTCTTATTTTTTACATCTCTTTTTTCAATGATTAATTTTTTTGATTCGGTTTCAAAAACAACGCTTTGGAATACGAAGGATTCATCTTCGTCAAAAATTTCGGTACCAACTGTGTCCATTGAGCAGGCATGATGAATTGCGTGTGTGGGTTGATCAAGGTTGCAAAATATGCTTTCCAGATCAACGTCAAGATCCATGTTTTGACAGTAAATTTCGGGCGGCTCCGCCTCCCCAACAATTATTTTTCTGTTCTTCTTCACAGGAAGCTCTTGAGGAAGATGTTCACTGTATCTCTACAAAACTATTGTGGAGTTGATGGCAGTAGTTTATCAAAAGGTTGGCTAGCTCTAGACCCTGCTTGAAATGAAGAAATGGAGGGGACAATATAACCCCCCGCAAACATTGCTTCAATGCATGGGAATGGAAAATCTCCTCATTAATGACAATATCTATGTGTGTTGTATGGTGACATGTTAGAAGTAAAGCTTAGTTATTGCAAACTTAGAAGTGCGAAGGTGAGGGTTACGACGAAGGACATTTAAGGATTGGAGGTTTCGTGAACGAACCAAGCTGGCGACATGCAAATGACATTGCATGGTATTTGAAATTAAGACTGGGCAACGATTGGAGGTTTTGTGAAGGAAGCAAGCTGGCGGCATGTGAATGACATTCCATGGAATTTGAAATTAAAACTGGGAAGGGAGAAGAAAATGCTTCGCAAAAATTGCATTAATGGAAAAACTTCCCGAGCCTTGCACGCATCAATGACAACTTAGATGGTAGTTGCACGATGACCTGTTAGCATTAAAGATTTAGAAAGAACACACACACACACACACACACACACACACACACACACACACACACATATATAAACAATATTTTTTATTATGCACATGTGCGAAGGTAACGGCCACGGGGAAGAGAAAGCAAGGAAGGAATGGCCAAGTCTGAAAGTGCATGGTTCGGGATCGCGAGTTCTCGGGCGGACCGGTTCAAAAGAAGGCATCTATTGTTCGGTGTTCTACAAGTAGCACACAAAGTTCTATGATATACAAATTGAGAAGCGGACTTGCAAATTGGCCTAGATTTCATAGACCATCTACAATTTTTGGATCGTGGGTTCTCAGGCTGGCGGGGTAAAAAATGGTGCTCTATTGTTCGGTGCCTTGCAAATATCTTATGATAATAAATTGAGAAGTGGATTTGTGAGGTGACTGGCTCAACATTCTACTTCAGGGTTGGTGGGCTCCCACAAACGAGCAATACATATTTGTGGGCTATACATTGGGTCGATTTACGCCATATAGGAATTGGGTTCTCAGGCTGGCGGGTTCAAAATTACCTAAGCAAAGCAAAGGGCTCCGTCCGAATCCCACTGCACATTTCATAATTCATGTGAAACACCAAGTCTGTGATTACTAGATCAATGTGTGTAGAAACGAGGAAAAAGTAAATATGTGCCTTTATAAAGTATGGACATGAGATTTTATAGATTGTGTACCGATATCGCATTCCATACTTGCGGGTTCCTGGATGGGAGGGGTCAAAAAATAGGCCTCTATTGTTCCGTGTTTTACAAATAGCACATACAGTTCCGCGATATACAAATTGACAAGCGGATTTGCCGGGTGGCTGAGAATTTATAGAGCATGTACAGTTTGTGCATCGCGTGTTGTCGGGTTGGCGGGGTTAGAAATGGGCCTCTATTGTTCAGTTCCCTAAAAATTGCTTATGATGCACAGATCCCCTATTCCATACTTACCAATTATTTGGATCGCGCACTTGCGAGATGCACATTTGTGCCTCTAATGTTCAGTGTCCTGCAAATAGCAATTATAGTTGGGTGATATACGTATTTACAAATGCACTTGCGGGTTGGTTGTCTCAACATTGCAGTTATGCTGGATGGGGGACGTACAACGTAGCAGCTTCTCCGCGCAAGAAAAAGAAAAAGAAAAAGAAAAAAAAAACATACCTGCAAACAAGTTTGACAAATTTAGAGAAAGTAAAGGAAAAATTGTTTACTATGGAACACGGGCAGAAAAAGAATGCACCTTTGCATTGATTTGTGTACATCTCTGGGTAGGAGTTCTTTGCGCCTTCTAGTTTTCCTTTCTGTTTCTATCAACAAAAGTAAAAAACAAAAGGCATATGAACATAAGATCAGATGTTAAGAAAAAAACAACTACTATGTACATATACAAAAAAAAAATTGAATAAGATGAATAGAGTCACAAATAGTTTTTTGAGGATGTACCTTATTTTTTTCTTTTTTTTCACAATGTATATTTTATAATTAGAGTAGAAGACCATCTATATGCTCACCAGAACGCGATGTGTAGAAATCATGGATACAGATATGCTTTGAAACATAGAAATATGAGTTTGCAATAATTTTTATGTATATGTCATAATTCAAGTGCAATACCAATTGTATCGGGATCAGACCAATACGTGTCTAAGACAAACATACTGTATTGAGAAATGGGCACATTGGACCAGACATGGTCAATAAGTGTGTTTTTCATATGGGCTATGTTGTTCAGAAGAAAGCGCAAACTGTATTTGCACATGTAGTTTTGAAATTCTTTTGTTCTGCCAATATTTTGTAGCATGCCAAGCGCAGACTGTATTTGCACATGTAGTTTTGAAATTCTTTTGTTCTGCCAGTATTTTGTAGCATGCCAATATTGAAGTCTCCTACAAGTACAATGGATCCGTTCAAATGGAAATGGTCCAATGCATTGGAAATAACATTTACTATGTTGGAGAATGTTGCATGGGGAACAACATACAGATTTAGTATTGCAACTTCTTTTGCAAGAGAAAAAAAATTGGCAAGCACCAGTTCAACATTCTTTTCTTCGATATGTATGTGGTCCAAAATTGGTACATTTTTTTTCACCAGTATCATCACCCCATGTGTAATGTAACTTGATATGCAATTGTGATTTGGGAATTGTTTGTTCTGCATGCATAATGCCATGCGTGTTTCCTGCAAGCACAAAATATCGGATTGCATTAAATCATAGTCGTTCAGTATATCATCCATGTGTGCATTTAAGCTACATGTGTTAAGCGAGAGAATTGATATAGATGAATTTGTTTGTACGGATTGGTAATCATAATGCAGTTGACATTTTGTAGTGGTCCTGAGTCGTTCCATCTCAATATCTATTGAAAAGTCAACAAGAAAGATGTGTCTAATTTAATTTTCCCTTAAATAAATTAGACAATAAATATTAATCTATTATTTCATTCATAACTGAGTGAGTTGGATTTGTAACAGAATCATAATTGTAGCTAAGTGAGTTAAGATCAATTGTACTAGTTGTAACTAAACATGCACTAGTGAGAGTTCAGTTAATCAATGAACTCACATGCAACTGAAGATTTTCCACGGTTAACTACATGCATGTCAGATCCAGTGGAGACCCAGTTGAGATAACAGGTGAAAGGGACAGTTTGGCTATCAGCTGTGATTTGATCACACATGCAGTGAATATGCTTATGAGCATGTGCAAACTAGGCAATTGTATTCGATCATTGTGAGAATTCGAATTGCAAAGATTGTGCAGAGGAGGCAAGTTGTCTGGACACGGAAATTGGCACATGTATTTGCTAATTTGTGTATGACAGTGTGAGACGATTGTATTGTACTGAGAGCTCTTGGATTAGAGTTTTGTATGAGATTGTTTCATGATTCATGATATACATAATATATGATAGTGGGGTTTTTAGCTTTACACTTTCTCGGTAAAACTTCTGTGTTATGTGTTCTTGATATTTCACTTTGTGATTGTGGTTGTGATCATGGTTTAATTTTTCCACAAGAATAATAGTAGAAGAAATTATGTATTTAACAGTGGCGTAATTGTTAGATCAGGAGAATCGCAGGAAATACATTAAGTGTATCGAAACTTCTACATGGTATCAGAGCCACGGAGGCCATAGAGCTACGAAAGTGAGGTGCGAACATAATTGCATTCTCGTAGGTCTTGTCTCTAGCAAGGTGTGAACCCTAGTATTGAAAACTTCCGATGTTTTCAAGAACAGTAATTCTTGCACCCTAGACAAAGGCAGGGTGCGAACTTCATTGGAATTCTCGTAGGCAAATACACTAGCAGGGTGTGAACTTCCCTCACCCTAACAGTGGAGCAGGATGCGAACTTCTTGAGCATTCTCGCAGGCTACAGTGGAGCAAGGTGCGAACATCCCAGGCAAGTTCGCAGGCTACACACAGGCAGGGTGCGAACTTCCCTCAGGTTGCTCTCAGGTGGGGTGTGAACCTCCCAGGGCAAGAGGAAAGTGCATGAGTTGAGTTTTGGGTTGGATAACATTCGAATTTGTAATATTTTCTTGGTGCGACACTTGATTCAAGATCAAAAATGTCTTTTAATGGCTCGAGGTTGGAGTATGAACTCGAGGGCATCTCTAACTACATCGCTTGGAAGGACAGGATGGAAGCAGTGCTCGAAGACAATGTCTTGAAGGGTTACATTGATGTAGATGTTCTTAAGCTAGATGCGACAGATACTGCAAATATTGATGCATGGAAAAAGAAAGTGGCGAAGGTGAGGAGGATTCTGTTGGAGGGAGTACGAGACCACATTGTCTCAAGTCTCCATGGGAAAACCACACCATATGAAATGTGGAAGGTTTTGACAGATCTGTTCCAAAATAGTAGC
>ML780777.1:1165772-1220747 GCA_009831015.1 Picea engelmannii | reverse complement strand
GAAAGTGGCGAAGGTGAGGAGGATTCTGTTGGAGGGAGTACGAGACCACATTGTCTCAAGTCTCCATGGGAAAACCACACCATATGAAATGTGGAAGGTTTTGACAGATCTGTTCCAAAATAGTAGCGACCATAGGAAATTGGCGCTCAAAGATAAACTCAGGAAGATCAAGATGGAGAAGGGCGACACCATTCCAAAATATCTCACGAAGTTTGTCCAATGTCGGGATGAGCTTGGAAGTGTGGAAATAAAAGTCATTGATGATGATTTGGTGAGCTTGGCACTCCTAGGGATTCCTAAGAGTTGGCACAGTTATCAAGACTCTGTCAATGGAAGGGAAAAATTGATGGATTGGGAATGAATATGGTGAGATCTAGTGCAAGAGGAGTTCAGGCGGAACACCAGAGATGGATCTTCATCAAAGCATGATGATGAAGAATATTGTGCTTTGACTGCCAAGGCAAGGAAAGGGAAAGTGAAGAAATTCCAATCAAAATCTGAGTCTAAAGTCAAGAAGTCGGATTTGTCCAAAGTGAAGTGTTTTCACTGTCACGAACATGGGCATCTCTCTACTAACTGTCCACAGAAGAAGAAGAACAAGATGGTTGTTGGAGCTGCAATGGATGAGGCTCTTGTCTCACAGTTTGAGCTTGACTTCTCTTTGATCGCATGCATGGATTCAAGTGCATCAGGATTGGTGTGGTATTTGGATAGTGGTGCTTCATTCCACATGACGGGAGATAAAGAGTATTTCATTGACTTGGAGGAGAAAGATATCAGAATTCTTATAGAGATGGGTGACGATGGACGATACAGTGCAACTGGTATCGGTACCATTACCTTTCAGAGGGAGTCAGGTAAACCATTTCAATTGAAAAATGTTATGCATGTTCCAGGTCTGAAGAAAAACTTGGTCTCAGTTGCAATGTTGGAGGACAGAGGCTATGATGTTGTTTTTAGCAGTGGTAAAGCCTACTTGCAACATAAAGCAACAGGTCAAGTCAAGAAGATAGGGATTCAAGTTAAGAATCTCTACATGCTAGAGGTAGATGGTTGCAATGCCATGATAGGCAAGGCAGAAAAAGTGGTGAGCCGGGATGAAGGTGAATTATGGCACAGGAGATTAGGCCATCTTCATCATGGAGCCTTGAAGATCATGCAACAAATATATATTGGACTTCCAAGGGGAGCACTTTCTCAGTTAGATCAGTGCAAGGGGTGCACCCTAGGGAAGTAGGTAAAGTCCACCTTTCATGAAAAGGAGAACTGTGCTTCGGTGATCCTGGAGAGAATTCACACGGATGTGTGTGGACCATTCTCGATTGCATCAACAACAAAACATAGGTATTATGTTATTTTTGTTGATGACTTTTCTCGTAAATGCTGGATATTCTTCATGCAGAAGAAGGATCAAACATTCTCAAAGTTCTGTGAGTTTAAAGCATTGGTGGAGAAAGAGCTGGGGAAGAAAGTGAAGGCTCTAAGGAGCGATAATGGTGGAGAATACATCTCTAACGAATTCAAAGACTTCTGTAACAGAGAAGGAATTCGAAGAGAAATCATAGCACCTCATAACCCATAACAAAATGGGGTCGTGGAGAGAAAGAACAGAATGATCGTGGGTGCAACATGAGCGATGTTGCATGATCAGGGCCTACCAATGCATTTGTGGAAGAAGCATGCAATATTATGGTTTATGTATAGAACTGTTGTACTCATAGAGTACTTGGCATGAGTACACCTGAAGAAGATTTTACTATTAATAAATCTGATGTTTCTCATTTTAAAATTTTTGGTTCATCTGTTTATGTGCATGTGACCAAGGATCCCAGGAAGAAGCTGGAATCGACTGCTAAAGTTGGGATAATTGTGGGGTACACAGAAACACCCCATAATTATCGTGTGTATTTGTTGAACAGTAAGATGATTGTTATGCGACGGGATATACAATTCGATGAGGGGAAATCCATGTGATTGTCACTTGAGAGGGAGCTAGACTTGCATGTAGTAGAGGAACTGCTGGTTCCCAAGGATGAGTCTCAAGATGTGGACCAAACACATGAAGAGGTTCATGGAGTGGAGGAAACCACTCAAGCAGAGCTAGTCATCAGAAATGGTAGAAAGTGCACCATAGAAGCTGATAGATTGAGACTAGATGTTGCACAGAATGTAGGAGCTCCTATTTCACAGCGTAGACAGAGACAGTCTCTTGATCGATTTGCTGGATACATGGCTCTCATGAGAAAATGTATTGTGACTGAACCATCTTCCTTTCAGGAAGAAATGCAGTACCCCACTTGGGTTGATTCTATGGTAGAGGAGTATGACTCCATTGTAAAAAACAGTGCATGGGAAATTGCCCCAAGACCGATTGATAAATCAATGGTAGGTTCAATATGGATCTACAAGGTAAAGCAAGCTACTGATGGGAGTGTGGAGAAATACAAGGCCAGGTTTGTGGCCTAGGGCTTCTCACAGATCGAGGGGATAGATTATGATGAGACCTTTGCACCTGTCGCAAGGTACTCTTCCATAAGATCCATCCTTGCACTCTCAGCGCAGATGGGCTGGTGCATTCATCAGATGGATGTAAAAACTATGTTCCTCAATGCGATCATTGAGGAAGAAGTCTACATTGAGTATCCAGAAGGTTTTGAGACCTTTGACAGAGAGTCACATGTGTGCAGACTCAAGAGAGCATTGTATGGGCTGAAGCAAGCACCCCATGCTTGGTACACTCGGATAGACAACTATTTCACTGGATTGGGCTTCACCAAAAGTGAAGCAAATGCAAACCTATACCAAATTGTGGTGGAGGGTAAGTTTTTGATCATTGTTCTTTATGTTGATGATTTGATATTGACTGGTGATGAGTAGCTGATACACTCATGCAAGGAGGATCTTGAAAAGGAGTTTGAGATGAAGGATTTGGGCCTTCTTCATTATTTCCTTAGATTGGAAATATGGTAGCGAGATGGTGAACTTTTTGTGTCTCAAGGAAAGTATGCAAGGGAGATACTGGCTAAGTTTCACATGGAGGGTTGCAAACCCATGGATACTCCTCTTCCAGGAAACTGGAGGAAAGAGGATGCTACTTCTGGAGAGGTAGTGGATGCTACTGTCTATCGACAGTTAGTGGGTTCGCTAATGTATTTAGTGAATACAAGACCGAACATTTTCTATGCGGTTAACCAGCTAAGTCAAGCCATGGTTAAGCATACCAAACTCTTTTGGAAGGTGGGTAAGCATGTCCTGAGATATCTGAAGGGCACATATGAGTATGGATTATGGTACAGACAGATAGATGAGGTGAAGTTGTATGGCTTCACTGATGCAGATTGGGCAGGCAGCCCAACGGACAGAAAGAGCACATCAGGGGGGATCTTTAGTATCAGATCTACAATTGTTTCTTGGTACAGCAAGAAACAGAGATCTATGGCACTTAGTTCAACGGAAGTGGGATACATGGCAGCGAGCCAAGCTGCATGTGAGGCTATTTGGATGAGGAAGATCTTGGTTGGTTTGTTTGGTTCTCATTTAGATCCGACAATGATTTATTGTGATAATCAGATTTGCATTAAACTCTCGATTAATCCTGTGTTTCATGACAGATCTAAGCATATAGATATCCGGTATCATCATCTCAGAGATTGTGTGCAGTAGAAGATCATGTTGCTTCAATACATTCCTACGGAAGATCAGGATGCGGACATTCTGACGAAGGCGCTCACCAGGATCAAATTCGAATATCATAGAGACAGGATTGGGGTGAAGGATAATCCTTTTCTTGTTGAGAGGGAGTGTTAAAAAGTCAACAAGAAACATGTGTCTAATTTACTTTTCCCTTAAATAAATTAGACAATAAATATTAATCTATTATTTCATTCATAACTGAGTGAGTTGGATTTGTAACAGAATCATAAGTGTAGTTAAGTGAGTTAAGATCAGTTGTACTAGTTGTAACTAAACATGCACTAGTGAGAGTTCAGTTAATCAGTGAACTTACATGCAACTGAAGATTTTCCACAGTTAACTACATGCATGTCAGATCCAGTGGAGGCCTAGTTGAGATAATAGGTGAAAGGGACAATTTGGCTATCAGTTGTGATTTGATCACACATGCAGTGAATATGCTTATGAGCATGTGAAAACTAGGCAATTGTATTTGATCATTGTGAGAATTCGAATTGCAGAGATTGTGTAGAGGAGGCAAGCTGTTTGGACACGGAAATTGGCACATGTATTTGCTAATTTGTGTATGACAGTGTGAGACGATTGTATTGTACTGAGATCTCTTGGATTAGAGTTTTGTATGAGATTGTTTCATGATTCATGATATACATAATATATGATAGTGGGGTTTTTAGCTTTACGCTTTCCCGGTAAAACTTCTGTGTTATGTGTTATTGATATTTCACTTTGTGATTTTGGTTGTGATCGTGGTTTAATTTTTCCGTAAGAATAATAGTAGAAGCGATTTTGTATTTAACAGTGGCATAATTGTTATATCAGGAGAATCGCAGGAAATACATCAAGTGTATCGAAATTTCAAGGAGTCTATGCTTCTGACACGGGACATTGTTGTGTATACAAGTCCATGTATCCGAATTCCAGCAGGTTGAAATGCAACATTATCAAGTGTTAGTCCTTGTGATTTGTGGACTATACGTGCACATGCAAGTTTAATCGCAAATTGTTTGCGAATCTTCAGTCGACTTGTCTTTGTTGATGTCGATACTGGCTTTGATATTCGTAAAATAGGAGTCCAATCGCTTGTAGTTTTTGAATTATATAGATAAGACAACTTGCTTTCTTGTCTCTTGCCTATATGCGGTTCATGGAACTTAATCCAAAGGACATCTACTTTTTTTGTCTTCGTATAGCCTTTCAGTATTCCATCTGCACCATTCACCAAGCCATCCTGTGAATCATAGTTATAGGCCTATATTTCAACTAGAATTTCTAATTTCAGTGCAAGGTGCAAAGGTAAAGTGACTGAATGTTCATGACGTGGGACATTTCCATGGTTGTCTTCTTCCAAGTCAATCGAATTGATGATGATATCATCGCCAAGCATGAGCGACAACATGTGGCTATTATTCTTTGCAACATCCTTATTTCTGTAGAACAGGTAAGGGAACATTGGATCTGTTGGTGCAGGCCGTAAGCACCTCAAATTGATATAGGTCAAGTCATCATATGTTTGGTTGTTTGTGTGCATTCTATTCAGAATTACAATGAATGTTTCATCTGTTTGGCACATTGTAGTATGCAACTCAAAGCATTTAATATTGTCTCTCTAGAAGTCACGGGTCATTGTTTCCATGTTAATGATAGGTTGTTCAAATATCAAAGAATATTGGATGGGTTGTGCCTGGTAAAGATCGCCATAGAAGAGCATGCCAATTTTTCCAAAGTATTTGGTCTGCACATGTTTTATGCTTCATCTATAAATGCTAATTTTTCCAAAGTATTTGGTCTGCACATGTTTTAGCCGACTGTCAATGGAATACAAGAACCGACTGCCAATCAAAGATGCTTCATCTATAAAGACAAGTTGGAGTTCCTCGTACAGCTTAGATAATGTATCCAACATTTCCTTGCTAAGTGGAAGAAACTGTGACTTTTTAAAAGGCATTAAAAATGCAGAGTGGACTGTTGTTCCACCAGTATTGTATGCAGCGTTTCTTGTGTATGCAACTATTAGGCCCTTTGGTTTCATAGAATCAGAGCAATTGTTTGAATCATAGATTCGTATAAGCATTTGGAACAATGTTTTAGTTGTGAATGTCTTGCTTGTTCCTACTCCGCCTGTAAGGAACACATGCACATGACTGTTCATTTTCAACCATTTTTTAAGGGCAATGTACTTTACAATTGTTTTTTGTTCACGATTCAACAAACGTCTTATTCTATGGTATTCATTATTTTCAATCAGGAAATGATGTTTTGTAACTTTAAAACCAAGGTTGATACGTTTTTCACTTTTAGTCGCTGGAGGACGAGGAAAATCCGCTGGTAAGTCATAGGACTCGAAAGGAGTTATGGTTGTTTTTGGGTTTCTGAATGTCTCATCATGATCGCCAGGGTTTTCTAGGTCATTAAGTGAAACTTCTATATCGCCCCATGTTGGATTAACATTGTAGGTAAATCTAGCTTCATTGATATGCACTATAGTCTCAAAGGCAACATACGCAACCTCCCATGTAGAGAAGTTATGTATTAATGTCTTTTCATTTTCATGGAAAAGAACGTACAACAACAGTTTTTCTCTACAATAGTTTTCATAGTCACAATGTTTATTGTATTTAACAAATCGTATAACAAAGGGTTTTTTTCTTTTTGATATGGGTGTACCATTTTTTTTGTAATGTGATACGAATTCCGCTAAGAAGATATGACTAATAGGAGATGGATGTTGGATGTAATAATAAATAATAGAGCGACATATGATGTCCTATGAATTGTCAGGTTCTTGTTGCAGCAAAACTGGTGGTTTAAGCATAAATGTGTGTTTTTCAAGTGGAGATGTGTTTATGAAGACACATTTTCTTGAACTACAAGTGAGGGGCAAATAAAGGGCAATGTGAACTGCTTGTTGAGCAGACATTTGTTGAAGATTAAGCAATGTATTGCCAAGGGTATGTATCATTTGTATGGCATCAATGTGACTTCTTTCATGTTCTTTGCGTATTTTTTTGAATACAGATGTCATAGATTTGTCAATCTTCGTCATATACGAGGTGTAGTAGGATGTTGCAGCATATGCATTCAACACATATTGTGCATCTGTATTTTCTTTCCACATAACTGACATGTCCTTGGAGAAAATGTTGTTCCAAATATGGGAGAGTTTTCGTTTAAGGAAAAGTGTTGGTTGCCTAAGCGTTATTTGTATGGCTTGGATGTACTCATCTTCTGATAGATTTACTTGTTTCAAGAAGGCATCAAATCTCATCATTTCGTCAAATCCTTCTTGTTCTAGAAATGCTAAAAAGGATTTAGATTTCTCGACAACAACACTATCCTCTAAACTAACTGGCTCTATGATTCTTGTAGCTCTCATTGGTGGAACGGGAAAGTTGTATCTGCAATGCGAGCCTTTTTGTTTTCTACAACTTCTTGTATGGTAATGTCTATGGAATTTCGCAAGGTCTGGTTCCAAATGATCTGTATTTCATGTTATGTATTTATCCACAAATTGTTCGATCTCTGAATTGTTATCCGCTACATAGATCGGTGCACCCTCTATCCACAACAGTGTGTGGTCATGCTCATTTCCCCTATTCTGGAATCCAGTCACAAAAAAGTAGTTCAATATTTTTCCGAAAAAAACTTCATCATGGCATATCAATTGTCTCAAAGCATTTATTTTATGTCTATAGTATCGAGTACATGTCACCGGGTCTTTTCTTATGAGGTAGTCAATGTCGTTATTTTCCAGTGTATCGATTTTTTTTTTACGTTTCCTATTACTATGCAGGTCAGAAAAGGCAGCCACCAATGGATCCCAGCAATGCTCTGCACTTGTAAAAGTGATGAAAATGTTGGCGGCCCCAATTGTTGGATCATTGCAAAAAAAAAAAATTGTTTTGTTGTAAATAGTCAGGAGAGGTGCAGATGTTCTTGAAATCTATGTATCCAATATCAGATTTTAGAATTTTTTCTAGGTTTACTTTGTACTTCACATCCTTGGCCAATAACTTTCTTCCTTGTAACTGGCCTTTTCTTATTCAGACCCACATGTAGGACAAAACTTGCTCTATTATTATGTGCATTGTTTTGATAAACAAATTTGTTATGTGACAGGAGAAGTAATCGCTTGAATGTAGTAGCTCCCATCAGAATATTTTATGATAACTGAATCGTTATGTAATATCAGTGCCATGTGGATCTCCGTAGAGCAGTGTTGGAAATTTCATTTCCTCAGCGAATTTGTCCTTGAATATTCTATGTGGACGTTGTCCCTCGACGGGTGCGATTTCGACAATTTTGTCTTGCAAGTCACGAATGCACTGTGAATCCGTGAATCCGTGAATCCATGGACCAATGTTTCAGCAGGTGTTTCATTCTCCGATTCATCACTTGTATCAGAATCACTAGGATTTTCGAGAGTCTCTGTAGAGTTGCCATGTTCTTCTGCGAGAACACTGTTCCAGTTGGCATTTATACAAATGTTCTCTGCTTTGTACAGGGCCCTCGAACGTAATTCCTTTAATGCTTTCATAACAACATGCACACGCACTTTGCCTGTCTGATATGCATTTTTGTATTGCAAGCATCTTTTCAGAGACACAACGATTGTAATTGTATTATTAATGAACTGTGGCAACGATTTTTGCACAACATCTAGCTGAACAAGCACATTAATAATTGATCCTGTTAAGACCATCTGGGGTCACTTATAACCCCAAGGTATGATTTGTGCAAATGAAATTCGCAGAGAGACAAGTCTCTCCTCAAGTTTCGTAAGTGCACTTACATCTGCTAGTGGTGTATTACATCTTATTCGGTCAGGGGTTGCAAACTGTGGCAGTTTTCCATTTTCAAGCGATCGTTTGCATGGAAAACAAACTTTTTCACTAGAAAATGGTTTATCATGGGTTGTCAACCGAAGGTACTCTGCTTGCAAATCAAGCGTGAAAGACTTACTGTTTTTTGAAAAATCCAATTGTTCACAAATTGCACATGCAATGGAAGGAATGTCTTTCATTTGTTTCATGTAGGTTTGTCTTGCATTTGTTTTTTGCAGGGAAGTATGGGTAGAAATTGTTTCCTGTTTTTCATGTACACCATGAACTGCCACAATTGCATGACCATTCTGGGATATGTAATCACACATGTTTATGTTTTGTTCTGCATGAACAAATTTCTTTACATTGTCATATGTGAGTTTCTCTCTAAAAGGAAGTGTAGCAATGTATTTTTTTCTCTCGTGCGTGACCTTTTTCAAGTTGTGGTAACTTACTTTACATTTCTTACCCAAGGGTGGGATGACCTGGTGGCAATTGGGATGAATTTCACTCTCACCCAGTTTCTCAGAAACTAGTTTACATTTTTTGTTCAAGGCCTCTATTTTCTTATCAGAAGTCGGACGAATTTGACGAATAATATTTTTCAAACTGTGATAACTTACTCTACGTTTTTTGTTTAATCCCTCTATGGCCTCATCACAATTGAAATGAATTCTACGCATGTTTTTTTTTTTCAAGCCCTGTCTGCCCATATCACAACCGGGAGGACTCTCATTTTCACTAAAAATCATTCCACGCATATGCATATGCGATGTCGTTTGGGTGGCATGCACACTCAACCCTGAACTACCGATATCTCCAAGCAAAGGTTCATAATGGATATGTGTTGTATATGTTTTCAATGATAGGATGTGAATTGTTCAATTGTATTTTGAATCGGTAACCCAAGAATGGACAGTGCCAGCTGGCGAGGCCGACCAAACCTGGATCTTCACCCTAAATATCATAGACAACCATTGCAAACAGAATCTGCAACCCTCCATATTCCATTCTTCATATGGAAGCGCCATGTTCACAAGGTATTCTTGCCAACTTCCAACTACCGTCATATTTTCCACGAGATATGGGCAAAGGTGCTGATGCAAGCACCTAAAAGCCTATTCGTTGTCGCCTATAATCACATTGCAGAAGGACTATACAGTGTAAAGACGAAGCAACTGAACATCGAACTCGGCTGCTACCAAACAACAAATTGCATTAAATAGACTATCTCCATAGCTAGACACAACATTTGTTGCCAGCTGTAAACCATAGCAATCTATGCCATCCAAAATCTGTTTCCATTGCGATTGAAGGTCTTTGAAAATAATGGACAAGTAGATACAAGGACCTTCTATATTGCATATGGACATTTTTTCTGTACAACGGTGGTTCATAATGGCCAATGAGGGCATCGACATCATGGAACAAGATGCAATATGAATTGTTAGATGAAGTTTTATTGAATAGTAGATATCTTGTTTTTCTTGTCAATGACCATATGCCAAATGATATATTCAGCTAGTTAGAAAACCACCGTATACAAAATGTATCTCCCCAAAGTCCCCTCCGATGTGCATGCAGAACTGGAGCCACAAACAACTATATCTTTGAAAAATGCGTAGCCACATCATGTATTCCATGCAACTGCCGAAGAAAATCAGATTCCAGTTTGTATTCATAGGACTACAAAGCGTCAGGATCACCATTTTTAAAACAAGCCAAGAAATAATCTATCAATCCATTGCGCAACTCGGTTGATGAATACCGGAAATGCAATAGAACCTGGAATGTATAGAAAAGGGAATCCCCAACAATATACGAGAATGCATCCAATCTAAAAAGGTCATTCCTATGCAAAACCACGTCAATGTTGTCATGTATAATGGATTGTGTATCTTTTTCATACGACTCAACATCTATTACCTCTTTCATCTTTTCAACTGTCATTTTGAAGTTGTTTTCTAGATACTTTCAGTTTCTATCAAAACAGAGAAAAGCATAGGCAAAAAATAAAAACTAGAAAAAAAAAAAATAGTGCACCAATCCCTGTATGTATCTTTAAACCTTCTTCTTATCAACTTGAATTCCCCCTAGTTCCCATAGAATATAAGAAGAAAATAGACCGACACTGGAAACTGAACCAAACAAAAGAAAGACCAGAAAAAAAAAAAAACCATAACTTAACTCAGCAGAAAGAAAATAGGCAGACGCAGTTTTTCGGCCCACGGAGTAAAAGAATACACTGCGTCTACACCCCGCTCGATGGTTCCCTCTTCTGATAGCTCCTAACTACTTTTCGTAAAGTCCTCTGCATTGCAATTTTCGGAAAAACTATGGACATGACATCCGCCATATGAAGACACATTGTTTCCCGGAACAGAAACTAAGAGCACAGACAAAAATGGTCTGGAATAGAATATTGAAATTCAGCAAGAACATGGAAAATTACCCATCAACAAATGATGAGAAGACCTCAACGCCAAAAAAAATGCAAACCACAACAGCAGGTCTAACAACTTGCAAAGTTGAAGAACAACAAACCAGTGAACAACCACAAAGAGCTCGAACTGCAAGTGCAGAACCTCAACTTTGCAAAGTTGAATCAAACAAGAACCATAATCATGGGATGAAACATTGAACAAGGATGGAGCACAAGAACAGGGATGTCGAGCATGAACAAAACTGTATTGCAAGGCATCTATACAATAAACATTTAAGACTGACAAAGCTCTTAGGTAAATAGTTAAGACAGTAAGGACCATTGAAGGGTGTAGGCCTGTGAAAGCATTTAAGAAAAGATACAATGTGGTAGGACTGTTCTCTCGAAGCACGCAACAATAAAGAAAAAATCAGACATAGCAATATCATGGAGAATGTATTCCACCCAGTAGAAAATGATGAGGGAAACATTCGAACTAATGCTAGCATTAATCCACGTTCCACGAATGCATAACAAAATTTATGATTCAAAAATACCATATACTACCAAATACTTTGGAAATGAAAACATATTTTACATTGGGAATAGCGAAGGCGGAAATAAGACCTCCAATCCGTTGTCCAATTAGAGCTTGAAAAACATGATACTTTTTATTATATAAAAATCGATATTTTCACTTCCCTTGTTCCAAGAATAGACAATAAGGAAATATTTCTAGTCAGCGCACAAGCTAATGCCAAGTCAACGATTTATCGATCACTATAGTCCCTCTATGCCTACGACAGGGACTAATAAGTATATAGTCTCTATTTTAATGTATACATAGAGAGTAAAGAATTATCGGAAAAGATAATCTCTATTATTCCACTCGTCCATGAGTAAAAGATATTATGGAATATACTAGTTGTTAAATTACCTTCCACTTCTTGATTTCCATAATTCTACCTTGTAGGTTATCTAGTTAAATTGTTAAGTAATTTCTAAGGTAAATTATATAGCTATGTCATTTAGTTAATTGCCTTTACTTTATTAAATGAAGTGATCCGGAGAAATTTTTAAAATAAGCATAATAATGGAATATGAAAAAAGTTTGTTGAAACTTAGTGTGTTATATAATTGGTGAGGTAAGATATTATTTAAATGAATTATAAAATAAAATGACATGGTATCTTCAGTTATAACCTTAGTCAAATACATAATTGGTAGTGCATATATTAATAGATTCGTTAGAGTTTGGTTCTCTTATCTTTCCCTTTTAAATGAAAGGAGGATATTAATATTCTGAAGTAATAATGTTAGTTGGATAAATCTTCAGCAATAAAGATAATAATAATTAATATTGATAATACACCCCATGATCGGTATGAATGAAGTTGAGCTATAAAGGAATAAGGAATTTTTTGGTCGAGATCATTTTGAAACCCTAATAGTTTATCGTTGACAAAAAAAAATCTAGGGGAGATAGTGTTTTACCATCCTTCAGTTATTATATTAATGGGGTTATGTTCTTTGTTACTCAGTTTTCTTACTACATCCTTTTCTACTTGATATTAGTATATGATGGTGTTAAAACATTATTTATTGTGTGATTAATTGATGCTTATGATTGATTTATTGATCTAGTTGATGTTGGACTTGTTGGTTAAGGGATGTAGACACCTCCTTGTTCCTCAGAACAGTCGCCGTCCCTGAGACCTTAAATGGTTAAAATCAATTGGAACCTAGGCTTGAGCATTGCTTATGTGTCCTAGAGGTCCTAATCTTGCAGGGTAGGTTGGGGGGGGGGGGGTAGTAATTTATATCCCTTATCTATTTGAATGTTTGTAATTTGCTTCACGCTTCTTGATGTGCTAATAAGCTATGCTAAATATGTTTATGTGTCTCTAACCGTCGTTGACTCATTGATTGCGTTGTTATTTATTTCAATGTTGAGTAGCAGGTGATGTTGCTACTTGTGTCGTTATTTCATTTTGATGATGGTTGATTTATGTCATTTATGAATTAAGGATGTGTCGGCTTGAGGCATGAATTATCGTTAATGTGTTAATGTTGTTTTGTTAATTTATGTGATTGATGTGTCGATGATGTTGCTAATTATTGTGACGTTTTAATTTCCTAACGCAACAATAAAAGAAAAACAAATTACATGTTTTATGTCGATTAGTTTTCGTAACGGTTGGGCCATTACTTAATACTACAATTTGTAAGTGGTAGGGTAATTATTATTTTTATTATAGTGTAAATTAAATAACTAGAATGACACATCAACTTCCTAGGGCCATTACTTTTTCATTTTGAACTTTGATTAAGGCACACATTAACTCATCAAAAATCTCTTGGCGAGTTTTACAACATGGAAAGTATGGAGTCATTTTCCCTATGACTTGGAAAATTCCTAAAATCACGTAATCCAATTACATGTATATATCAGTAAAAATGTCTAAGAATAGATGTATAAAACCATTGCCATCTATTTCCTATGGCCCAACCCTAAAATGAAGTGACAAAATGCAACATAAATATAAAGACAAGAAGGTGAAGAGACTAGATGATAGGGATTCTAATCCCTAATGTTTCCATATGTCTTATTATCTCTAATTATTGTTTGTATTAGGAGATTATCATTATTGGTTTGGAGTGACGAATAGTTTTTGTTTCCTATTCGTGTGATGGTTGAAATCTTCATGGCATAATTGAGATATTTTCTCAACCTATTCCTTATTTTTGTGTATAGATCCACATTAATAGAAGCTAGAATACTAAGGGTTAAGAGTGTCATGTTGGAAAATATACAATCAACTTCTCATGACCATAACTACTACATACTAACTCATATTTGGGTGCACAATAGCTCATTTCAAAGCTCTTGATGATAAGAACACTCTAAGGTTGGATTGAATAATAACAATGCGAGATGGGATAACATGTTATCTTCTTCTTGCATAATGTTTGCATGCCCTAATATGGTTTTGTAATAAATACCAAAGATAAGAGCATTTTCTCAAAGTAATATGTTCGAGACCTATCAGTTCCATTCCATAGATTTAATTGCATTTCACATCTTCCTTGAATTATGTATATGAGATTGGTTTTATTAGTCCCTGCCTCTGGCTAGGGACTATAACATTCGCTAGGAAGTCAATCATTGTTGACCGCTTCTTAACTGGTCCATTTTTCTTTATTAGATGGTGTATTTTAGAGTTTCTTAAAAGATTTAGTAGTGTTATGACAAATTTATTATTTTGGAAAACATAAACGATTTTTATATTTTTCAATTTGGTAATTTGAATTTTTTGATTAGGCCAGGGGTTGTGATGTGACTTAATTAACCCTGGTATGTTGAAATTTTTATCACTATTTGTCAGACATTACAAATCATTTAAAAATTCAAAATTTAAAAAATAGCCACGTATTCTAATCGTTGCATTTGAGAAGGAGAAGGAATCGTTGCATTCGAGTTCATTGCAGCGTGGCTATCTGCATGCATACTCTACAAAAAACAGGTTGCCACCTATTTCATTTGTTGTAGAAGAAAACCACATCTCTACAACACAGGAGGCACTATGGGAGGAATCGATGTCACTGGGAGAAAGAGAGATTTGAAGCTAGACTGGGAGAAAGAAAGAACTGAAGCTCTACGGAATCATTATGACATTCATAACCTTCATTTGCAACAGGTAAATATCTAGTTTTCTATACCTTAACGATTTCTTCAAACTCTAATGGAAATATTAGAGTACAATACATTACAAGTTCTTACCTTATAGTTCTCGTGCCCTCACTGGCTGTAACTATAACTCTGCAAGAAGTCTTTATACTGTGAAAAACTGTAAAAAAAACATGACTTCTCGTATGGTGTGTGGTCTATCGGAAGCCTTCACTAGTTGTCAGTATAACTCTGCAAGAAGTCTTTCTCCTGTACATAATTGTAAAAAAAAAATGGCTTAGGTTACCTAGATATGATTCTCCATTTTCATCACACTGGTGCCTTGAAGTAATAACTGCACCATTGAGTTGAAGAGAATCCTTCCAAGTTTAGATGGCCCATAGCAGCCAATTCATGGATGCGCCAATCCAGACTCACTCTCTTTGTTGAAACCCTCCATAAACCTTGTAAACTCCTCCTCGCCCCGTGGATGAGAGGAGCCATAGCCTGGTCATGTCGTGGTCTTGGTTTTTCAAGACCATACTCACTCCCTTTGCTCAGGCCCTCCATGGACTCAATTTTTCTGTGGTCTCGGTTTTTCAAGACCATACTCACTCCCTTTGCTAAGGCCCTGCATGGTCTCAGTTTTTCAAGATTATGGCCATGGTCATTCTAGTTGGTCTATGCGAACGATGAATGATTGCAGTCTACTCAGAGGTCAGAATGCTTGCAGTCTACTTAAAGGTCGGATATATATTCCTGAGTGGAGTGTTGAAATCGAAATCAATTGTTGTCAAGGGAAAAGGAGCCCATGCAATGAAGACCAAGGTTGTTGTTCTTGGCCTCATCAAGAACCAAAAGATATTCGTTGCAATCTATGAAAAGATGAATTCCCTGTTCTAACATGAAGAGTGTCAAAGTTATTATATCAACAACATGGCATTGACGGTGTATCCTGCTTTGGTGAGAGATGATATTCCTTGTGAAGTGCTACAAAACTTCGAGCGGGAATTGGATTATCTATCTAACAAGCTTTTGGAATCAAACCCACCTGTGAATAACCCTATAATTTATGTTTTTGTTACAGAAGGTGATATCAAGTATTGAAACTTACAATTCCAAAAATGTGTGTAAAACCATGTCAATTGTGCTATGGGATATTTGATATTATGTTCTTTCTGCAATCGAACTGCACTGGAAAGAGTAGTCCAAGTCTAACCATGAGTTGAACCGAGACCTAGTAATTGGTTAGATCGAGGGGGAATTTTTGCATAATGCATGCAGTAACCCAATGCACCCATAGAGTTCTGTCTCAGGATCTAGCACAAGGATGAAGCTCAGATTTTATCTCTGCTGCAAATTATTTTTTGTCTTAGCCAAATTTGGTTTGAAAGTAAAAACGAGTTCCAAAGGAGGGGCATGTGATGGAGAATAATGAAAGAGAGACAGTAGTGAAGAAATGATAAGGCAGAGTAAGACGATCCACCACAAAAGACAGGTCCAATGATAACTTAATCTGCCCACAGAACTATAAACATGAGCTCTTTGATGGAATGCCACTTGGATTAAGATTTGTTGAATCTACAGCTAGAGTGGCCACCATGAAGACAAAGCACGCGAGCATCAGAACAACAATTGTGTTATGATGCATTCTCCCACTCTGAAACTGAAACTTCCTTCAAAGCTTAATGAGGCGTATTCTTAGCTATATGCACGTATATAAAGAGAGAGAAACTCTCCTATCATTAAGTCCTACCTACACCAAGAACATGGAAAAGACACTGAAATTGCCATATTGAATTGGAGAAACCGTAGAAACCTTAATATTAGTGGCGATAGAGAAGGCGTTGAAACAATTGCAGAGAAAAATGATGTCGAGGGCTCTGCTAGAAGACGGGTCTCAGTAGTTTGTGTAGGTGAGGTTCACTACACAACAAACATAGCGTGGCTTTCTTCACCCTTTAGTGTTATTTCCTGCAATGGCGAGTATGTAAGATCCCCTGGCTTTTGTGTGCAGGTGTCATTCCTCAGATTAAGTTGCATTAAACTATTTCACCTCCTAACATGGAAAACTCATGCATGCTAACGACACATATATGCTCGTCATAGTTAACCTTTATGTAACACACCCACTATCATTATTTAAAAAAAATTTGGATTGATCTCCCACAATGGGGAATCTCTAGAAATCCTCGTTAGCGAAGTGCCAATCCCTGGTTCAATATAGGGATTTGGGGTTTTGAAAGTCAAAATTCAATCACCCCCATAACTCGCGATCCTCCGGATTTCGAAGCACTCCTTAAGCATTCGCTCCCTAGGCTAAGCCTGTGACTCACTGTCCTTACGACCGTGGTCTTACTTTCTTTCGGGGCTACTCCTATCGGAGTTTCGGGCTTTCCGATGTCGTAATTCACGAGTCCTCAGAACTCGCGACTCTCCGATCCCCGATATGCCCCTAATGCATTAGCCCTCTTGGCTATACAATAGCCCATGTGACCATTTACCATGGGACCACCGCCGTATAACCTCCCATCAGGGTTTCGGCATTTGTGATGACACGAAACACCTGTCCACGGGTTTCGCGATTTCCCGATTCGCGACGCGCCTTTCTGATCACGCTAGCCCCATTGGTTTAGCCCCCAGTCCACATGACCAACTCCGTGACCACTACCTTATCCCCGTTGGGGCTACGGGGTTTCCATGTCACAGGACCCACGTCCACGGGACCCGCAGTATCCCGATTCCCGACTTTCTCCGGGTGCTTGACACGCGTCCTACCTAGAACAACGGTTGAGATCCTTTTCTCGGGATTTTGTGACTTATCATGTCCCGTGTCTCTCGTCCCCAGAAATTCCGATTTCCCGAGGTGTCAAATGCCGATGGCGCTTGATCTCTAACACCTGTCCCTCCGATGGACGGCTCAGATCTTGTCGGGGTTTTCACTTGGATTTCCCCGAGCACTTGTCCATGGGAATGCCGATTTCTCGATGGAAAATATCTCAATCCCCCTTCGAATCTCCTGACACGCATCACGCATAATGGACAGTCCAGATTTGATCGGGAAATCGCGTATCGCGATTTCATTGTGCAACGGTTCTACACTCCTAAAATCTCCGATAAGCGAAATCCCGATGCCTCCCAGAACGCTGACACGTGTCCTGCCGAGATCAACGGCTAGGACTCTTCCTCTGCACACTAGAGTTTAGTTCCGGTGCAACTCTTCCCGATCCAACGGCTGACGGGTAATGCGAACCGAGATCTAACGGTCGGTATTCGTTCTTTTGGGTCTTTGGAGTTTACGATCCCAATTTCTCGTTGCTCACGATGGTAGAGGACAAAGGCATGTAACGCCTGTGTTACTTTAATCAATCTAATGGTCGTGAATGACTATGGTTCACCCGACGAGATCTCCTCCGTCGAGTTATCACTCCTCACAACACTACTATCTTGGAACATGCATAGAATCGTTCCTCCTCGTGCAGGATTAATAAGGCTTATGCGTTCGAATCCTTGTTCTGGGTTCTTAGCGAACCTTTCCAAGGAGGAAATCTTTGTGAAGAGATTCCTACCAGGGAATTCCCGGAAGCAGGTAAAGGAAGACAGCTTCCCGAGGACGGCTGGGCATGATTTGATTCATCTATCAACATAAGTCGAGCACGGTTTCCTCCGTGTTAAGCATATATCAACTCATTCGTATCAAGCACTACGCGGACATTCTCATACTGAAATCATTGACAAATTCATGGTTCTATGAGCTAACATCTACTCCATATTAACAATTATTGCACAGACAATTCTTTCACATGAAACATTTACAATTCCACAAGTCCATGAACATATGTGACAGCATGTAAATTCAAATGCAATAAGAGAAAAACACTTATCAGAAATACTTCCGCAATGGGAGCAACTGCTGAGAGGGGTGCTCGTTTCCACCCAACCGTAGGCATAGTGACTCCTAATGGATTTACCACTAGCCACCCCCGAGCTGAGACCGCGATGTCCTGAGACCTGCGTCTCTCTGTCTGCCCGTGTCCAGGAGTGAAGGTTGCAATCCCCTCCTCTCTGCGATCACTCACTCTGCATTGAACTGCAAGAGTTCCCCTCGCGTCCCCCCCTTCAATCGTTTCAGTCATACGCCTTATCCTCTCGCGAGGTTGTGTGTGGCACGATTTCCCTCGCACTGATCAGGCCTGACGTCCCTACGGATGGGCGGTTCACTATCCCATCCCTCATCAAGACATCCGCCTACCAGTCTGCGAGCCATTAATTTTCAGGGCCAGCGAGCCGCTTTTGGTTCTCCCGGCCAGTGGAGTCCAAATACGGTATTTAATTCTCAGTGGAAGTTAACGCCACCTTTTTAGGTGCCTTCCACCACCATCGTGGTCTCTTTTCCGCACATCCCCTCTCAGCAGTTCTGCAATAAATTCAAACTGTCATTTACATTCATTGACCTCTTTCTGCAGGTCCATTTACATCACATATTCATATTTATAAGTTTTGCCATAGTCCGTGGCTAGTTCAGTTATATTTACAATCTGAGAGAAACAGGGTGTTACACTTTACATGTGACAACAGTTGCATGTCGACTTCCCTTTGGTAATGGCACGTATCCTACTCATAAGAATAATAAAATAACATCCAAAAACCCAAAAAGCGTTTTCTTAGGCAAGTTGAAAAAGGTCTCAAAAACTATAAAAAATAAATAAATCTATAAATAAATGATTAAAAATCTTATTTTATTAATGTTTAATTTTTATTTATTTTTTATTAATTATTATTATATTTTTTAAAATTATAAATATGAATGCTTCACAACTTATCCATATAAATATAGAAAAGTCATATTATCACAACACATTATCTCTCAAACTCTATTAGTTGGAGAGAAAATGATTACAAATTCGTATTTTATTCATGTTTAAAATATTATTTTTAATTGTTATTATCATTTTTTTAAAGATATAAATATTAATACTATATAGCTGATCCATATAAATATAGAAAAATTATATTATCACAATCCATTATCCTTCAAATTCTATGAGTTGGACGGAAAAAACTATTGTTCAAAAATAAAAGATAATGACGTAGTTGGAGAGTTGGAACCAAAAAAAACTTGGAAAATAAAAGATAATGACCTCGTTGGAGAGTTGGAACAATTTAAGACAATTAGAGAGGATAGAGATTCGAAAATCCATATTGATTTGATGAGTAGTGACGAGTAATGGTGAATAAATTGGTGGAAATATTTTAAATTTTTTTTTTTCAATATATTAGTATTTAAAATTTAATTTAATTAGTTTTCGAGGAGCAGTGCAATTGGCAAGTACCGTGAAAATGAAGTTTCATGAAGTTTCGAGCACGTGCCTAACTAGTTGCTGATTCCTCCAGACATAAAAAAATAAAAAAAAAATAAAAAAATTAATTTAATTCATATTTTGATAATCAAATATTTTTTTTATTTTATTTTAAAAAAATATAATTAAAATAATAAAATAAGAATTATAAAATATTTTAAATCATATTTTAATAATCAAACATCTTTCTTTATTCTATTCTCAATCATCTAAATGATGAGATCGATGAAATCTTATTTGACACAACACAGTAATAAGTGGAAATTTGATACATAAAAGTAATATTTTATATTTTAAATTTGGAAACCCTTTTTCATGTTTATTTAGAAAAATTGATATTCAAATCTTAATTCATTTTTTTATTATATTTTTGTTAATTCAATTTTTTCAAAGTAGGGACTAGCTGCTTCGTAGCTATTTCAATTGTTTATTTACAAAGCATGTCAACCCCTTTTTTTAATGGTGTAGATGAATTGGTGGTATCTAATTGAATTGGTGGTTGTTTCGTTGTTTAAAAATTGTTCAATTGGTAGTTGTTTCGTTGTTATTTAAAAATTGATCAATTTTTGAATATAAAGATTTCAATCAATGAATTTGCGGTTATTTCGTTTTTTTTAATATATATTTTTGGGAAGGTAATAAAATTTATTATTAAATTCTTCTCCTTACCATGATCTCATTTAGTATCAATATATATTTGAATAATTATTAGAAAGTTAGAAGTAGAGAATGTATTACCAAATACAATGTATTTTATGTATTTTTAGATTTTGACATTTAAAATTTTGACAATATATTCATTTAAGAGTTCAACATGTTATTTGTGGGAATTGAACTTGGGTGGGAGGAAAACACCCATTAGCACAAACCACTCGGGCTAAACCCAATTAACTAAATTATGTACATCTATATAAATTAAATTAAGTAATTAAATTATTATTAAAAATAATTTCATATATATATGTGTGTGTGTGTTACTTTGGAAGGTAATAATGTCTAGTGTTATGTCCGAAAAAGTTGTAATATTATGTAAAAGAGTTATCCCACATTCATCGTAGAGTAAAACACTCTTGTTATCATTTATTATATACCAAGAGATATGAAGGAATTACATCCCAATAATACAACAATATTAAACATAATATTAAACAATATACAACTTGAGAGGGAGAGGGGTAGGGTATGTATACCTTCAAATCTAGAGGAGGGTAGGGTATGTATACCTTCAAATATCCATAGAGGGGTAGGGTATGTATACCTTCAAATCTAGAGGAGAGTAGAGTATGCATACCTTTAGGGGATCCCTTGTCCCACAAACAAGGGGGTCTAGGTCTCATATAACAATTTGATGTCTCACTTGGCCATAACCTCATATATATATATATATATATATATATATATATATATATAATTTACTCCTTGGAAATCACAGGTTCAAATCGTTGCATCGAAAGAGTCCCTTATCCCACAAACAAGAAGTTCTCATACATTGTGACCTTAAAAATAAATAATAATAATAATAATAATAATAAAGTTTTAAAAAAGACTTGCTAATATTAATATCTTATTTGACTTCTTATCCATTAGTTTTTATTATTATTGTGTAGCAGTTTTGAATTTAGTTAAATCTCTATCGCTCTTTATTCAATAGATTAAATGAGAATTGTTTGCACGAATCCTTTACATTTGAATTTAGTTAAATCTCTATCTGTCTTTATTCAATAGATTAAATGAAAATTGTTTGCATGAATCCTTTACATTCCTCTTCATTTTCGTGACATCCCACACTACATTGTAGAAACATCTCATTAACAAATTTGATTTATTAATCGTCGTGTTGGGTGAAAGGAGATTATATCCTCTATGAAACTAGATATTCTCTTTACTTGAATAATTGAAAGACCATTGATATGTATTTACATAGACATATGTATATTTTTTACAAAAAGGTTCGCCCTCATGTCTTAAGTCGACCGACCGCACCGACGTGCCTAAGTCCACTTAGGGTGCACCAGTGTGGTCGTTCGACTTGGGTGAACCGATGTTAAAACTTTTGGACGCCTACCTCCGCTATAAACAAAGAATGGATACGTTTTTTGGGGAGGTTTCATAAAAACCTCGGCAAAAAGGTGTTTTATTTGTAGTGCAAGTTGGCTTGCACCAAACTTCTATTGTTCAACAACAGAGAGCAATGCGACATGACAAATTCATCAAGAAGAAGTTTCAGGTTGGAGAATGGGCTCTCTTATATGATTCCAGATTCGAATATTTCAAAGATAATTTTTTCACTTGTTGGTTGGGGCCATACAAGATTGATATTGTTTATGACAATGGTTTTGTAAAGTTGTGTACCATTGACGAAGATTGGATTCCTCTCATGGCTAATGGTCATTGACTAAGGCTATATCAAAATCCATTATCCAAGGATGATTTCATAAAAGATCTTGTTGTTTGTTCATATTTGGATATTGTTGGTACAACTACTATGCCACTCGTAATTTCCACCACTTGATTTTCTCATACTTAAAAAAAACTAATAATTCCAATTGTGGAAACCCCTTTTGGGGCACAATTGGAAAAATATTGATTGAAGACTAGCTTGCTAGTAAACAATATATATATATAATCTTGTTGCTTGCTACAGATCATCAGTCTTCGTTCTATTATGTCATTACTACAAATCAAGTTTCACTTTGTTGATTACTATAGATCCTTTCCAATGATTGTTATGGACCCTTCTACCATCCTTGCTTTGTTGATTGATGTGGATCCTTGAACATTATTCCAATATTGCTACGAATCTTCGATCCATGTTTTTCTCTATGGATTTCTACCGACCCTCACACATTAATTTGGTTTTCTTTCTTGCTATTGATCCACCCATTCCATGCCATCCACACTTTTTTCCGATGCTACAGACGTTATCATCACTCTTGTCACTTAATGTCTCCATCATGTCACATCTTGCAGCTAAGTACAAAGGTACGAACTCTCCTATACATTTCCATTTTCATTGAATGCCATGTTTGTGTACAAATGGTACCTTGTTTGTATCTAACTGCCATTTCATCATGTCAAGGCCATCCTATCATTTCACTTACAGGGAGGAAGTCCAATCATCATTGGCATGTGTGAGTCATTTCCACCGCAAATTAATCCTCCATTCCAATGTCAGTTTTTTTCCATCACCACACTTCTCCTTGTAATTAAACTAGTCATTCCATGATTTTTCCATTTTTTGTTGATTCCCGATGTCATTTTTTTTGGTCTCCACCTTTGTTTTCTTTCTCAAATTTGTAACTTTCTTTCTGCCATTGTTGAAACTCTTCTACCATTTCATGTTGCTATTATTCATTGCTAAACCTTCATGATGTTATCCTCTATTGCTACCACTCCAGAGGCATGATGGGTGGGTTTGCAGTCAAACATGAAGCCATCACCTTAGAAAAAATGTGTAGCCATACAAAGGCACTTCATATATTTTAGGATGTGGGTTGGATTTATTATTTCAAGGGATTGTAAGGTTTTGAGACATCTATTGCACTAGAATTTGCTCAAAATTTTTGGTTGTCCATTGCTATGGTGCAAGAATTGTGCATTCACGGAGGAAAACATATCCAAAGTAATAAGCCTACCTAGAGCTAGAGAAACATGGTTTGAACAACATGTTACATATAGCTAGGGGTACACTAACTTCCTTGTTTGAGATGAAGTGGTTGAAGATGGATGAAAGGGGGTGAACATGTCATCTTTACAACGACCAATGGACAATGGTGCCCACTTCTTGCATAAATGTCTCACTTGTGAAGGATGCCATAGCCTCCTTTTAGGTTACCACTTCAATCTATTGAATCATTTAATGCATTAGGGACTGATTAACATGCCCTATTTTAATCTACAGTTAATCCAATTACTCGCTCAAAATGTTAGGTCGATCCAAAACCCTATTACTAGTGTCACTCGTCATGGTTTGATTAAATTACTTGTAATTGATGCCCTTTCATGTACAAATCATACTTGGGAAGCTCTTTTTCAAGAGCCTAAGATGGTAGAAGCAACTCATGTAGAAAAAAATATCAGGGGAGGTATATAAGTAAGAAGATCCAGCAGAAGAGGCTCACGATGTTTAAGAAGAAGGACATGAAGGGGAATCTCATGCAGATAAAGAGGAAGATGATGAAATAAAAATAATAGTAGAAAAATATGTTGGGATTAATATCACGAGATGTTTAATGATAGAATAAAACCCTTCTAACCTTGTGACTAAAGTTGGGCCCTCAACAAGGAAAATGAGAAAATCTAAAGAGGCCATCCTTCTAACTCATCCTAAAAGGAGGAGGACCAAGTCAATTGTTGAAGACACTACTACTGTCACACAAGAACCAGTAGTAGAAAAGAGGATGCAAGAGAAATTCCTCCTTCTCAGGAGCATCTTGAAGAACATGTTGAGTTTTTAGAGGACTTTCCTGACAGTCCAATACACAATTTTCTAGATAGTGTTGAAGAGGATGCAATATAGAATCAAGTGATACCTGAGGTAACCAAGTAAAAAACCAAGAAGAAGATCATCATTTTTTTAGGTAAGCGCCATTTGAAACCTTCTTATAGAACAATTATAAAGATTAATCATAAATTAAAGAAGGAATTTAAGGTTTTTGACTACAAGTTAGATTCTACCCGAAGGAAGTTGAAGGAATAAAAATCCTAGGCAGCGCTGAACACATTGGTCCAAGCCTTCGATGAGTGTGGTCACCTTCTTATTTTCATGAAGGTGACCAAGTAATGAATGAAACAATTTCTATGGAAGCAACCTTTGGGGTTTCTCCTGAACTTGTGGATGCTAGTCAACCTATTAATCATGTTGATATTGATTATATATATGTCACTCAACTCACTAATATTGTTGATCTTGTTGCTATTAAACCTATTGGTGAGCCTGCTGGTAAGGATGCTATTGAACCTATTGCTACTACTAGACTTATTGTTGATACTCAATCTGTTTATGTCACTAAGCCTATTTTTGATATTGTTATGGAAGAAATTCTTGAAGATATTTCTACTAAATTTGTTATAGATCATGTTACTAATTATGCCAACGTTGTTGGTTTTATTGATGAAGAAATTATTATGTCCATCACTGCTACTACTAATCCCATAAAATATGTTGTCATATCTGATATTGATCCCGTGAGAGGTGTTTCTATTGATCCCATGGAAAATGTTGCTTCTTCTACCAATTCTACTACTATATAAAATGTTGTTATGTTTGATCTTATGAAAGAGGTTGTTGTTGAAGCTGCTAAAAAACCTGTGGTTAAAAATAATGTTCAAATTGTTGTCAAACTCTTGTAAAAAATCACTGAGTGTGTTCTTGAGCTTGATAACAATACTATCACAAATATTTCTACAAAACTTCTTGATGAAATCATCTAGTTTTCCACTAATATTGTGGATATGATTGATGTTGAACCTACTATGATCCGGATTTAGGAGAGGAACGAACTGATTACATACTGAATACCATAAACACAGAGATAGGAAGAATAACACAAATATTCAGTGAACAATATCTTCTATTAAATAATGAAATAGGCTAAAACTGTAAAACTGCAGAACTGAAACTTGCTCGAATGGTGGTAGCTATCTCTGAGAAGAGATGTGGCTGCTACGTGCATCCGTCTGAGAAGAATGGATTACAATGAGGCTCCATAGGCCCTTTTCATATTACTCATGAATTAAAAAACCCTAGACATACAAAAACCTAACCCTAGAAGGTGAAACTCCAAAATTCATGTGGGCCCTATGGGTAAGTTAGTGTAGTTTGGTACCTCAACTTCCTAGGGTCATAACTTTCACATACGAACTCCATTTTAGGTGTGTGATAGCCCGTTGGAAAGGTCTTTTAGAGAACTACACATTCCATCATTAGAATCTAACATGGTCTACAATCTGACCGTGGAGATCCAAAAAAACAATGTTTAGGGCCTCAAAACAACCCTAAAAGTACAACAAGATGTGCTTACATGAAAACATACAAAATAGGTCAGTTGGATTAAAACATACAAAATAGGCTAGTTGGATTAGGAGAGAGGCCACTTGTATCCACCTGGAGAATGTGTGAGGCTTCAGACAACCCTAGAAGTGTAGAACTCACAATTATAAAGCAATACAAAAATATGTGTTGAACAAAAATGGACATGAGGAGCCAGCTGGAATAGGAGGGTGGCCACCAATATAGATCTGGATCAATCCCCCCCCCATTAGGAAGCAATGGTATCCATTACATTGAGTTCCCCAATCAGGTGAGGAAACTTTTGTTGTATTTGGCCCCGGGTGAGCCACTTTCCTTGGTGTAGGAGTTGCCCTGCCTTGACAACCCGATAAAGTTGGATCTGCTACTGACGAGTTCCCTTGATTTGTGTATCCACTATATGATTAGTGGATGTTTGTTCCATGAAGTCAGGGTTGAGCTTTGTTGGTGTCAATTGTTAGGCGATCTCATAGGTGTCCAATAATGGTGGAAAATATGACCAAAGGAGGTCCACATTGAATATTGGATGTAGACCAAGGAAGGGTGGAGTGTTGAGCTCAAAAGCATTGCTACCCACAACCTTGGTGATAGTGTAAGTCCCATAAAAAAGTGGTCGAAGCTTTCATTGGGGATCGATGAGATGCTCCTTCTGCAAATGTAACCAGACTTTGTCGCCAACTTGAAACTGGTGTGGTACCCTTTATTTATCATGGCACTGCTTGTACTTAGCATTGGATTTCTGCAAAATCTCCTGGACCTATTGGCGAATGTGTTGAATACGCTCAATGAATCTGGTGGCTTTGTTGATTGTAGACTGATCAAGGGAAGAGTCTGTTTGTGCAGTGGCAAGAGGAAGTGAAACATCAATGGGTCCTAAGGGTTGGAATCCCAGATCCACTTGAAATGGGCTATGGTTGGTGGAACTATGGAGAGCCCTGTTGTAACTGTGTTGGACATATGGGAGACTCTCATCCCATGTACAGGGATGTTTAGAATTGTACATGCGCATGATGTGCACAATCATCTGATTGACGACCTCAGTTTGGTCATCGGTTTGTGGATGGAAAGAAGTGGATTTTGTGATCTTGGTGTTCAATAGGGACCAAAGACTTGACCAAAAGGTGTTGAGGAACATGTTGTCTCGGTCGAAGATGATGGTCTGTGGTATCCCAAAGTGAACCCAAACTCATTCGAAGAAGATCTTGGTAGTATCAACCACTGTGATAGTCTTCTTACAGGCTGTGAGGATGGCCATCTTCGAAAACCGATCAACGACCACAAACAGGTAGTCATTTTCGTGCTTGGTGGACGAAAAACCAGACATGTAATCCATGGATATGGACTCCCACAGATTATCAGGAATAGGCAGAGGGGTTTATAAGCCTTGTTTCTTGATGGTCAACTTGGAAATGGCGCAGACAGTGCAAGATATGATATACTTGCTGACGTCTAGTCGAATTTTTGGCCAATAAAAATGTTTCTGAAGGACGACCACAGTTTTCTCTACGCCAAAATGTCCTGCCACCCGACTGTAGTGGGATTCCTAAAGAATATTTGCACAATCGCTTGTAGGAACACAGAGATGGCCCAGGTGTCATAAGAGTTCGTCCTGAATGTGAAAATCAATGGTAGTGGTGCTTGTACTCAAGAGATGATATGTGGTAGCGAAGTCTATATCTTTATGGTAAAGTTGTGGCCACTCCGATGTTTCATGTCCACAAGAATGGAGCACAGTGGTAAGTGCATCCACAGGAGGCCGACTGATTCAATCAGCGACACGATTGGAGATACATGTCTTATACTTGATGTTGAGATGGAACTGTTGCAAGTAGGTGGACCACTTCTGATGGTGGTCATTCTGCAATTTCCCTTATGTTTGTATGAATTGCAGAGGCTAATGATCAGTGTGTATGATCGTCTTTGTCCCTGTAATGTAATGTTTCCATTGACGGTAGGCTTGTACAATGGAATAAATTTCCTTGTCATAGGTGGGGTATTTACGGACAGTATCGGAGAGTGTCTCACTATGGTATGCCACTGAATGCCTGTGATGAGTGAGAATTGCACCCACAGCATAGTCAGATGCATCAATCTCAATCTCGAATGGTTGTTGCAGATCAAGCAAGGAGAGTACTGGATTTGAGCACAAATGATGTTTTAGATCTTCGAATGCGTATTTATGCTCCTTCCCCCACATGAACTTGGCTCTACCACCGCCCTTGGTCACCTGGATGAGGGCCCAGGCAATATGGGAGAATCCCAACACAAACCGTCGGTAAAAATTGGCGAGTCCTAAGAAGCTCCAAAGATCAGTGTGTGTGGTCAGGGTTGGCCAGTCACAAATGAATTGGATCTTAGTTGGATCAACACGTACCCCATTCTCATCAACAATGTATCCTAGGTATTGGACCTTGTTCATGTCAAAAGAGAATTTTTCCAAGTTGGCATAAATCTTGTGTTGTCGTAGAGTGCTCAAAACTTGTTGAATATGCCGCATGTGCTTCTCCCACATTTTGTTGAATATGAGGATGTCATCCAAATATACTACCACAAAGGAGTTGGTGAAGGGTCTCAATACATCGTCCATAAACCTCATGAAATTGGTTGGTGCATTTGTTAAGCCAAAGGGCATGAATAACCATTCGTAGAGACCTTCCTTAGACTTGAAGGTTGTCTTCCAGACATCCATTGGTTTGATGGGAACCTGGTGGTAACCAGACTTCAGGTCAGTCTTGCTGAAGAAATTTCCCCCCTTGAGTTGTTCAAGAATGTCATCAATCTTGGGAATGGGATAGTGGTTCCTGACTGTGATTTTGTTTAAGATTGTGTAATCAATGCATAGTCGCCAAGTCTTGTCCGTCTTTTGCATCAGTACAATCGGGCTTCCGCAAGGGGAGGAGTTGGGTCTGATGTGCCCCTTTTGAAGAAGCTCTTGGATCTGACACATGATTTCGTCATTCTCTATCAACAAGCATCGATAGACTGGTCCATTAGGTAGAGGTGCGTCGAGGGATATATCAATGGGATGCTTGACTTGGCAGTGTGTCGATACCCCTGTCAGTGAGACGAAGATGTCTTAGTATTCTTCCACGATCTCGTCCACTTACTTCTGCATCAAAGAGAGGTGTTGTGTAGAGGCCACGGATGTGGTGGTGACCTTCTAATTACTGTGAGCACGGATCAAAAAGAAGACGAACTTCTCGATCTGTGAAATGACCTTACTGCATTTCTTAGCAGAGGATAAAGAAATAACAGTAGGTGGTGCCACCTCTGGGATCATGTACAATTGTCTACCCAAAGTAATAATAATAATACGGGGTCTAGACTCATACACAACATGACGCTTCCACAAATATGGTTGTCCTAAAAGAACATCACAAACTTCAAGGGGAGCAATATCACACAACACCTCATCTTTGAAAGGCTTGATGACGTAGGACAGATGACACTGTTGGCTGACACGGAGATATCTTCCTTGATGAAGCCAGCCGATGGTGTAGAATTGCAGGTGCAGTGTCGTTGGTAGGTTCATCCGCTTGACAACCTCTGCCGAAATCAGGTTCTTCTGACTACCATTGTCGACAATGAAGTGAATCGGATCCCCTTGACCCACATCTACGAGTGAAAGAGGCATTCACCTTCCTCTAGTTCGTTTGGTCGGACTTTGGTGGTAGCGGTTGTGGCACTAGGTTCAACATTGATAATCCTCTTCCCTCCTTCAGGATTTGACTCATAATCATAATCGACCTTTGAATCAAAATCCTTCAGGTTGGCCATTAGGGACTGCTTAGAGTGGCATTCGTCGGTGTTGTGCCAAGGACTTTTATGGTACTCACACCATTTTCTCGTGTCCTTATTCGTCTTATCATTGCCCTTCTTGGGCTGCGGCTTGGATGGATTGTCCTGAGGGCAACCATCGTGACTTGGTCCCCTGCTGTGTGGGTTGGGGTTTCCTTTTCCCTGCTTCAACAGTGAGGGGTTTGCAGATCCAAACTCTCATCGTTTCTACTTAAATTTCTGCTCAATATTGACAGTGTATCTATAAGTTGTGCCCAATGAGGCGATGTCCAGGAACTCCATTTATGTTTGAATGTATCTATGTAAACAACCACGTTATTTGAGCACCAGATGATGCTCAGAATATTTGATACCCAATTTGGTGTGGAGGGTATGGAAAATATTGGTGAAGTCTAGTACTGTCTGGTCCCTTTCTTGACGTAGGGTGGTCCAACTAGTGTATTGGTCCTCGTAGCTTCCAACAGGGTAGTATTGTTATTTAATGGCCTCTCAGAAGGAATCCCATGTAGGGGCCACCACAAAAATTGCAGATTCCTCCACGACCCTTTTCTCAGAGTAGGTATCCCACCAATATTTAACATGGGGAATGGCCTTAAGGAGTGCAAAAGTGATATTTTACCGATCGAAAAAATTGTGGACCGAAAAATATCCTTCGAACAGATTTAACCATTTATCTACAGCATCTGCATCTATCAGTCTTTCAAATAATAAAATATCAAAGTTTACATGTACCTTGAAGGGGGTTGCATGGCCACGTGATTGAGATTCTTTTCCCATGGGTAACTGTCGAAGGGTCTGTGCGAAGTTGTCCATCATTTTGTTCCTTTGTCGCTCGAGGGATTCCTTGAGAAAAAATTTAATAGGATCTCCTGCTCCATCATCTTTCTTTTCATCTCCCATGGGTTGTTGTCGGGCTCAGGGCGACTGATCTGGTAATGGCTCGATTGGTTCAATTCCCAACTTCTTGTACCCAGACCTTGTTGTTATCCACAATTTTGGTCATCGTGATGATGCTATGATAATGTTATGATGATGGAAAATCAAGCTCTTCACTAAGCATACTTTCCTGAGAAAAGTTACACTTGTCTGCTTCCATAAATCATTTTTTTTTAAGAAGTTCGCAGGCTATCCATATACTTGCCTACGAGAATCCCTAATTCTCGCAGGCTGCATTAATCTGGAGTGCGAATAGTTCACACTGTACCTAAGGCCAGGGCGCGAACATCTTCTTAAAGAGGAAAAAAGATGAAGTTCTAGAGCCTTCTAGAAGGGAATCTTCGAGAAGAATGAGTTGGCTAACGAATGGTTATTTAAGAGCTGGCATTCCAGATATCTTGGGATCATTTCCTATCCAAGTAACTAATCTATATTCTCCTATATATTGAGGAGATTTCTCATGGAAAAGGTTAAGCAAACAAGGAGCAAGCTAGCAAGAGATTGATTGGAGATTTATTGAAAGCCTGTGTGAAGGACTGATGCTACAGCAGCTAGAGACAACAACAAGGTAATCAAAATCAGTTGATTTTCTTCATTCATGAGCAAGTGTGTGTGTCAGAACTAGGAGCCATCGAAAGGAGACCTACGACATCAAGGCTCAGGTTGTAAGTTTCACTTTCAATTAATTCAATACAGTAATATGTCCCTTTCCCATAAACATGATGTCACTTTATTACATAATTCCTTGATCATATGTATAGACTAGCTATTGAATATATTAATCTGCCTTTACCCCGATTGGTTTGTGTTGATGTGATTTAAACGGCGCAAGAGCATTGGAGTAAATCTTGGAACAACAGAGACTAAAGGAAGGCGTTCATAAGGTATGCCCACGATCCTTATCTCTTAGTTCAATCAATAGGCTAGATCTAGGGAAAGTGTATTATTCTGTCCTATTTTGTTCTAGATCCAGGTGGATCTAGGGAGATCGGTTCATGTCCGCACTTACGGATTTATCCATAAACACTTGTCAGGGACATGCACAAAGAAAAATAAATGAAGAACAAACTGCTCTGATACCACTAATCCAGATTTAGGAGCGGAACGAACTAATTACAGACATAATACCATAAACACAAAGATATGAAGAATAACACAAATATTCAATGAACAATATCTTATATTAAATAATGAAATAGGTTGAAACTATAAAACTGTAGAACTGAAACTTTAAAACTGCAGAACTGAAACTTGCTCGAATGGTGGTAGTTATCTCTGAGAAGAGATGTGGCTGCTACGCGCATCTGTTTGAGAAAAATGGATTACAATGAGGCTCCATAGGCCCTTTTCATATTACTCATGAATTCCAAAACCCTAGACATCCAAAAACCTAACCCTAGTAGGTGAAACACCAAAAGTCATGTGGGCCCTATGGGTAAGTTGGTGTAGTTTGGTACCTCAACTTCCTAGTGTCATAAATGTTTCATACGACCTTTGTTTTAGGTGCGTGATAACCCGTTGGAAAGGTATTTCAGAGAACTACACATTCTACCATTAGACTCTGACTCTGTCTACAGTATGACTATGGCAAGACAAAAATAAAATGTTTAGGGCCTCAAAACAACCTTAAAAGTACAACAAGATGTGTTGACATGAAAACATACAAAATAGGCTAGTTGGATTATGCGAGAGGCCACTCGCATCCACATGGAGAATGTTTGAGGATTCAGACATCCCCAGAAGTGTAAAATCACAAATATAAAGTAGTACAGAAAGACACGTTGAACAAAAACGAATATGAGGAGCTAGTTGGAATAGGTGTGTGGCCACCAATATCCATCTGGATCATACTATGACTATTGAATAAGCCTTGTCTACAACAGTTGTTGTAGAAGCAACTATTGAACCTATGGAAACACAAGAGGTTAATGAAACTTGTGCTGAAAATCTACCTGACAGTTATTCTATGGAACATGTGACAACACTCATAGCTATTTAACCTACTATTCAATCAGTAGGGGTCCAAATGGAAGAAGAAGAAGTCATTAGTTTTATTGAAGTAATCATATTAAGAGTTGAGGTTGATAAATAGAAATCCATAGGAAGGTATGCTAAAAAAGGCTTGGTTCCACTAGAAAGTATAGACACACCATTAAACCCATGAGGAACAATGGGTATAATTCTATAGTGTGGATAGAGCCAAGTGGGACATATGGAGAGAAGATAGATAGAGAATTCCTAATTTGGAAGTTGAATTGGGGAAGCTAAGTAAAGAGAAGAAACAATTGAGAAATCTTGTAATGTACCCAACACCAAGATGAGACCAGCCACTTCAAAGAATGAATTTTCCTACTAAATAGAAATTTAAAAATGCCCCATACATATAAAATAAAACCAAGGGACAACAGGCCCACAAAAATTACAACAAAACAATATGTTGATTTATTCATGCAACCAACAACATTTATAAAAACATGAATGCATCCAAAAAGCACATAACAAACACGCACAACATTTATATATTCAATTACACAGTGGAATAATCATAATAAAACAACACAACACTTGTATGTTTATAAATATAACCAATTGGTTGCATACGAAGGATGAACCTCCTAACCATAAGCATTATTGTTAATTTTCTCTCAACAAAATCCCACCCCCAAGTTGAGGCTATGAGTCCACAAGGAGATCTATCCCTCTGGTTGTTCACTCTCCACACTTAGTAACCCAAAACCTAGGTTCTACTCCTACAACAAATCTAATCTACCAACTCTCTCTTCCCCACAACTTGCACAACCTAAGGAATGTATCCCCTTCACTTCTCACAGTCCTTTGGGATATACCATTCGTTTATCAGGGATTCCAGTGCACTCGGTTGGCCAAGAATCTCTCAGGTGGGGACTTTAGGAACTCTCAACCACTTCAGAAGTGCTCACAACATCCTTCACAAGGCTCTTGAGCCATTTCCTCAATATGAAATGCACTACAGGCTTAGAACCTATTTTACAGGCACACATGCCACATTTCCAACATAAAAAACGGTTCTATAATGGTTTCCTTCAAGAAAAGCATGGTTGGTTCTCTTCCAAACACTTAAATCCCCTCTTGTTTCCCAAAATATGCATGTAAAAACTATCTTCTTTGGCCATAAAAATTTCATTTTCCTCAAGTCGGTTGACTACTCACTCTGCCTAATGTTGATTGTAGTTTAGTCCCATGCTCCCCAATAACTATGGGATGTAAGCATCACAACTTCCCTCTTACATCATTTTAATGATTGGCTTTGGGAACACTCAACAACAAAATAGACGGTTATACACAATGATAATTATTTCAGGAAAGTGGGTTGGATTAAGATCCATGAATATTTCCCCCTTTGATCCCTCTCTCTTTTGGAATCATAGCCCCCCATCATTTTCATCATTATCATATCCCAGCCAACGATTGTTACTTTTATTAATCATTTCAATGTACCATTTACATAGTTTGGCCCTCAACCATATTAATCAATACATGCTCTTTTCCCCAAACATACCAACTCACTACCCTAAATCACATTTATACAATTACATTATAATTTGTGGGGATTAAAATTGGGGATGCTACATCCCCCTCCCCCTTATTTTTTCATTTTCCTTAGTGCACTACACCATATGGTGTACATACAATTACAAAAATAGGCTCTCCAACCTTTAATCAACATATAGTCTCTTCATCTTAATATCACATTGGAATTCTAGCCCAAGAACCTAGATACATAGGCACTCTATCCCCCATAAACCATAAATACATAGGCCCTCCAACCCAAAACATAGATACATAGGCAATTCTGGCCCCAAAACATAGATACATAGGTACTTTGTCCCCAACACAAATACATAACCCAGTGGCATTATCCCATAACTATCCCGATTTCCACTAATTATCTTCCTCTCGACCTGTCCAACCCAAGGAATGTACCCCCTTCACTGCTCTTAGTCCATTAGGTTGTACCATTCTTTTATCAGTGTTGACCTAAGGAATATGCCCCCTTCATTGTCCTCAGTCTATTGAGCTACACCATTCTTTTATCGGGATCTCTCTGGCATATGTAACTAGTAATCTCACTATTGGGAACTCATTGCTAGGAAAACTACCAATAAATATCCAACAACAACCTTGCTACTCTAGTGCAATTCACACAAGAGTTCACTCTTCAATCCTGATAACTTGGTTCTTCTGCAAGCATGACAACTTGCTTCTTCATGTTGTACCCACCCTCTAGGCTTAGGCATCCCTTTCATTGTTATACAGTTCCTCAGTGGATCCATCTTTTGCTAAGGTATTCTTATGCAAACGACTGCAAACTTGTTGCTAGAATTCCACTAGCAATCGATAACTCGTGGAAATCATCCCATCTTCATCATATGTATGCAGTCAATATGAGACGTCATCATACAATTTTCAATTATAATTTTTCAAATTTGTTTTAAACAGGAAAACCAAATTTCCCAAGCATGAGTTTTCTAGTCATTATGTTTGGCTCTTGCAGCTGTAAATAGTAGTATTCCTTATGAGCTTACATCATTTCCATATACAATACCATTATTCCTTCGATTTTCTCAATTTCAATGTATCCAAACAAAAAGTTAGCATATAATAAAATATTTCAATTATTAATATCTCAAATATGTTTTATACAGGAAATAAAATTTCCTAGGCATGAGATTTCTGCTCATTATGTTTGGCTCTTGTAGTTGCAAGCATCAGTCTTCTTCATGGTCTTACATCATTTCCATATCCAAGAGCATTCTCCCTACATTTTCTCAACTTTAATGCAACCAAATAAATTGTTAGCATTCATGCACATTTACAGTAGTTCATGAAATCATCTCATAATTGTATCTTATTAGCAATTCAATCATTTCCAACCATTATTCATATTAAAACGGAATGAAATTATAATTCTTGTACATGCATTATCAACACACAAAGTATTTCATAATGCTATCAAACCTTACCAATAAATAAAACCAATTTGTCAATAATCATGGCCACATCTACACAATGCAACCTTGCATTGACTCTGGAATACCATATGTTCATGTCACGTATTCCACCATGTGAGTTGGAAAGTTTATCCAACACCTTATCACATTATCCAAACTCTTCCCCATTTACATGCCCAATCATTTGGATACATTCCTCTTCAACCCATACACAACACTAGGATTACAATTCACTTAGTGCTCTCTTGTGTCGACAAAGAGGTCACAGCCCAAACATCGGTTATACATAGGGGAAACCATCATGCACTTGTATGGTGTATATCCCTTCCATTTCCAACCACGTCATGGCCTCACACATGACCATCTCTAATGGAATTAATTGCTATAACTCATAACCAACATAACACAATATGCAGTTAAATTTATCATGTCTCATGACTTAACTTGGTCATGATCTCATAACCAGCATAACACAATATGTAGTTAAATGTATCATAAATGCATTCAAACATTACATATCATGTGTGTACTCAAGGCCTTCTTCCTTTACATCAATTTCAAATATTGAAATTTGATTGAGGGATATCTTGGCGTTTTTGTGTCTGTTTTTAGTGGTTTTTCGGCACATGGTTTTTTGTCGATGGTTTTCTAATTCTAGTTAAGGAATTAGGGTTGATGACTAATCTGGGTCAATGGATTAGGGGTTTTGGATGTCATGGGATATATATATATATATATATATATATATATATATATATATTGTAAACAGTGGAGATGCAGCTCTAAACAAGTTGTTGGTTTTAATGGTTTGGGTTTCCAGGGTAAAAATATTTGTGTAATGTGTTTGTGTGTGTCATTGTATCCTTTTTGTTTTAATTAAGAATATGTTTGTATTAATTAATTGTACAAGGTTAAAATCTACATTTATCAATTTACTTGATGTTATATGACCAACTAATATTGGTGTGACAACTTGCAAGCTCCCTTTATTAACCTCTTTATCAACATCTTATCATCCTCATTTTTATTCATACAGATGGTTTTCATATGCAGTAGTATCATCAACATCTTCAACCATGCTACAAACAATTTCCTAGACACACAATCCATCATTAGTCTTATTAAAATATCACAACATCATATATATATATATATATATATATATATATAGAGAGAGAGAGAGAGAGAGAGAGAGAGAGAGAGAGAGAGAGAGAGTACTCTTAGTCTACACTCATGCCACAAGCATGTCCATATGCACAAATGCACATCATCATGCACTAAGAAATTAATCTCATCATGGCTATTTCATGTACATGCATTATATCTTTCTTATATGCATTTGTGCATCACTTCCATTATGCACTCCAATGCATATTTATTTATTTATTTTGTTGTTGTTGTAGATGGTTGTCCTTAAATTCATGTAGATCCTCGCTACTCTGCATTGTCATTCTACTCATCTACACAACATTGATTCTTCTTGATAAACATCTTCCAGCCAAGTCCAGCTTGACTATTAGGCATTTCCAACCAGTATGCCTTATTGGCAACTTCTCGCACTCAGGAAAACATGCCCCAACTTTACCCTGCTAGAATTATTCCAACGCATTGGAATGATGCAATTTATATCATTCCACCTTATAATGCTACAATATTTTCTAATATGCTTAACCCTTTAGCAATATAGCAATTTTCTTGTGAATCCCTATTCATCTGCTCAAGACTAAACTACTTCTAATGGAATGTTATATATTTCCATTGATACTTAGAAGTGATATTGAACCTTTGTTATTCCATCCTTCCTTTCATGTGTACCATACTTCCACTGCGCACTTTGATAACATAAGTGGATTTCTTGCTTTGGGTACTTTTAGATGCAAGTAGCTAAGACATATATTAACCATTACTTCTTCTTGTATTCATATGCTTGCACATAGAGATGACTCATCCACTCTATGAGTCACACCTCACCTCATGAGAACCTTTCTTTTCTTTTGCAACAAACTTTTCCACCTTCACCACATCTCTACCTTCAAGGCTATGGAGTCCTCCTTAACTCCATGTGCATGCAAATGACATTCTTCACCCATTGGATTCATGTTCATGTGAGAATCTCTATTTATTATTCCTTGCAATCCATTCATACTTTGTAGCAGTTGAATACTAATCTTTCTCTCCTCTTACATAGTACATTGTCAACCTTTCAACCTACTCTGCAGCACTGCACTTCCCTCTGCAACCCTTTGTTTCCTTAGCCAACTGCACAATATTTGGCATGATTCCTTGTCCAATGGACCTTGGGATTACCGTGGAATAGACCCACGTGGAATATACCCACACAATATTCATTTATAGAATCTTATCCTCTTGCTAGCATTCCCTTCACACAACACTCTCTGCTTGAGTGCTTCTCTTCTTATTAACAATGCCATGTTATTAAAATCAACCTCTTTTAATTTTTCCAAGTTATTGCACTTCAAATGTGCCTCTATACCACTGCATAGGAACTATCATGGGAATCAATACCCTTCTTTACCCAACCTCTAACATCTGAAATGTTTTCCCAAAATTGGCTTGGTTTTGTAAAACTTACACATTGAGCAATTGCATGGCCCATAAAGTCCAATTGCACTTTTTCATGTAGACTTATAACACAATCAAATTCTTCCTAGGAGAACCTACTCCTTCTATCATGATATCCCCTAGATTACCTTTCCAATGGTTTTACTCGGGCCTCATTTTGATTTATGAGCTCCAATTATGGCTTCCTGAAATTTCCATTTCTTCTCAATTATGTCCATCAAGTCCACTCATCACCTTCCTTCTAATTCCTTGAGAAATATCCCACTCAAACCTAAAATATGAGTGGATAATTGGATCCTCCTATCCAATAGATTTCCAATGACTAGTTTCTTGCTCAATTTTGAGCATTGAGCAAAAAGTTATAGTTAATTGAGTATTGTTAATTCACACCTTTTGTGCACCTTCTCCCAAGTGCAAAATAATCTCAAACACCAACTTTGGCCACCTATAGAGGCAAATATTTTAGCAACCAAGGAAACTTTTGTATGAAACTCAAATAAAATTAATGACAGGGAATTCACAACAACTCTCAAATTTTCAATCTAATGATCCATTCAAGATCTACAACAATCTAGAAATGACAACTTTGCCTATTTTCGCCCCATTTTCCAGATTTAGAATTTTTATCCAAACTGGTTATCTCTCTAACTGTGCACTTTTGGAAAAATTTCACTAAACCAAAGTTGTTTGTCTTTATGAGTAAATAAAAATCCAAGTAAATAATTTTTTCTAGATTTCCCATCTAGGGACCCTTTTCCTCTAAAGATCCCAAAAATCCCTAAAAAGTGGCCCAAAATAGTGGATTTTGGCATCGCTACTCCAAACTCCTTGAAATCCGGTCAATCCCTTCACACAATATTTTTATGTCTGTTTTTTTGACACTCTATACAAGTTTCAACAGTAATTGTGCTCCTGCCACTAAGCTTGACCCTGATATTTAAAAACACAGAATTTGCATTTTCTAGTAAATTGGAGCATAATTGTCCAATGGCCTTCTCTAGAATTTCTATAGCCCCTAACACTGTGGAAAAAACCCAGAAAATATTATGCTCTTCTGAGTTAGTATGCTCCTGCTATGGCCCATGTGGTATCCTTGTTGACGTGGTTGTTGATGTGGCCTTCTAGGTCCACATGGCACCATGAGATGATGGCATATCATCCACCTAGCCAACCTGGCCCTACCCTGTCAACCTCCATCAGCTTCCTCCTTCCCAACACCCTTCTTCTCTTCTTTATTTTTGAATTCCACGCACACACCACTTATGTATTATGCACAAACACTCAACACACAAGTGCTACACGCGCAACGCCAATATTTAGTGCATGTATCGTGCACCAATGTTCATTGCCCATAACTTTAATACCATGCACTAATATTCAACGCACACAACTTTTATATCACAGACCAATATTATGCTCGCACTACTAATTCTACACCCTGTAATGCCAATATTTAACAGAAACACCATACACCAATATCCCACACATACCACCAATTCTACACTACGCAACATCAATATTTAACACACACATTGTGCACCACCAGTTCTGCACCACAGAACGCCAATACTGTGCACTAATATCTTACGTGCACCACCAATTCTGCACTCCACAATGCCAATATTTAGCACACAACGCGCACCAATTTTATGTTTGCACCACCAATTCTACATCCCACAGTGCCAATATTTAGCGCACCACTAATTCTATACCGCGCACCACCAATATTTAGCACACACATCGCACACCAATATTCAGTGTGCACCTCCATTTCCACACAGTGCAGCACCAATATTTAGCGCACGCACTGCACACCAATATTCATTATGCACCTTCAATTTCGCATTGTGCAATGCTAATATTTAGTGCACGCATTGTGCACCACCAATTCTGTACCGCACAATGCTAATATTTAATGCATGCAAGTCCTTTCTTCGCTTAGTTGATTTTCCATATTTCGATCTCACGACCATCGTGAAAATGACTGACTCGCTTGTCTAATCCAAATTCAGTCACTTGGAAGTCAAAATTACCCCTCCATAACAACCATTCTAAGTGCAATTCTGACTTGAATTTTCCTAGAAATTTGGGAATTTCACTCAGATTTTACCGTTTTCCACAAATTCGACACAACTTAAATGTCGAGATGATGAATTTACCAACTTCATGTTGATCTTCAGTCCATACAAGCCCAATGTTGAACCAAAAACCTTTGATACCAATATGTAATGTACCCAACACTAAGATGAGACCCATCAATTCAAAGAACAACTTTGTCTGCTAAATACAAATTAAAAAATTCCCCATACATATAAAATAAAACCAAAGGGAAACAGGCCCATAAAAATTACAGTAAAGCAATATGTTGATTTACTCATGCATTTAACAACATTTGTAAAAACATGAATGCATACAGAAAGCACACAACAAATACACACAACATGTAGATATCCAATTAAGGAGAGGAGTAATCATAATAAAACAACAGAACACTTATTTGTTTATAAATATAACCAACTAGTTGCATACAAAGGATGAACCTCCCAACCATAGGCATTGTTGTTCATTTTCTCTCAACAAAAACCCACCCCTGAGATGATCTATGAGTCCACAAGGAGATATGTCCCTCTAGTTGTTCACTCTCCAAGCTCAGCAACCCAAAACCTAGGTTCTACTCCTACATCAGTTCCAATCCACCAGCTCTCTCTTCCCCACAACCTGCATGACCCAAAGAATGTACCCCCTTCATTACTCACAGTCCCTTGGGTTGTACCATTCATTTATCAAGGCTTCTAACATGATCGATTGGCCAAAAATATCTTAGCTAGGGAGTTTAGGAACTCTTAGTTGTTTCAGGAGTGCTCACAGCAGCCTTCACAAGGCTCTTGAGCCATTTCCTCAACAAGAAACACACTACAGGATTACAACTTGTTTTACAAGCACACATAACACAGTTCCAGCATAAAACACAACCCGATAATGGCTACCTTCAAGAATAGCATGGTTGGTGCTCTTCCCAACACTCAAATCCCCTCTTGTTTCCCAAAATCTGCATGTAAAAACTATCTTCTTTGGCCATACGAATTTCCTTTTCCTCAAGCCAGTTGACTACTCATTACGCATAATGTTGATTGTACTTCAACCACATGCACCCCAATAACTATGGGATGTGAATCTCACACCCACCCTCTTACATGAGTTTAATGATTGGCTTTGGAAACACTCAACAATAAAATAGAATGTTATACACAATGATAATAATTTCAAGAAAGCAGGTTGGATTAATTCCCATGAATATTTTTCCCTTAGACCCTTCTCTCTTGTGGAATCATAGCCCCCCATTGTTTTCATCATTTTCGTATCGCATTCAATGATTACTACTTTTATTAATCATTTCAATGTACCACTTACATAGTTTGGCCCTCGACCATATTAATCAATACAAGATCTTTGCCCCAAACATATCGACTCACCATCCTAAATCACATTTATTCAATTACAGTATAATTTGTGGGGATTAAAATTGGGGATGTTACAAATCTAACTCAAATAGTGCTTACTTTAAGGTGGCCTTCGCCAGTGTATGTAGTATGCATGCAAGAAAGACACTTGATGTTTCAGCTAAGGGCACTAGTTGAAGGGAAGCCAAGACACTTCAGGACCACTAGGTCCTTTTTGGAAGCATTTGCTACAAATAACCAATAAGATAAAATTTTCTTTATGAACTATATCAGCATAGAGTCCTATTGTTTCATGATAGAAAATGGAATCCTGACCCCTTTGTAGGGGATGTCTAATTGGGGGCCTTCACCTCTTTTAAGAGTAACTAATTACAATGGAAAATTGCACGGACATCTATAGAGCATAATGAGTAGAACTATGGTTTATGGGTGAGGGGTGAAAATTAGAATACATATGTAGTGTTAGGAACACAATAAAAATCGATAAATGCACCTTAGTGGGTACTCCTCATCAATGGAACCAAGCAAGACACTATTGTATATTGTGAGCACAAGATTAGCAACATACGGCTAGAAGCTTTGTTGGCCTATGGTCATAGATGGGATTATTTGATAGATCAATTGAAACAAAGGGATTCATTTGGTTATCCTAATTTTAGTGAAGAAGGGAACAGAGTGGAACAATATATAACATTCTTAATATGATATGGTACTACTTAGATAGAAATGAACTTTCATTTTCCTTTGATTTGGTGCCCTGCACCAAAGTATCAACATTTTTATAAATTGAGACCACAACAAGAAGACAAATATTGGCAGATGATTGAAACGAATAAACGGTATTATCAGTTATACAACAATAGGTCTGCTCATTTTCACCATAGACAATATAGCAATATTGTCACCCAACCATAGGCACAAAGGTCACCCCCAAGCACCTTAACCTTGACAGACAAAATAATTTTGGAATCAAACCCTAGAACCAATAGCCAACCAAGGTAGTGTACCTCTCTCTCAAGGCTAGCATACCAAGCATAAATTCCAAACCATAACTAGGTAGAAAGTCCAACCATAACCAAAGACCAAGTCACCATTGCAACAGTTGCATCTCTCCTCCAATCATGTGCACCACTTGTCCTTATGCAGTTGTGAAGTGAGTGTGACAAATGAGCTCTAGTGCCCTCTATTTATATTGCTCCAACTCACCTAACTGGGTTGACTTCTCTTCCTGGAGGCTAATAACTCAATATTAATTATTCTCTTGAGCCGACTTGTCTTCTGGGGTTATTATCCAATGTTTTAGGGTTTCTCTTGCTTCTCGGAATATTCTAGTCTCGTCAAAGGTTACACGTAGAGGTTAATACCTCCCGCAACTACCATAATATCAAAGCTCCCTCCTAGCTAGGGAGGTATTAAAGGAAATGGTCTTGAGCACAAACATACCATTCAACCAGTAGCATCATCATATCCACACAGGCCAAATCATGAGCACCATCATCACTATCCAACTAGATAGTCTCCATGGCAATTAGAACAATGTCATCCAATAGAACACAATTGTGTCTATTCATAGTAGTATACAAATACTATCTAGTGGTACACAACCACTCCTAGTAGCACACAACTACTAACTAGTGACACATAGTCACAACCAATGGAACACATCCACCATAGTAGAATACATCTATTGTCTAGAGACATGCAGTCTCCACAACAATCATATCATATGATATCAACCTACATAACAATATCATGATACAAACTGAGTCATATGTACCATTCTTCCACTCACATCTGTGATATCTCGAAGAGTACATGCCCTCGGAAAGTTAAACCCATGATGTATTTGGACTATTCTTCTCAAGCATAGAAGAATAATTGTCCCTGATTTATGAACCTGGACCATTCACCTAACTAGGCCATTCTTCTGGCACTAATCATAGTGTAACCTGGAGAGAATGAGTCTTCCCTAGAGAATGATTGTCCTTGATTGTTGAACTTGGACCATTCTTCTGACACTAATCAAAGTGCAACCTGGAGAGAATGAGTCTTCCCTAGGGAATGTATGTCTAGACCATTTCCTATGGAAATGATGTCCTGCACCAACCTCCTATAACGGACCATTCTTCGAAATTGGTCACAACTGTAAACTTTGAAAGAATCACTGCCCAGAGAGGCAGACCATTCTACTTGAACACTACTCAAAGTGACTGCCAAGAAGAATGATTTTCCTAGACCATTCCCCCACACTGGCCATAAGGGGAATCGTTGTCTATGGTACATCGACAATCTATCAGATCATTTTCATTACGAAAATGACTATCCGATATGGACCATTTTCCAAACTGAAAAATGATTGTTCGTCAGAAATCTTGGGCCACTTTCCAGACTGGAAGGTGACTTCCCAACCTGGACCATTTTCCGAGCTGGAAAATGACTGTCCATAAAGAATCTTGAACCACTTTCTGGACTAGAAAGTGACTGCCCAACCTGGACCATTTTCCAAACTGGAAAATGATTGTTCATATATCAATAACATATCAGTGCTCCCTCCCAAGCTAGGGAGTAATCACTTCCCTTTCCAATAAGGAAGTCATCTCCATGAGTCTAGCTTGTGCCTTAAGTACGCAAACTTTTCATCTTGGACAAAGGCTTTACCAAAATATTTGTTATCTTCTCATCAGTGGAGATATACTGGAGAACTACTTCTCCCCTATGGACTTTATCACGGAGAAAACAATACTTGATCTCAATGTGCTTCTACCTGTCATGGAACATCGGGTTCTCTGAGAGCTTTACACAGCTTTGGTTATCACAATATATCACGGTTGAATCCATCACCTGATCAGACAATCCAGAAATTGGCTTACGGAGCCACACTACTTATGTACAAGCATCACAAGCTACAATATATTTTGCTTTTGCATTGATGAGTGAAACATACTTATGTTTCCTGCTAGCCCAAGATATCATGGAAAATCTCAAACTGAAACATATCCACGAAGCAATTCTTATGTCATCTACACTCCCTGCTCAATCTGAGTCGATAAATCCATGCAGTTGTATATCATAACTCAAACATCCCACGAAGAAATTTCAAGGAATGATTTGCAATTATTCAATTCCCATGGCTAAGTTCCACCTGGAACTATTTTCACAGTAAATAAAATATTCGGCTAAGTATTCTCCAAATACATCAACGAGCCATTCAATTACCGGTACAGGGATGGGTCTACTAGGTTAGAGACTCTCAACTTCTTCAGATCTCTCATCGTGGGAGTTTGCCATGTATTTGCAATCCATCATTCCGGACTTCTGAAGAACCATTTTGATACACTTCCTCTGTCATAAGAATTTTTCACCACGCTTCTGATGTACATGAGGGGCTCTGCACCAAGTTGTTTGAATTCATACAATGTCTTCTTCTATCTGCATACAAGGGTCTCTTTCTGGTATACCTCAAAACCTTGAGGTTGCTCTACATATGCTTCTTCCTCAATTTCTCTATTGAGAAGAATAGTCTTTTACATCTAACTAATGTAAACTCCAATCTATGGATACTGCAAGAGATATAATGGCTTGGATAGAGGTATATTTGGTTTACTGGAACAAGTTGTCATCATAGTTTTCTCCCTCCTTCTAGGAGAACCCTCTAGTTTTAAATCTTCACCTTGTATCTATCAATGATTCCATTCATAACTATTTTTCAAAATTTCTCACATACATTGTTCTTCATCACAGCTTCCTTCCATTCCTTCTACTTGACTGCTTCTAGTGGGTTCAAACCATGTTGGTATTCTTATAACTCTTGGTATAATAACTAGTTCAATTGGTTGTTCTGGATTTTCTTTATTTCTTGGAATATTTATGTTTTTCAATTTTGGGGTCCATGGAGTCTTCTATAGATTCCATTCCCTTCCTTCCTGAAGATTCCAACTCTTCCTTTCATCATAGGAATGTATATGGACAACCAAGGATAATCAAATCTTCTTTTTGAATGGTTATTGCTTCCAATTAATAATATGGATAGATACTTCATAGTCTTCACAAATTCTTCTTCAATGGATCATATAATTGGGGATTAACTTTCTCCTAATCACGGATTCATGCTTGAATGAACAATATGTGTACTCTTCTTTTGTAATTTTTCAATCATCTCCCTCCTTCTGAGAAATTCCATGCTTTTGTTTGCATCCTTATTGCTTTCTGAAAAGTGTCACAAGTCTATTCTAGTTTCCTCTTGATAATCGACTTCTTTCTAGTCTGACTCCTTCCGGGTCTCTTCAAATTTGATTTGGATTGCAACCCATCGGGAAATTGTTACTTATGTAATATCTTCCATGGGAATTGTCACCAAAGGTTGTCAATGTACTTCATCCCTTTTAGATGCATTGCTTGACTAGTAGTCATTGTAATGGCAATCCTTATCTTGTTATTCTCCCATAGGTATCTAACCATCTTATCTTCTAATAAATAGATACACATGATATGTACAGGAACATGGTGTTAGAATCTAAGTGGATATGCGCGTTTTACCATTAACAATACCCTTGTCACCCAACCATAGGCCGAAGCCACCCTCTGAGCGCCTTAACCTTGACAAAGAATCACTCTGGAAGAAAACCCTAGGCTAGATATCCAAACAAAGGGTAGCACACCTTTCCCCAAGGATAGCACATCAACAAGAGTTGATCAAATAGTCCAAAACCTAGCCAAGATATAGTCCAAGCGTAACTGCTAGTTGCAGCTGCTGCAACGACAACTCTCCTCCAAACCTGCGCAGAAACTGGGCAACTGCAATGCGCACAAGTGTTGCTCTGCAATTATGAAACTTCCTGCCAGAATGAGAACTGGCCTCCTATATTTATACTAATTCTGGCTAACTGCCTGGGCCGAATTCTCATTCTGGGTATCTGTCTATTCAGTATATATTATTATTTCTAGCCGACTTCTTCTCGTGGAGGCTAATAACCTAATATAAATTATCTTCTTGAGCCAACAAGTCTTCTAGGGTTATTAGCCAACTCATTAGGGTTTCTTCTTTCTTCCCAGAGTATTCTATCCTTGTCAGGTTTACACGTGGAGGTAAATACCTCCCACAGCTACCATAATATCAACACTCCCTCCTAGCTAGGGAGGTATTACAGGTAATGGTCTTGAGCACAAAACATATCATTGACCCGGTAGCATCAACATAGTTATATACACTAGATCATGACTAGATCATGAGCACCATCATCATCATTAGCTGCATCATCTCTCGAAACCATACTCTAGCTGAGTAATCAGACATGATGCTCACTCCATGGAGTGATACAAGAGCCATTCTTCTAATCTAGAAGAGTAAATGTTCTGAACCATTTTCTGTCTGGAAAATCTTTGTTCATCATTCATCTAGCTGATAATTATTTTCCAAATTGTTGACAGTCTTCAAGGTAATCGGAACAAAAATAGAACACAATTGTGTCTATCCATAACTACAATCCAATGGTACACTACCACACCAAGTAGCAAACAAGTACTTGATCAATAACGTATAGTCATGAACAGTGGAACAAATCCACCACAGTAGTATACATCTATTGTCATACAGTCTTCATAACAATCATCCAATATCAACCTGCACAGAAACAATGTTATGATATAAACTAAATCATCTAGGCCAATCTTTCACTCACATCTATGAGATCTGAAAGAATATCTACCCTCAAAGGTAAAATATCAATGATGAGTTGGCTGGACTATTCTTCTCAAGCAAGGAAGAATAATTGTCTTGATTTCTTAGCCTGGACCATTCCCCACCCTGGGTCATTCTTCCTACACTAATCAAAGTGCACCTTGAAGAGAATATATAAACCCTAAGGAATGCATGTCCCTGATTGTTGATCCTGGACCATTCCCCACCCTGGGCCATTCCTCCTACACTAATCAAAGTGCACCTTGGAGAGAATGTATAAACCCTAAGGAATGACTTTCTGGACCATTTCCTCTATTAACCATAAGAGGAAAAGACTGCCTTGTATGAACCTCCAAAACAAACCATTCCTCATGTTAACCACAATGAGAAATCATTGTCCGACGAGGCGGGTCAGTCTTCTTTAGTAACCCTCAAGAAGAGACACTGCCCTAGACCACTCCCCATGTTAACCACAATGCGAAGTCGATGTCTATGATACATCAACAATCTAGATCATTTCCCATGTTAACCACAATGGGAAATCGCTATCTGTCAGAAATCTCAATCACTTTCCGAACTGGAAAGAAAATTGCTCATCCTGGACCATTTTTTGAACTGAAAAATGATTGTCCATAAATCAATACATATCAGTGCTCCCTCCCAACCTGGGAGTCATATATTCATTTTTCAATAGGGAAGTCGTCTCCACGAGCTCCAGCTTGAGTACGCAAACTCTCTCATCTTAAATAGAAGCTTTACCAGTATGTCTGTTTATCTGCTCATCTGTGAAGATATGTAATGGAGAACCTCTTTCTCCTTTCTGAACTTCATCATGGATAATGTAATGCTTGATTTCAAATGTACTTCGTTCTGGAGTATTGGTCTTCTTTGAAGGCTTCATGTAGCTCTAATCAATAAAGTATATCATTGTTGGAACACTAGAACATATCCATGTGGCACTTCTTCTATCATCATGAGATCTGATCTATTGAGTAATCATCTTGATACAATATCTTTGTTATAGAGAATATTCACCATGCTTATGTTGTGCATTGGAGGTTCTTCACCAAGTTATCTTCTTCCATTTGTATACAAGGGTCTCTTTCTGGTATGCCTCAAGGTCTTGAGGTTGCTCTTCATATGCTCTTTGTTCAATTGCTCTGGAGAACAATCTTTGCATTCATCTTGATGTATCACTCCAACCTATGGATGATATAATGACTCATGTAGAGGTATGTCTAGTTTACTAGAACGAGCAATCATCATAGTCTTCTCCCTCCATCTAGGAGAACCTCTAGTTCTAGATCTTGCAATGCTTTCATTCATAAGTCTTACGTACATTGTTCTTCATCACAACTTTCAATTCTGCTTGATTTCTTTCATATTAGGATGGTAGTCTTGTGATTCTCGATACAATGATTGGTTGTTCAGGATTCTCTTCTTTCTTGGAATCTTCATGTTCTTCCTCATGTTTTTATTTAGATTTTGGGTCCATGGAGTTTCTTATAGATTTCATGCCCTAAATATTCCACTTCTTTCTTTTATCATAGGATCACAGATCTGGATGGACAACTAGGGATACTTTAAGGCTTCTCTTCGAAGAAGACTTCTTCTGAGATTGAACTAAACACGTACTGTCTTTCATGGTTACTACCATGGATATATACTTCATCATCTTCAATGGATCATAGGATTAGATCCCTCCTAATCCTTGCTTCATGTAAGAGTGCATATAATCAGCTTCCTCCGTCTAATAGAGTCCACGCTTCCATCTACATCTTCATTGTCTTCTGCAATATATAATTGGCTTTCTCTGTCTAGCCGAGTCCATGTTTTTGTCTTGTTGTCTTCTACAAAACATCATAAGTCTTTCTCAAATTTCCTCTCGATTGCTGACTTCTTTCTGTCTTTGCTTCTTCTAGGTCTCTTCATGATTGATTCGACTTATATTGCAATAGCTTCCACATGATTTGTTTGATGTATTTCATTCTTTCATGTATTATCTAATGATATCAATCCTTATCTTTTTGTTATTCCATCGGTATAGTTCTTCTTGGAACACGTTATCTTCCAGGAGATAGATATACAAGATATGTACAGAGATGATGCAAACAAGATATGTAAAAGAACTAAGAAGAGTATTGTTACCTTCAGAAGAAGAAGTCTCTTTTGTCCGTTTTAGTCTTCTTTGTAGGCTCCTTTTGTTCGACAACTGATGATTCATGTTTCTCCTTCCTTTTCTTTAGCTTGGGACAATGATTCTTGTAGTGGCCATACTTTCGACAGTTGAAGCATTGTACTTATGAAATGTCTTTCTCTTGATTTGACTTCCTCCTTGAACCAAACTTCCTTTTGTTCCTGAAATTCTTGAATCTTACTGTGAAGGCTTGATCATCATACTTCTTTTGGGGTTTCTCTTTTGCACTGATCCTTGATTCTTCTTGAGCATAGCAAGTCCAAAGTTCTTCAAATGTCAAATACTCCTTCCTTGTGTTCATGCTTGTGGAAAATGCATCCCATGTCTTGGGAAGACCATTGAGTACTATGTTTACCAATTCCTTCTCTGAAGTGGTCTCTTCAATAGCTTTTAGTTGATCTCTTAACTGGGAGATCCTCACAAAGTATGATGTTATGTTGCCATCATCATTCATCTTCATGTCACAGAGCTCATTCTTCATACTCATAACCTGTCCAATGTTTCTGATCGAGAAGAGATTTGTTAGGGCATCATACATCTTCTTTGATGAGTCAAGATGGGAGATGTAGGGTATCAAGTGGTATTTTATGGATTCCACTATTATACTCATGGCATTGATGTCACTGTCTTTGAACTTCTCCATAACTGCAATGTTTTGCGGTTCCTTTTCTTTTCCTTCTTCAAACTCTGGTTCCACGATCTTTCCTTTTACGATATCCAACATTTTATTCTTGGCAAGGATGAGGTCAATTCTTGTCTTCCACACTTTGAAGTTAGAGGCTCCATCTAACTTGTTCTCTGACTTCATAGAACAAGTCATGGTTGCTTTGACTTGGTCAAACCCTAGATTTGACCATAAACTCAAACTTAACGTCTTGGCTTGCTGAGAGTACCAGGAGATGCACTAGGCTAGGGTGCACTGATCTGTCTGGATATTAGGTCAATCCCTTCACTTAAGGTGCCTCAACGAGAGGATTAGGGTTTCTGCAACTGCACCTGCTAGTAACCCTAGCGACAGTGCTTTGGTGATTGCTCCTGCTAGGAAACCCTAGCAGCAGTTCTTCAACGAGCTTAATATCCTTCTGGCTATGTTTCCTTCCAGTGGTTAGACTGAATGAAGGAGGTGTGGGTCCATAACCTATTAGAATCTAAGTGGATGTGCTCGTTTTACCATTGACAATACCCTTGTCACCCAACCATAGGCCGAAGCCACCCTCCGAGCACCTTAACCTTGACAGAGAATCACTCCGGAAGCAAACCCTAGGCTAGATATCCAAACAAAGGGTAGTGCACCTTTCCCCAAGGATAGCACATCAACAAGATTTGATTAGATAATCCAAACCCTAGCTAAGAGATAGTCCAAGTGTAACTGCTAGCTGCAGTTGCTGCAATGGCAGCTCTCCTCCAAACCTGTGTAGAAACTGGGCAACTGCAGTGCGCACAAGTGCTGCTCTGCAATTCTGAGACTGCCTTCCAGAATGAGAACTGGCCTCCGGTATTTATACTAATTCTTGCTAACTGCTTGGGCCAACTTCTCATTCTGGGTATCTGTCTATTCAGTATATATTATTATTTATGGCCGACTTCTTGTCTTGGAGGTTAATAACCTAATATAAATTATCTTCTTGAGCCGACAAGTCTTCTAGGATTATTAGCCAACTCATTAGGGTTTATTCTTGCTTCACGGAGTATTCTATCCTTGTCAGGTTTACACATGGAGGTAAATACCTCCCGCAGCTACCATAATATCAACACATGGTATGTGCAAGGACTATGTTACAGAAGAATATTGTTACCTTGACTAAAAGGAAAAGTTCGCTTCATCCTGTTTGACTTACTTTGAGGGTTCCTTTTCTTTGGCAATTGTTGCTTCGTGTGTTTCCTTCCTTTTCTTTAACTTGGGACACTGGTTCTTGTAGTGACCATATTTTTTACAGTCGAAGCATTGTATTTTTGACATATCCCTTTCTTGATTTGGTTTCTTCCTTGAGCCAAACTTCTTCTTATTCCTGAATTTCTTGAACTTTGTTGTGTAGGCTTGATCATCATCTTTCTTTTGGGATTTTTCTTTTGGGCTAATCCTTGATTCTTCTTGTGCACAACAATTCCAAAGTTCTTCAAATGTGGGATACTCCTTTATTGTGTTCATACTTGCGCCAAATGCATCTCATGTCTTGGGAAGTCCATTAAGTACTATATTTACTAGTTCCTTTTCTGAAATGATTTCCTCAATATCTTGTAGTTGATCTCCTAACTGAGATATTCTTACAAAGTATGATGTTATGTTGCCATCATTATTCATTTTCATGTCACAGAGCTCATTCTTCAGACTCATTACTTTCCCAATATTTATGACTAAGAAGAGGTTAGTTAGGGCATCATACATCTTCTTAGATGAGTCAAGATAAGAAATGTTGGGTATCAAATGGTACTTTACATAGTCCACTATGATACTCATAGCATTGATTTCATTTTCCTTGAACTTCTCCATAACTGCAACGTTCTGAGGTTCCTTCTCTTTTCCTGCTTCAAACTGTGGTTCCATGATCTTCCCTTTCACGATACCCAACACTTTATTATTGGCAAGGAGGAGGTCAATCCTTGTCTTCCATGATCTGAAGTTAGAAGCCCCTTCTAACTTGTTTTTTGACTTCATAGAGTAGGTCATGATTGCTTTGACTTGGTCAACCTTTGACTTTGACTAAAAACTCAAACTTGACACCTTGGCTTGTTGAGAGTACCAGGAAGTGTGTTAGGCTAGTGCACATTAGATTATCTAGGAATTAGGTCGAGTTCTTCACTTAAGGTGCCTCAACACAAGGGTTAGGTTTTCGTTGTTGTAGAAAAAACTTTGACTGCAACTGCAACTGCAACTGAGCAAATCCTCCCAATCTACCTTTCAGTAGTTAGACTGTCCGAAGATAGTGTGCGCCCATAACCTGTTAGAAAATAATATGTGTGCTCGTTTTCACCATAGACAATATAACAATATTGTCACCCAACCATAGGCACAAAGGCCACCCCCAAGCACCTTAACCTTGACAGACAAAATAATTCTGGAAGCAAACCCTAGAACCAATAGCCAACCAAGGTAGTGTACCTCTCTCTCAAGGCTAGCATACCAAGCATAAAGTCCAAAACATAACCAGGAAGAAATTCCAACCATAACCAAAGAACAAGTCACCACTGCAACAGTTGCATCTCTCCTCCAGTCATGTGCACCACTTGTCCTTATGCAGTTGTGAAGTGAGTGTGAAAATTGAGCTCTAGCGCCCTCTATTTATACTCCTCCAACTCACCTAATTGTGTTGACTTCTCTTCCTAGAGGCTAATAACTCAATATTAATTATTCTCTTGAGTTGACTTGTCTTCTAGGGTTATTATCCAATGTTTTAGGGTTGCTCTTTCTTCCCGAAATATTCTAGTCTCGTCAAAGGTTACACATAGAGGTTAATACCTCCTTTTACCATATTTCTTCTTTCTCTTTACATCCTTTTGGTATGATCATTGATCCTTTACTAACCAAAGATGGTACATTTTCCCAAAGGTACTATTTCATTCATAACTTGGTATTTCATTGAATTCTATTAATGTATTAGGAAGATTTGTGTATATTTCATATCTAGTTTATAGGATGAATATTGATACACATCGTGTTATAGGTTATGAATGATGTAGATCCAAGTTTCCATTGTTATGAAACCATTTCTATGGATATGTGAGTTCCAACCACTGCATTTTGTGTTTCCATTGTTGTGGAACTATTGCCATGGATCTATTGGTTACAACCATTACATTACGTGTTTCCATGTGCTGCAGATTTGTACAATACCTTTGTTGCATATCCATTGTCGTGGAACCATGGATTCATCCTAATGTTGAGGAACATACAGATGTTGCACTAGAATGATTTTAATGCACAATTCCATTTTTAATTAAATAACAACATCAAGTTGGTTATCAATTTGTTGTTTTGGTTGAGAGATGTTGCCTGCCAAATTTATTCTAGTTCTTTTGTACTTATTATCTCAAGACTTTGTTTTGCAAACAACTTAAGAATATTCGATTCTCAAGCATGCTATATTTAATAATTTGAATGAAACCATTACATTATATGCCTATAAAAGCAGTGTCTACCACTAAGTGAAGGGGGGACGAGACATACATAATTTTGTAGATACTTTTCTGTAATATAGTCAACTTGCTTAGTTTTTCCTTCCAACCTTTCTATGTATGAATTGAGTGAAAACAGTTCTAAGTATTGAGTTAATACTTATTTTTTGAAGCTTTACAGCACCTTACTCTGAAGAGGAAGGACCCACTCTAAGGTAACATGTGTTGTATTACTTGTTGTTTTGTAATCAGCTACAGTATTGTTCATAACCTATCATTTTATTGATTGTTGTAGATTGAGTGAATGTATATATTTGCTACTGAACAATTTATAGTGTGTTGCTACAGAACATGGAACATACTTCTGTGCCACTAATCTTTGAGTTGTAGGTTATAATTGTTTTATGTTGTTATGCTTTCTACTTTCTATATTGTATTGCTCTATTTCCTATAAGTAGAATCGGATTTCTAGTTAGAATAGGACAACATGATAGTGTTTAGCTTATAAACAAGTTCTTGAGACCTAAATATATTTTTCACAACACCTCACAAGCATACAATCCTTAGGTTGAAAATTAAATGCACTAATGAGCTAGATGCCATGTCAATAATTAAAAGGCATTTAGTAAACATGTTAGGGGGTCAAAAAAAAGCTACAACAAAGTAATGATAAGTACAAAGAGAAGGCACATCAGAAAATGAGAATGAAGACATTTGAAGAAGGAGACTTAGTCATGCCTCATGTAAGGAAGCAGAGGTTTCTAAGGGAACTTATAAAAAAAATGAAGTATATGAAGATAGGACCATGCAAAATCCTTAGAAAGATTTTTTATAGTGCCTATAAGTTGGATCTACAAGAGGACATCGAGATTTCACTAGTTTTTAATATTACAGAGTTTTATGGGTACCATGAAGGCCTTCAAAGAAATAGAGGTAGTTGAGAAAGAAAAAGTGCAATATTAGCAAGAACATATTTCAGCCAAGAAGCAAGAGGATATTGAAGAGGTTTTAATAGAAAGGGTTAGTTGGAGGACAAGGAATCAACAATACAAAGAGCATCTTATCAAGTGCGGAGATAGAAGTTTAGAGGATGCATCATGGATTTTTGAGGAAGAATTTGGTTGACTCGAATGACTAGACTCATTTGATAAATTTTCTACCCATGCCTCTTGGGTCGGATCTCATGAAAAATTTCAACCTAGGGAGTTTGATGTTGGTCCATTCCC
>ML780777.1:1101378-1146004 GCA_009831015.1 Picea engelmannii | reverse complement strand
ATATATATATATATATATATATATATATAGAGAGAGAGAGAGAGAGAGAGAGAGAGAGAGAGAGAGAGAGAGAGTACTCTTAGTCTACACTCATGCCACAAGCATGTCCATATGCACAAATGCACATCATCATGCACTAAGAAATTAATCTCATCATGGCTATTTCATGTACATGCATTATATCTTTCTTATATGCATTTGTGCATCACTTCCATTATGCACTCCAATGCATATTTATTTATTTATTTTGTTGTTGTTGTAGATGGTTGTCCTTAAATTCATGTAGATCCTCGCTACTCTGCATTGTCATTCTACTCATCTACACAACATTGATTCTTCTTGATAAACATCTTCCAGCCAAGTCCAGCTTGACTATTAGGCATTTCCAACCAGTATGCCTTATTGGCAACTTCTCGCACTCAGGAAAACATGCCCCAACTTTACCCTGCTAGAATTATTCCAACGCATTGGAATGATGCAATTTATATCATTCCACCTTATAATGCTACAATATTTTCTAATATGCTTAACCCTTTAGCAATATAGCAATTTTCTTGTGAATCCCTATTCATCTGCTCAAGACTAAACTACTTCTAATGGAATGTTATATATTTCCATTGATACTTAGAAGTGATATTGAACCTTTGTTATTCCATCCTTCCTTTCATGTGTACCATACTTCCACTGCGCACTTTGATAACATAAGTGGATTTCTTGCTTTGGGTACTTTTAGATGCAAGTAGCTAAGACATATATTAACCATTACTTCTTCTTGTATTCATATGCTTGCACATAGAGATGACTCATCCACTCTATGAGTCACACCTCACCTCATGAGAACCTTTCTTTTCTTTTGCAACAAACTTTTCCACCTTCACCACATCTCTACCTTCAAGGCTATGGAGTCCTCCTTAACTCCATGTGCATGCAAATGACATTCTTCACCCATTGGATTCATGTTCATGTGAGAATCTCTATTTATTATTCCTTGCAATCCATTCATACTTTGTAGCAGTTGAATACTAATCTTTCTCTCCTCTTACATAGTACATTGTCAACCTTTCAACCTACTCTGCAGCACTGCACTTCCCTCTGCAACCCTTTGTTTCCTTAGCCAACTGCACAATATTTGGCATGATTCCTTGTCCAATGGACCTTGGGATTACCGTGGAATAGACCCACGTGGAATATACCCACACAATATTCATTTATAGAATCTTATCCTCTTGCTAGCATTCCCTTCACACAACACTCTCTGCTTGAGTGCTTCTCTTCTTATTAACAATGCCATGTTATTAAAATCAACCTCTTTTAATTTTTCCAAGTTATTGCACTTCAAATGTGCCTCTATACCACTGCATAGGAACTATCATGGGAATCAATACCCTTCTTTACCCAACCTCTAACATCTGAAATGTTTTCCCAAAATTGGCTTGGTTTTGTAAAACTTACACATTGAGCAATTGCATGGCCCATAAAGTCCAATTGCACTTTTTCATGTAGACTTATAACACAATCAAATTCTTCCTAGGAGAACCTACTCCTTCTATCATGATATCCCCTAGATTACCTTTCCAATGGTTTTACTCGGGCCTCATTTTGATTTATGAGCTCCAATTATGGCTTCCTGAAATTTCCATTTCTTCTCAATTATGTCCATCAAGTCCACTCATCACCTTCCTTCTAATTCCTTGAGAAATATCCCACTCAAACCTAAAATATGAGTGGATAATTGGATCCTCCTATCCAATAGATTTCCAATGACTAGTTTCTTGCTCAATTTTGAGCATTGAGCAAAAAGTTATAGTTAATTGAGTATTGTTAATTCACACCTTTTGTGCACCTTCTCCCAAGTGCAAAATAATCTCAAACACCAACTTTGGCCACCTATAGAGGCAAATATTTTAGCAACCAAGGAAACTTTTGTATGAAACTCAAATAAAATTAATGACAGGGAATTCACAACAACTCTCAAATTTTCAATCTAATGATCCATTCAAGATCTACAACAATCTAGAAATGACAACTTTGCCTATTTTCGCCCCATTTTCCAGATTTAGAATTTTTATCCAAACTGGTTATCTCTCTAACTGTGCACTTTTGGAAAAATTTCACTAAACCAAAGTTGTTTGTCTTTATGAGTAAATAAAAATCCAAGTAAATAATTTTTTCTAGATTTCCCATCTAGGGACCCTTTTCCTCTAAAGATCCCAAAAATCCCTAAAAAGTGGCCCAAAATAGTGGATTTTGGCATCGCTACTCCAAACTCCTTGAAATCCGGTCAATCCCTTCACACAATATTTTTATGTCTGTTTTTTTGACACTCTATACAAGTTTCAACAGTAATTGTGCTCCTGCCACTAAGCTTGACCCTGATATTTAAAAACACAGAATTTGCATTTTCTAGTAAATTGGAGCATAATTGTCCAATGGCCTTCTCTAGAATTTCTATAGCCCCTAACACTGTGGAAAAAACCCAGAAAATATTATGCTCTTCTGAGTTAGTATGCTCCTGCTATGGCCCATGTGGTATCCTTGTTGACGTGGTTGTTGATGTGGCCTTCTAGGTCCACATGGCACCATGAGATGATGGCATATCATCCACCTAGCCAACCTGGCCCTACCCTGTCAACCTCCATCAGCTTCCTCCTTCCCAACACCCTTCTTCTCTTCTTTATTTTTGAATTCCACGCACACACCACTTATGTATTATGCACAAACACTCAACACACAAGTGCTACACGCGCAACGCCAATATTTAGTGCATGTATCGTGCACCAATGTTCATTGCCCATAACTTTAATACCATGCACTAATATTCAACGCACACAACTTTTATATCACAGACCAATATTATGCTCGCACTACTAATTCTACACCCTGTAATGCCAATATTTAACAGAAACACCATACACCAATATCCCACACATACCACCAATTCTACACTACGCAACATCAATATTTAACACACACATTGTGCACCACCAGTTCTGCACCACAGAACGCCAATACTGTGCACTAATATCTTACGTGCACCACCAATTCTGCACTCCACAATGCCAATATTTAGCACACAACGCGCACCAATTTTATGTTTGCACCACCAATTCTACATCCCACAGTGCCAATATTTAGCGCACCACTAATTCTATACCGCGCACCACCAATATTTAGCACACACATCGCACACCAATATTCAGTGTGCACCTCCATTTCCACACAGTGCAGCACCAATATTTAGCGCACGCACTGCACACCAATATTCATTATGCACCTTCAATTTCGCATTGTGCAATGCTAATATTTAGTGCACGCATTGTGCACCACCAATTCTGTACCGCACAATGCTAATATTTAATGCATGCAAGTCCTTTCTTCGCTTAGTTGATTTTCCATATTTCGATCTCACGACCATCGTGAAAATGACTGACTCGCTTGTCTAATCCAAATTCAGTCACTTGGAAGTCAAAATTACCCCTCCATAACAACCATTCTAAGTGCAATTCTGACTTGAATTTTCCTAGAAATTTGGGAATTTCACTCAGATTTTACCGTTTTCCACAAATTCGACACAACTTAAATGTCGAGATGATGAATTTACCAACTTCATGTTGATCTTCAGTCCATACAAGCCCAATGTTGAACCAAAAACCTTTGATACCAATATGTAATGTACCCAACACTAAGATGAGACCCATCAATTCAAAGAACAACTTTGTCTGCTAAATACAAATTAAAAAATTCCCCATACATATAAAATAAAACCAAAGGGAAACAGGCCCATAAAAATTACAGTAAAGCAATATGTTGATTTACTCATGCATTTAACAACATTTGTAAAAACATGAATGCATACAGAAAGCACACAACAAATACACACAACATGTAGATATCCAATTAAGGAGAGGAGTAATCATAATAAAACAACAGAACACTTATTTGTTTATAAATATAACCAACTAGTTGCATACAAAGGATGAACCTCCCAACCATAGGCATTGTTGTTCATTTTCTCTCAACAAAAACCCACCCCTGAGATGATCTATGAGTCCACAAGGAGATATGTCCCTCTAGTTGTTCACTCTCCAAGCTCAGCAACCCAAAACCTAGGTTCTACTCCTACATCAGTTCCAATCCACCAGCTCTCTCTTCCCCACAACCTGCATGACCCAAAGAATGTACCCCCTTCATTACTCACAGTCCCTTGGGTTGTACCATTCATTTATCAAGGCTTCTAACATGATCGATTGGCCAAAAATATCTTAGCTAGGGAGTTTAGGAACTCTTAGTTGTTTCAGGAGTGCTCACAGCAGCCTTCACAAGGCTCTTGAGCCATTTCCTCAACAAGAAACACACTACAGGATTACAACTTGTTTTACAAGCACACATAACACAGTTCCAGCATAAAACACAACCCGATAATGGCTACCTTCAAGAATAGCATGGTTGGTGCTCTTCCCAACACTCAAATCCCCTCTTGTTTCCCAAAATCTGCATGTAAAAACTATCTTCTTTGGCCATACGAATTTCCTTTTCCTCAAGCCAGTTGACTACTCATTACGCATAATGTTGATTGTACTTCAACCACATGCACCCCAATAACTATGGGATGTGAATCTCACACCCACCCTCTTACATGAGTTTAATGATTGGCTTTGGAAACACTCAACAATAAAATAGAATGTTATACACAATGATAATAATTTCAAGAAAGCAGGTTGGATTAATTCCCATGAATATTTTTCCCTTAGACCCTTCTCTCTTGTGGAATCATAGCCCCCCATTGTTTTCATCATTTTCGTATCGCATTCAATGATTACTACTTTTATTAATCATTTCAATGTACCACTTACATAGTTTGGCCCTCGACCATATTAATCAATACAAGATCTTTGCCCCAAACATATCGACTCACCATCCTAAATCACATTTATTCAATTACAGTATAATTTGTGGGGATTAAAATTGGGGATGTTACAAATCTAACTCAAATAGTGCTTACTTTAAGGTGGCCTTCGCCAGTGTATGTAGTATGCATGCAAGAAAGACACTTGATGTTTCAGCTAAGGGCACTAGTTGAAGGGAAGCCAAGACACTTCAGGACCACTAGGTCCTTTTTGGAAGCATTTGCTACAAATAACCAATAAGATAAAATTTTCTTTATGAACTATATCAGCATAGAGTCCTATTGTTTCATGATAGAAAATGGAATCCTGACCCCTTTGTAGGGGATGTCTAATTGGGGGCCTTCACCTCTTTTAAGAGTAACTAATTACAATGGAAAATTGCACGGACATCTATAGAGCATAATGAGTAGAACTATGGTTTATGGGTGAGGGGTGAAAATTAGAATACATATGTAGTGTTAGGAACACAATAAAAATCGATAAATGCACCTTAGTGGGTACTCCTCATCAATGGAACCAAGCAAGACACTATTGTATATTGTGAGCACAAGATTAGCAACATACGGCTAGAAGCTTTGTTGGCCTATGGTCATAGATGGGATTATTTGATAGATCAATTGAAACAAAGGGATTCATTTGGTTATCCTAATTTTAGTGAAGAAGGGAACAGAGTGGAACAATATATAACATTCTTAATATGATATGGTACTACTTAGATAGAAATGAACTTTCATTTTCCTTTGATTTGGTGCCCTGCACCAAAGTATCAACATTTTTATAAATTGAGACCACAACAAGAAGACAAATATTGGCAGATGATTGAAACGAATAAACGGTATTATCAGTTATACAACAATAGGTCTGCTCATTTTCACCATAGACAATATAGCAATATTGTCACCCAACCATAGGCACAAAGGTCACCCCCAAGCACCTTAACCTTGACAGACAAAATAATTTTGGAATCAAACCCTAGAACCAATAGCCAACCAAGGTAGTGTACCTCTCTCTCAAGGCTAGCATACCAAGCATAAATTCCAAACCATAACTAGGTAGAAAGTCCAACCATAACCAAAGACCAAGTCACCATTGCAACAGTTGCATCTCTCCTCCAATCATGTGCACCACTTGTCCTTATGCAGTTGTGAAGTGAGTGTGACAAATGAGCTCTAGTGCCCTCTATTTATATTGCTCCAACTCACCTAACTGGGTTGACTTCTCTTCCTGGAGGCTAATAACTCAATATTAATTATTCTCTTGAGCCGACTTGTCTTCTGGGGTTATTATCCAATGTTTTAGGGTTTCTCTTGCTTCTCGGAATATTCTAGTCTCGTCAAAGGTTACACGTAGAGGTTAATACCTCCCGCAACTACCATAATATCAAAGCTCCCTCCTAGCTAGGGAGGTATTAAAGGAAATGGTCTTGAGCACAAACATACCATTCAACCAGTAGCATCATCATATCCACACAGGCCAAATCATGAGCACCATCATCACTATCCAACTAGATAGTCTCCATGGCAATTAGAACAATGTCATCCAATAGAACACAATTGTGTCTATTCATAGTAGTATACAAATACTATCTAGTGGTACACAACCACTCCTAGTAGCACACAACTACTAACTAGTGACACATAGTCACAACCAATGGAACACATCCACCATAGTAGAATACATCTATTGTCTAGAGACATGCAGTCTCCACAACAATCATATCATATGATATCAACCTACATAACAATATCATGATACAAACTGAGTCATATGTACCATTCTTCCACTCACATCTGTGATATCTCGAAGAGTACATGCCCTCGGAAAGTTAAACCCATGATGTATTTGGACTATTCTTCTCAAGCATAGAAGAATAATTGTCCCTGATTTATGAACCTGGACCATTCACCTAACTAGGCCATTCTTCTGGCACTAATCATAGTGTAACCTGGAGAGAATGAGTCTTCCCTAGAGAATGATTGTCCTTGATTGTTGAACTTGGACCATTCTTCTGACACTAATCAAAGTGCAACCTGGAGAGAATGAGTCTTCCCTAGGGAATGTATGTCTAGACCATTTCCTATGGAAATGATGTCCTGCACCAACCTCCTATAACGGACCATTCTTCGAAATTGGTCACAACTGTAAACTTTGAAAGAATCACTGCCCAGAGAGGCAGACCATTCTACTTGAACACTACTCAAAGTGACTGCCAAGAAGAATGATTTTCCTAGACCATTCCCCCACACTGGCCATAAGGGGAATCGTTGTCTATGGTACATCGACAATCTATCAGATCATTTTCATTACGAAAATGACTATCCGATATGGACCATTTTCCAAACTGAAAAATGATTGTTCGTCAGAAATCTTGGGCCACTTTCCAGACTGGAAGGTGACTTCCCAACCTGGACCATTTTCCGAGCTGGAAAATGACTGTCCATAAAGAATCTTGAACCACTTTCTGGACTAGAAAGTGACTGCCCAACCTGGACCATTTTCCAAACTGGAAAATGATTGTTCATATATCAATAACATATCAGTGCTCCCTCCCAAGCTAGGGAGTAATCACTTCCCTTTCCAATAAGGAAGTCATCTCCATGAGTCTAGCTTGTGCCTTAAGTACGCAAACTTTTCATCTTGGACAAAGGCTTTACCAAAATATTTGTTATCTTCTCATCAGTGGAGATATACTGGAGAACTACTTCTCCCCTATGGACTTTATCACGGAGAAAACAATACTTGATCTCAATGTGCTTCTACCTGTCATGGAACATCGGGTTCTCTGAGAGCTTTACACAGCTTTGGTTATCACAATATATCACGGTTGAATCCATCACCTGATCAGACAATCCAGAAATTGGCTTACGGAGCCACACTACTTATGTACAAGCATCACAAGCTACAATATATTTTGCTTTTGCATTGATGAGTGAAACATACTTATGTTTCCTGCTAGCCCAAGATATCATGGAAAATCTCAAACTGAAACATATCCACGAAGCAATTCTTATGTCATCTACACTCCCTGCTCAATCTGAGTCGATAAATCCATGCAGTTGTATATCATAACTCAAACATCCCACGAAGAAATTTCAAGGAATGATTTGCAATTATTCAATTCCCATGGCTAAGTTCCACCTGGAACTATTTTCACAGTAAATAAAATATTCGGCTAAGTATTCTCCAAATACATCAACGAGCCATTCAATTACCGGTACAGGGATGGGTCTACTAGGTTAGAGACTCTCAACTTCTTCAGATCTCTCATCGTGGGAGTTTGCCATGTATTTGCAATCCATCATTCCGGACTTCTGAAGAACCATTTTGATACACTTCCTCTGTCATAAGAATTTTTCACCACGCTTCTGATGTACATGAGGGGCTCTGCACCAAGTTGTTTGAATTCATACAATGTCTTCTTCTATCTGCATACAAGGGTCTCTTTCTGGTATACCTCAAAACCTTGAGGTTGCTCTACATATGCTTCTTCCTCAATTTCTCTATTGAGAAGAATAGTCTTTTACATCTAACTAATGTAAACTCCAATCTATGGATACTGCAAGAGATATAATGGCTTGGATAGAGGTATATTTGGTTTACTGGAACAAGTTGTCATCATAGTTTTCTCCCTCCTTCTAGGAGAACCCTCTAGTTTTAAATCTTCACCTTGTATCTATCAATGATTCCATTCATAACTATTTTTCAAAATTTCTCACATACATTGTTCTTCATCACAGCTTCCTTCCATTCCTTCTACTTGACTGCTTCTAGTGGGTTCAAACCATGTTGGTATTCTTATAACTCTTGGTATAATAACTAGTTCAATTGGTTGTTCTGGATTTTCTTTATTTCTTGGAATATTTATGTTTTTCAATTTTGGGGTCCATGGAGTCTTCTATAGATTCCATTCCCTTCCTTCCTGAAGATTCCAACTCTTCCTTTCATCATAGGAATGTATATGGACAACCAAGGATAATCAAATCTTCTTTTTGAATGGTTATTGCTTCCAATTAATAATATGGATAGATACTTCATAGTCTTCACAAATTCTTCTTCAATGGATCATATAATTGGGGATTAACTTTCTCCTAATCACGGATTCATGCTTGAATGAACAATATGTGTACTCTTCTTTTGTAATTTTTCAATCATCTCCCTCCTTCTGAGAAATTCCATGCTTTTGTTTGCATCCTTATTGCTTTCTGAAAAGTGTCACAAGTCTATTCTAGTTTCCTCTTGATAATCGACTTCTTTCTAGTCTGACTCCTTCCGGGTCTCTTCAAATTTGATTTGGATTGCAACCCATCGGGAAATTGTTACTTATGTAATATCTTCCATGGGAATTGTCACCAAAGGTTGTCAATGTACTTCATCCCTTTTAGATGCATTGCTTGACTAGTAGTCATTGTAATGGCAATCCTTATCTTGTTATTCTCCCATAGGTATCTAACCATCTTATCTTCTAATAAATAGATACACATGATATGTACAGGAACATGGTGTTAGAATCTAAGTGGATATGCGCGTTTTACCATTAACAATACCCTTGTCACCCAACCATAGGCCGAAGCCACCCTCTGAGCGCCTTAACCTTGACAAAGAATCACTCTGGAAGAAAACCCTAGGCTAGATATCCAAACAAAGGGTAGCACACCTTTCCCCAAGGATAGCACATCAACAAGAGTTGATCAAATAGTCCAAAACCTAGCCAAGATATAGTCCAAGCGTAACTGCTAGTTGCAGCTGCTGCAACGACAACTCTCCTCCAAACCTGCGCAGAAACTGGGCAACTGCAATGCGCACAAGTGTTGCTCTGCAATTATGAAACTTCCTGCCAGAATGAGAACTGGCCTCCTATATTTATACTAATTCTGGCTAACTGCCTGGGCCGAATTCTCATTCTGGGTATCTGTCTATTCAGTATATATTATTATTTCTAGCCGACTTCTTCTCGTGGAGGCTAATAACCTAATATAAATTATCTTCTTGAGCCAACAAGTCTTCTAGGGTTATTAGCCAACTCATTAGGGTTTCTTCTTTCTTCCCAGAGTATTCTATCCTTGTCAGGTTTACACGTGGAGGTAAATACCTCCCACAGCTACCATAATATCAACACTCCCTCCTAGCTAGGGAGGTATTACAGGTAATGGTCTTGAGCACAAAACATATCATTGACCCGGTAGCATCAACATAGTTATATACACTAGATCATGACTAGATCATGAGCACCATCATCATCATTAGCTGCATCATCTCTCGAAACCATACTCTAGCTGAGTAATCAGACATGATGCTCACTCCATGGAGTGATACAAGAGCCATTCTTCTAATCTAGAAGAGTAAATGTTCTGAACCATTTTCTGTCTGGAAAATCTTTGTTCATCATTCATCTAGCTGATAATTATTTTCCAAATTGTTGACAGTCTTCAAGGTAATCGGAACAAAAATAGAACACAATTGTGTCTATCCATAACTACAATCCAATGGTACACTACCACACCAAGTAGCAAACAAGTACTTGATCAATAACGTATAGTCATGAACAGTGGAACAAATCCACCACAGTAGTATACATCTATTGTCATACAGTCTTCATAACAATCATCCAATATCAACCTGCACAGAAACAATGTTATGATATAAACTAAATCATCTAGGCCAATCTTTCACTCACATCTATGAGATCTGAAAGAATATCTACCCTCAAAGGTAAAATATCAATGATGAGTTGGCTGGACTATTCTTCTCAAGCAAGGAAGAATAATTGTCTTGATTTCTTAGCCTGGACCATTCCCCACCCTGGGTCATTCTTCCTACACTAATCAAAGTGCACCTTGAAGAGAATATATAAACCCTAAGGAATGCATGTCCCTGATTGTTGATCCTGGACCATTCCCCACCCTGGGCCATTCCTCCTACACTAATCAAAGTGCACCTTGGAGAGAATGTATAAACCCTAAGGAATGACTTTCTGGACCATTTCCTCTATTAACCATAAGAGGAAAAGACTGCCTTGTATGAACCTCCAAAACAAACCATTCCTCATGTTAACCACAATGAGAAATCATTGTCCGACGAGGCGGGTCAGTCTTCTTTAGTAACCCTCAAGAAGAGACACTGCCCTAGACCACTCCCCATGTTAACCACAATGCGAAGTCGATGTCTATGATACATCAACAATCTAGATCATTTCCCATGTTAACCACAATGGGAAATCGCTATCTGTCAGAAATCTCAATCACTTTCCGAACTGGAAAGAAAATTGCTCATCCTGGACCATTTTTTGAACTGAAAAATGATTGTCCATAAATCAATACATATCAGTGCTCCCTCCCAACCTGGGAGTCATATATTCATTTTTCAATAGGGAAGTCGTCTCCACGAGCTCCAGCTTGAGTACGCAAACTCTCTCATCTTAAATAGAAGCTTTACCAGTATGTCTGTTTATCTGCTCATCTGTGAAGATATGTAATGGAGAACCTCTTTCTCCTTTCTGAACTTCATCATGGATAATGTAATGCTTGATTTCAAATGTACTTCGTTCTGGAGTATTGGTCTTCTTTGAAGGCTTCATGTAGCTCTAATCAATAAAGTATATCATTGTTGGAACACTAGAACATATCCATGTGGCACTTCTTCTATCATCATGAGATCTGATCTATTGAGTAATCATCTTGATACAATATCTTTGTTATAGAGAATATTCACCATGCTTATGTTGTGCATTGGAGGTTCTTCACCAAGTTATCTTCTTCCATTTGTATACAAGGGTCTCTTTCTGGTATGCCTCAAGGTCTTGAGGTTGCTCTTCATATGCTCTTTGTTCAATTGCTCTGGAGAACAATCTTTGCATTCATCTTGATGTATCACTCCAACCTATGGATGATATAATGACTCATGTAGAGGTATGTCTAGTTTACTAGAACGAGCAATCATCATAGTCTTCTCCCTCCATCTAGGAGAACCTCTAGTTCTAGATCTTGCAATGCTTTCATTCATAAGTCTTACGTACATTGTTCTTCATCACAACTTTCAATTCTGCTTGATTTCTTTCATATTAGGATGGTAGTCTTGTGATTCTCGATACAATGATTGGTTGTTCAGGATTCTCTTCTTTCTTGGAATCTTCATGTTCTTCCTCATGTTTTTATTTAGATTTTGGGTCCATGGAGTTTCTTATAGATTTCATGCCCTAAATATTCCACTTCTTTCTTTTATCATAGGATCACAGATCTGGATGGACAACTAGGGATACTTTAAGGCTTCTCTTCGAAGAAGACTTCTTCTGAGATTGAACTAAACACGTACTGTCTTTCATGGTTACTACCATGGATATATACTTCATCATCTTCAATGGATCATAGGATTAGATCCCTCCTAATCCTTGCTTCATGTAAGAGTGCATATAATCAGCTTCCTCCGTCTAATAGAGTCCACGCTTCCATCTACATCTTCATTGTCTTCTGCAATATATAATTGGCTTTCTCTGTCTAGCCGAGTCCATGTTTTTGTCTTGTTGTCTTCTACAAAACATCATAAGTCTTTCTCAAATTTCCTCTCGATTGCTGACTTCTTTCTGTCTTTGCTTCTTCTAGGTCTCTTCATGATTGATTCGACTTATATTGCAATAGCTTCCACATGATTTGTTTGATGTATTTCATTCTTTCATGTATTATCTAATGATATCAATCCTTATCTTTTTGTTATTCCATCGGTATAGTTCTTCTTGGAACACGTTATCTTCCAGGAGATAGATATACAAGATATGTACAGAGATGATGCAAACAAGATATGTAAAAGAACTAAGAAGAGTATTGTTACCTTCAGAAGAAGAAGTCTCTTTTGTCCGTTTTAGTCTTCTTTGTAGGCTCCTTTTGTTCGACAACTGATGATTCATGTTTCTCCTTCCTTTTCTTTAGCTTGGGACAATGATTCTTGTAGTGGCCATACTTTCGACAGTTGAAGCATTGTACTTATGAAATGTCTTTCTCTTGATTTGACTTCCTCCTTGAACCAAACTTCCTTTTGTTCCTGAAATTCTTGAATCTTACTGTGAAGGCTTGATCATCATACTTCTTTTGGGGTTTCTCTTTTGCACTGATCCTTGATTCTTCTTGAGCATAGCAAGTCCAAAGTTCTTCAAATGTCAAATACTCCTTCCTTGTGTTCATGCTTGTGGAAAATGCATCCCATGTCTTGGGAAGACCATTGAGTACTATGTTTACCAATTCCTTCTCTGAAGTGGTCTCTTCAATAGCTTTTAGTTGATCTCTTAACTGGGAGATCCTCACAAAGTATGATGTTATGTTGCCATCATCATTCATCTTCATGTCACAGAGCTCATTCTTCATACTCATAACCTGTCCAATGTTTCTGATCGAGAAGAGATTTGTTAGGGCATCATACATCTTCTTTGATGAGTCAAGATGGGAGATGTAGGGTATCAAGTGGTATTTTATGGATTCCACTATTATACTCATGGCATTGATGTCACTGTCTTTGAACTTCTCCATAACTGCAATGTTTTGCGGTTCCTTTTCTTTTCCTTCTTCAAACTCTGGTTCCACGATCTTTCCTTTTACGATATCCAACATTTTATTCTTGGCAAGGATGAGGTCAATTCTTGTCTTCCACACTTTGAAGTTAGAGGCTCCATCTAACTTGTTCTCTGACTTCATAGAACAAGTCATGGTTGCTTTGACTTGGTCAAACCCTAGATTTGACCATAAACTCAAACTTAACGTCTTGGCTTGCTGAGAGTACCAGGAGATGCACTAGGCTAGGGTGCACTGATCTGTCTGGATATTAGGTCAATCCCTTCACTTAAGGTGCCTCAACGAGAGGATTAGGGTTTCTGCAACTGCACCTGCTAGTAACCCTAGCGACAGTGCTTTGGTGATTGCTCCTGCTAGGAAACCCTAGCAGCAGTTCTTCAACGAGCTTAATATCCTTCTGGCTATGTTTCCTTCCAGTGGTTAGACTGAATGAAGGAGGTGTGGGTCCATAACCTATTAGAATCTAAGTGGATGTGCTCGTTTTACCATTGACAATACCCTTGTCACCCAACCATAGGCCGAAGCCACCCTCCGAGCACCTTAACCTTGACAGAGAATCACTCCGGAAGCAAACCCTAGGCTAGATATCCAAACAAAGGGTAGTGCACCTTTCCCCAAGGATAGCACATCAACAAGATTTGATTAGATAATCCAAACCCTAGCTAAGAGATAGTCCAAGTGTAACTGCTAGCTGCAGTTGCTGCAATGGCAGCTCTCCTCCAAACCTGTGTAGAAACTGGGCAACTGCAGTGCGCACAAGTGCTGCTCTGCAATTCTGAGACTGCCTTCCAGAATGAGAACTGGCCTCCGGTATTTATACTAATTCTTGCTAACTGCTTGGGCCAACTTCTCATTCTGGGTATCTGTCTATTCAGTATATATTATTATTTATGGCCGACTTCTTGTCTTGGAGGTTAATAACCTAATATAAATTATCTTCTTGAGCCGACAAGTCTTCTAGGATTATTAGCCAACTCATTAGGGTTTATTCTTGCTTCACGGAGTATTCTATCCTTGTCAGGTTTACACATGGAGGTAAATACCTCCCGCAGCTACCATAATATCAACACATGGTATGTGCAAGGACTATGTTACAGAAGAATATTGTTACCTTGACTAAAAGGAAAAGTTCGCTTCATCCTGTTTGACTTACTTTGAGGGTTCCTTTTCTTTGGCAATTGTTGCTTCGTGTGTTTCCTTCCTTTTCTTTAACTTGGGACACTGGTTCTTGTAGTGACCATATTTTTTACAGTCGAAGCATTGTATTTTTGACATATCCCTTTCTTGATTTGGTTTCTTCCTTGAGCCAAACTTCTTCTTATTCCTGAATTTCTTGAACTTTGTTGTGTAGGCTTGATCATCATCTTTCTTTTGGGATTTTTCTTTTGGGCTAATCCTTGATTCTTCTTGTGCACAACAATTCCAAAGTTCTTCAAATGTGGGATACTCCTTTATTGTGTTCATACTTGCGCCAAATGCATCTCATGTCTTGGGAAGTCCATTAAGTACTATATTTACTAGTTCCTTTTCTGAAATGATTTCCTCAATATCTTGTAGTTGATCTCCTAACTGAGATATTCTTACAAAGTATGATGTTATGTTGCCATCATTATTCATTTTCATGTCACAGAGCTCATTCTTCAGACTCATTACTTTCCCAATATTTATGACTAAGAAGAGGTTAGTTAGGGCATCATACATCTTCTTAGATGAGTCAAGATAAGAAATGTTGGGTATCAAATGGTACTTTACATAGTCCACTATGATACTCATAGCATTGATTTCATTTTCCTTGAACTTCTCCATAACTGCAACGTTCTGAGGTTCCTTCTCTTTTCCTGCTTCAAACTGTGGTTCCATGATCTTCCCTTTCACGATACCCAACACTTTATTATTGGCAAGGAGGAGGTCAATCCTTGTCTTCCATGATCTGAAGTTAGAAGCCCCTTCTAACTTGTTTTTTGACTTCATAGAGTAGGTCATGATTGCTTTGACTTGGTCAACCTTTGACTTTGACTAAAAACTCAAACTTGACACCTTGGCTTGTTGAGAGTACCAGGAAGTGTGTTAGGCTAGTGCACATTAGATTATCTAGGAATTAGGTCGAGTTCTTCACTTAAGGTGCCTCAACACAAGGGTTAGGTTTTCGTTGTTGTAGAAAAAACTTTGACTGCAACTGCAACTGCAACTGAGCAAATCCTCCCAATCTACCTTTCAGTAGTTAGACTGTCCGAAGATAGTGTGCGCCCATAACCTGTTAGAAAATAATATGTGTGCTCGTTTTCACCATAGACAATATAACAATATTGTCACCCAACCATAGGCACAAAGGCCACCCCCAAGCACCTTAACCTTGACAGACAAAATAATTCTGGAAGCAAACCCTAGAACCAATAGCCAACCAAGGTAGTGTACCTCTCTCTCAAGGCTAGCATACCAAGCATAAAGTCCAAAACATAACCAGGAAGAAATTCCAACCATAACCAAAGAACAAGTCACCACTGCAACAGTTGCATCTCTCCTCCAGTCATGTGCACCACTTGTCCTTATGCAGTTGTGAAGTGAGTGTGAAAATTGAGCTCTAGCGCCCTCTATTTATACTCCTCCAACTCACCTAATTGTGTTGACTTCTCTTCCTAGAGGCTAATAACTCAATATTAATTATTCTCTTGAGTTGACTTGTCTTCTAGGGTTATTATCCAATGTTTTAGGGTTGCTCTTTCTTCCCGAAATATTCTAGTCTCGTCAAAGGTTACACATAGAGGTTAATACCTCCTTTTACCATATTTCTTCTTTCTCTTTACATCCTTTTGGTATGATCATTGATCCTTTACTAACCAAAGATGGTACATTTTCCCAAAGGTACTATTTCATTCATAACTTGGTATTTCATTGAATTCTATTAATGTATTAGGAAGATTTGTGTATATTTCATATCTAGTTTATAGGATGAATATTGATACACATCGTGTTATAGGTTATGAATGATGTAGATCCAAGTTTCCATTGTTATGAAACCATTTCTATGGATATGTGAGTTCCAACCACTGCATTTTGTGTTTCCATTGTTGTGGAACTATTGCCATGGATCTATTGGTTACAACCATTACATTACGTGTTTCCATGTGCTGCAGATTTGTACAATACCTTTGTTGCATATCCATTGTCGTGGAACCATGGATTCATCCTAATGTTGAGGAACATACAGATGTTGCACTAGAATGATTTTAATGCACAATTCCATTTTTAATTAAATAACAACATCAAGTTGGTTATCAATTTGTTGTTTTGGTTGAGAGATGTTGCCTGCCAAATTTATTCTAGTTCTTTTGTACTTATTATCTCAAGACTTTGTTTTGCAAACAACTTAAGAATATTCGATTCTCAAGCATGCTATATTTAATAATTTGAATGAAACCATTACATTATATGCCTATAAAAGCAGTGTCTACCACTAAGTGAAGGGGGGACGAGACATACATAATTTTGTAGATACTTTTCTGTAATATAGTCAACTTGCTTAGTTTTTCCTTCCAACCTTTCTATGTATGAATTGAGTGAAAACAGTTCTAAGTATTGAGTTAATACTTATTTTTTGAAGCTTTACAGCACCTTACTCTGAAGAGGAAGGACCCACTCTAAGGTAACATGTGTTGTATTACTTGTTGTTTTGTAATCAGCTACAGTATTGTTCATAACCTATCATTTTATTGATTGTTGTAGATTGAGTGAATGTATATATTTGCTACTGAACAATTTATAGTGTGTTGCTACAGAACATGGAACATACTTCTGTGCCACTAATCTTTGAGTTGTAGGTTATAATTGTTTTATGTTGTTATGCTTTCTACTTTCTATATTGTATTGCTCTATTTCCTATAAGTAGAATCGGATTTCTAGTTAGAATAGGACAACATGATAGTGTTTAGCTTATAAACAAGTTCTTGAGACCTAAATATATTTTTCACAACACCTCACAAGCATACAATCCTTAGGTTGAAAATTAAATGCACTAATGAGCTAGATGCCATGTCAATAATTAAAAGGCATTTAGTAAACATGTTAGGGGGTCAAAAAAAAGCTACAACAAAGTAATGATAAGTACAAAGAGAAGGCACATCAGAAAATGAGAATGAAGACATTTGAAGAAGGAGACTTAGTCATGCCTCATGTAAGGAAGCAGAGGTTTCTAAGGGAACTTATAAAAAAAATGAAGTATATGAAGATAGGACCATGCAAAATCCTTAGAAAGATTTTTTATAGTGCCTATAAGTTGGATCTACAAGAGGACATCGAGATTTCACTAGTTTTTAATATTACAGAGTTTTATGGGTACCATGAAGGCCTTCAAAGAAATAGAGGTAGTTGAGAAAGAAAAAGTGCAATATTAGCAAGAACATATTTCAGCCAAGAAGCAAGAGGATATTGAAGAGGTTTTAATAGAAAGGGTTAGTTGGAGGACAAGGAATCAACAATACAAAGAGCATCTTATCAAGTGCGGAGATAGAAGTTTAGAGGATGCATCATGGATTTTTGAGGAAGAATTTGGTTGACTCGAATGACTAGACTCATTTGATAAATTTTCTACCCATGCCTCTTGGGTCGGATCTCATGAAAAATTTCAACCTAGGGAGTTTGATGTTGGTCCATTCCCAGGGTTTGGGGAATTTTGCGTCCTTGATATGCAAAGGAATCCCATTGGAATTTAAAGGTTAACAATATGAATAATTGTTAATGTTGTGGTATTAAGTTGTGTATTTGTTAATGTTTATCACACACTAAGTTGTGTATTTGTTAATGTTTATGGAGTGTGAGTTTTTCTATGGAGTATGAGTTTTCTTAACTTTTATTTTCAAGAAAGTTATATAACTTGTTAATGCTAATAGCTATGTGGGTTAGTTCTAATGGTTGAGTGGTGTTGAGTCTCAAGGACTACTTCTTAGAAGTAGGAGTCAGAAATGTGTTTTGCTTACATGAAAGAAACGAGTTAACAAAACAAACTTGTTAACACTTCATTATACATTTCAGACGAAAAACAGGATAAGTGGTACATAGTCTCGAAAGCTGGAAGAAAAAAAATAATAAGAACAATACTGGAAAGATGAAGACAAATTCCTAACAATATTCCCCACTCTCCCGATTTCTCGGGTTCCAAGACAGGAGGGAAAACAAATGTGGCCCGGGACAACAGAAAAACCCAGAGGAACAACTGAACATGCCCATAACACGACCTCGGGCCCAGAACGCAACGTGTTGAGTTGTCATATCTTTGTCGAGGCGAAATCTGAGTTACTGAAAGGCCCCGAAATCTTTGTTAATGATTTGGACGGGCGAGAATCCGTGCGTCAAAATACTCCATTATCCCGCCGCTTCTAATCATCACAAAACTGCGTGGAGTGGACAGATTGTCAAAGACCTAAGTTTCGCTTTCAAACATTTGCACTGAAAATAAACATTCCAACAACTAAACAAAACCAACCCAACCCAACCTAACAACCGCCGCCCGCGGATCATTCACCTACAAAGCCTGGTCCCTCGATTTGAGTCTCTCTCCAACCCCATAATACAAAACCACCTTGGGATCCAATGCGGTTTTCCGGTCCTTCTGAAATACCCGTTTACGAATTACGAAACCCACAAAATCATTCGGAGCCGTTTTCTCGAATGGCTGTCTAGCAACAACCTTGCCCACACACCGTGACAGTGATTGCGCCTCAGTCATGGTGAAAGAGTAGATTATGTAAACCAGGGATTCCTTCTTCCATAAACAAACAAGGAGGTGTCAATGTAACTCAGATAGTGACCTTAACTTTGATAATGATAATTCAATAAAATATAAAATAAATAATGATTTAAATTTGATGGATAAATTGTAAATTTTATTGAAATTAATTTAGTTTTAAAAAATAAAATAAGTGAAATTAGAAAAATAATGGATCATTTTTTTTATCACAAATTAAATAAGAATTTATTAAAAAACTCAAATATTTGAGTGGATATATATCTTTATATGTGTTTTCTTAAAAGAGATTACAAATTCAAATCCAGAAGGGGTTAGGGTAGGGTAGGGTAGGGTATGTATATTTCCTTAGACTTTAGTAGTAAAATCCTTACGATCATACATCAATTTGAATTTAATGTCTAACTTGACCATAACCTTAAAATTAGATTATTATTATTATTATAAATTAAAAAAATTATGACAAAATTTTATATCTCAGATTAAAACCATCTTACACATATGTTGTTCCATAAAAATGTGCATGTGAATTTAAGCTTAAAAATTCAATGGACATGTTGGCAATTCATATTAATATAGGAGGGTTTTCCACTGTTGTCACCAACGTTGCATAAAAATTAAATTTGGATTATAAGATTTATTGGATATGATAAATTTTCAAATGCATGTTCAATGAGGAAGATTATCATATTAATAAGAGGATAGAGTTGTGAAGCAGCTAAGTCCTTTCATATGTTGGCATGGAAAGTAGTAGAGAAATCAATGTATCGAGTAAAATTTATATATATGGTGAAAGTAAGTCTACTATGTGAAGCAATTTTTGTATCAATTAGTTTGGAATCTAAATTATGTTTTGGGACTAGTTCATGGACTTGAAGATATTGAAGGCTACATATACCAATAAAATTTGGAGTTGTAGTCTACAACCCATTAAAAAGTGGTAAAACTAAATGACACATTTGTTGAAAAAAACATTCAATTAAGAGAGGGAAACAATTTTTCAATAAATTCATTGAAACTAATTATGAAAACTATAAAAAAAACAAACAAACAAACAAACAAACAAAACAAATTTTCAATAAATTCATTGAAACTAATTATGAAAACTATCAAGAAAAACATAGGAAACAAGCATTAAAGAAAAAATCCAAGATCATAAGATGACATGGTCTATGAAAAAAAATTGCCTACCTATAACCCATAAATTTGTGACTTTGTTTAAAAATAAATTATTAATATACCTCTACAAAATTTCAAAATAAATAAATGCATCTATGTAGATTTTGAGTTGTATCTTGATAACATAAGTTCTAGTCATTTTAATCACAACAATTATTTAAAATATTTTGTTATCAAAACATTGTTTTTTTTTTAAATGTTATTCCCTTAATGATAGGTTTGAAATTATTAGTGAATGGTCATCAAAGGTACATAGCATGGGTGGTTCTATAAAGAAGTGGCTAAGACACTCTTTGGTATAAAAAGTCAATAAAAATAACTTTATTGGAAGAACAAGTTTATGTGAGTTAAGATTGTATTTTGTCTTTAAAATGTAATGAGAACTGTAGAGTTCATGACAAAGGAGATTATTTGAAGGGCTAGAGCAAATTGATGGTGTTAAATTTTTTAATTGAATTTCATTTATTATTGTTGAATTAATTCATTGGATCTTTCTTCATATATGTCATTGATTTGACAATGTTTTGGTACTATTCAGTTGAAATGTATACTTAGTGGCACCTTTGGAAGACCTGGTTTATACCATTCCCCCATGTTATGTTTTCTTTTACAAGGAACCATTAAGTGAGTAGCAAAGAAAAACATTGTAGCCAATAAATCATACTACGAAACATGGTCATTAATGAAGGGCATTGAAGCTTCTACAAAGCTTAAATGATGGCAATTAAATGTAAAAGGTGGGAGGATGAAAGAAGGGGTATCAAGGATAGAATGAGAAACCAAGGAAATTTGCAAGCACATAAATGCTAAATTCAAAGAATCTTTTGAAAATTTGTCCAAAATAGAAGCCCAACCGTGTTATTAGAGGTCTAATAACGAGAAATCAAAGAAGATGGATTACTTGCACAATTTATCTTTAGAAGTAGACTGGAAAATTATATAAGTTGTGAATATCACATACTAGTAAAAGTTGAGAAGGCAGTAGAATTTATGGCATTGTGACTCGAACAAGTCAAGAATGGAGTAGAGTATGAAGTTGCAGGGAATGGCATTTATGGAGTATCAAATTGTAGATTATGGAGTAGAGTATCATATTATGAAGTTGTAGATTTAACAAACCATCCATTTAAAATCATTTAAGTAAATTTAACAGGGATAAAAGATTAAATGAAAGTGCCTAAGAAAGTAAAATTAAATATTGGAAAGTGTTCCATCTATATTTGACTGGAAAAAATGATAAGCTAAACAAATATCGTCTTATTACGCTAGTGTGCACATTACTCGTGTGATTGTATAAAATCTTATTTGATCTCTTTTAGAACTCATACGCAATGGTGCCAAGCAAATCAAAATACAAGACTTATTCTGCCATGCATAACTTTCTTTAAATCACAAGAACTGAAACTATCATGCAAAAATGGTGGGCACTTCAAGCATGTCGGGAGGAACTTTTCTTTTGAAGAATTCTTACCAAATTCACCAGACCTCTATAGATGAATAATTTGATGTGAAGTAGGTGGGCACTCTTTGGCTTGTTTTGATTCAACGAAAGCTACATATGTATCTTTAACCTACATAGTTTGATGTTCAATAAGGCAAGGACTCTAGCCAAATTCAATTCAACCAATTGTATAGACATGTTGAGCCTACGCATGGAAACCTAGTCTAAATGGTTTTCACTTTTCGATACTAGAGAAACTCCATTGAATTGGTAGTGGCAGCTTAGTTCCATTTATTGCTAAAGCTATGACCTTGAGAAGATATACAATAAGTCCTCATTTTTATTGACCACCAATAACTAGACCAATGTGCCAACTTTACCTATTTTGCATCATCATAAGGAACATGTATTCATAAGGTATATAACAATTTCCAAATTTGAACACCAATACCCAATAGATGGGGACATGCACAAAGAGAGTTATTGCATAGCTTAATATCATTGGAAAGACAATACCTTGTGATTGAAGAAATTTCACAAAGGAGTGAAGAATTGCATAAGAAAACAAAATAGGAATCATCCATATTGCATATTTCCTTACTTCAAAAGATATCAAAGGGTCTTTCCCAAACACTGCAAGAATATGCCCATATCACAACAAGTGGCATGCTCACACAAAAAAGAGAAAAAAACTACTCTCTACAATTGAATCCCAAGCAAATGATATTGCTTTGCTCCATAGAATTGTCCACAAAGTGTCTCTAATGCTCTTTACATCCCCATTTGTTTATAAACATGAGATTAACACAAAGATAATTGATTATTCTACTCCCAAAAAAACAAATTTGTAATCAAATACCAAAACTTATATTTCTTTGACAACTCAAGTGGTGTTCAAATAAAGGGTGGTAGGGAGATATTATCTACACCCAAAATCCATCATAGCATGCCCTATTGAACCTTGTCACTAAATTTAATTTATAATTCCAAACTCTAGCTTCAAAGATCTAGATAGATAGATAAATAAATAAATAAAAATCTTTAGAAAATAAAGACTAAACCCTACTTGACCTTAAAAAAAATTCAAAAAACAATGCAATACAATAAGATACACGTACATAAAGACTAAACCCTACTTCACCTTAAAAAAAAAGAACAAAAACAATGCAATGAAATAAGATACACGTACATAAAGGGGGCACTTGACAGTGGTGAGAATTCAAGCGATGAGATGGGAGTGAATAATTACAAACATTTGTGTGTACCAATATTCTACTCGTTGATCATTTGAAGCGTATCATTCAAACCCGAGGTTTTTTATTTTCTATAAAAGACAAATCCTCGAAACCTTATTTATACACAAAATTCACATGTAATCCCAAATAAAGATTTTTTATATTGATCATAGTCTCATTGTAGGGAGCTCCACCATCAATTCTCCATGGATGATAGAGAATTAAGAATGAATTACTTCTTTGGACGTAGACTCCATTCTACCCTATGCATGTCATTATACTTACCTAAAGACATTGAGTTTCAACTTAAATCAAACAATCATTGATTCAATAACAAAAATATTTGAAACACGACTGGGGGAGAACAAATCATCATCAGAGACTCTATAGAGGAATACTTGTAGAACATGAAACCACATTTATCCAACCATGGTAATCTTCATATATGACTCCACTTCCCACATCTATTGAGCTTGTCTAAGCAAACGTAGCCCTGGGAGCTGCAAAATACAAATTTGTATTAGTTCTTTAAAACAACATAAAACACTCAACTTCAAATCCCATTTCCATATTCAAAAACCTAAGCAAACCTATGTTCAAATCCACTGCCCAACCTTTCATTAAAAAAAAAAAAATGGAAAAAACCCATTTTTGGGCAAAATGTTACCTATGTAAGCATATGTGCTTTCACATATGGAGATGGACAAATTTGTGAACACTAGGGCTTCCCTCAAATAGGCACCACACAAGAAGTCACACTGCAAGAACAAGAGAGAGGCTAACTCCTCATAAACACAGATTGCAAAGGTCACTCTCATTGTAGAATTTCAAGGAGTGCAAATCCATTTTAGCCACCAATTGAACAAAGAATCCACTAGAAACAAGAGACCAATTTGACACACACAACCTTAAAATTAGAGCAAGTTAAATCAAAACCAACTCAACTTGCCCATACCTAATTTGACCCAACCATCCCACGTCAAACTCTATAAAATCTAATGAGTTTAATCATACTTAGTGAGGTCTCTAGGGAAACTCAACACCCTTATTTAATAAAAGGTGAAATGTCTCCCTTTTAACTTAGGTTTTAGTTGTCAAAACTCGCTAGCATGATTGGATTTTGAGGGTTTCATTATATAAGGCGACCAAGGTTCGAAATTCATTGTAGTTGAGAGGAGACACCCCAAAAAATCCATCCATGTTAAGGGTTAGTATGGCTCAGACCGGATGTGATCCCTGAATGATTTTGATGACTTAAATGTCCCTTGGTCGTGGTTTCTTAGACCACGGACTAATCTCACAAGTAACAAACAACCTAACAAACAAAACAAAAAAACTTAGGTTTTACTTATTTTTTACAATGAATTAACACCATTACTTAATAAAAGGTCAAATGTCTCCATTTTAACTTAGGTTTTAGTTGTTCTTACAATGAATTTTGATGTTTCTTTTGCACATTATTTTTTCACGGATAGAGATTTCATATAACACAACTACTTAACATGACTACACCAACATAACTTTATATTTTTTAATATCTATTACCAATGTTTAACAATAATAGTTAGGATATATATATTTATTTTTTTAATTTACTAAAAAAAAACTAAGCCAAATTAGAATATATATTTTTTAATTTTATCAATTAAAAACATATATTAAGAAATAATCAAACTTTTTTCTTTCCTTTTTGTTAGACCAATAGAATACACTTTCAAACTTTATTTTTAGAACTTTATTTTTTCTAACAAGAAAGATAACTAAGCACACTTTTGAAAAGTTGTTTTCAATGTTAATTTTTCCACGACTTATACACTTATCAAATCTCATATTCAACACTCGTCACTTGTTACAACGATTTTCTTAGGAGGATTGTGTATTTCTTCTATTTCTTGATTGGTTAAGCATGTAACACCATCCAAAATGTAATGTCTTGATCGATTATAAATCATTTTACACCTGTTTATAATCGTGGCGGTTAAATAACTCTTAAAACTCGTATATGTACATATGTTGCGTGGTCAAGGGACAAGAACATTTGATATCTTCTTTAATGATTTTGGGATAGGTCCTTATAGAAACTATTGTGGATGAGCACGATTTTCCATCATGGGGACATGGAATTCACAATCGTTGTTGTTTGCACATGGGTAATTATGTGTTATGTTCTTTCTATTTAACCAATCAAGATCGCATGGAAAATAGTTTGAGCCCATGCCTGCTAACTACCTTCAAGGATCGAAATTGTTGAATTGAGGTATGTCCCTTGCATTTTTTCATTCGTTGCTATAGTTTTTGAGGTAAATCTTGGATTTCTTTTAGTGTTTAATGTTTTCCATTCTTTTTCACAATGCCCCAAATTTTGTAAATAGTTTCAATTTATGTAATTCTTTTTAGGATAAATTTTTACTATAGAGAGTGATCACTCTCTATTTTGGATAAATTCTTAGGTGTGAAGGATAATTTAAATGCAATACAGTCATTTGGCTTCTTAGTGCCTTTTGGTCATGACCTTAGGATAATCAATAGCTTCTTTTGTTAGTTTAACCACAATTCAATCATTTAGCTCCTTGGCATTACACTTTTCTTAATAACTTTTAGTTTTGGGAGAAGTAGTTGTGAATGTTGTGTGTATGTTCTTATAATCATGATCTATGTAATAATAATAATAATTATTATTATTATTTTAATGTCACGGCTAAGGTAGACATCAAATTGGTGTATGAGACCCCCTTGTTTGTGGGACAAGGGATCCCCTCCACGCACGGATTTGAATGCTAAAGTCTACGGAGGTATACATACCCTACCCCTCTGGATTTGAACCTATGACCTCTTCGGCGAAAACACATGTTCTTAACCATTAGACCCACTCAAGTTGTATTTTATGACCTCCTTTAATACCCTAGAATGTATTTGAACATCGAACAAACACATTTTAAAATTTGCACTCTAATACCATTGTTGGATTGTGTCATCATGTGGCAATGGTTAAAATAAAAAATAAAAAATAACACCCTTGTTGGATTCTTAATCAGGTTGCATATAAAAATTATTGTGATCAATGGGGGCATTCTAGAAACAGTATTGTACAACTAATTTATAAACCTCCATCTATATCCATCTAATAATGTAGAAAAATTATTGTACAACTAATTTATAAACCTACGTCTATACCCATTTAATAATGTTGATATAACCCATTTCGAGTGCTCAAGCTTTAGATGACAATCATAAGCATAATTATTCCTCAAGTCATAGGTATCGATATTCTATCATTGATTCTAAGTTAGTGTGTTATTAGTCCCTGTCGTAGGCATAGAGGGGCTATAGCGATCGATAAATCGTTGACTTCATATTAGTTTGTCCTTTGACCACAAATATTTCCATATTATCTATTGTTGGAACCAAGGAACTGAAAACATCTATTTTTATATATAAAAAAGTACCATATTTGTCATGATATGATTGGACAAGGGATTGGAGGTCTTATTGTCAGCTTCGCGATTCTCAATGTTATATATGTTGGCATATCCAAAGTATTTGATCGTATATGGTATTTTTGAATCATATATTTTGTTATGCATTCGTCGAAGGTGGATAATGCTAGCATTAATTCGAATGTTTGGTTTAGCATTTTATGCTAGGTAAATTTATGGCAATGTTTGATATGGTGGCATATCCAAAGTTTGGCCTTCCAATACATTCTCTGGTGTTCAAACTATTGTTACAAAAAATACAATAATTTTTTTGAGATACGTTAGAGACCTGCCACATTGAATTTTTTTCTTAAATGTTTACAGAGCATTTCTGACAGACTTAAATGTTTACCTAACATGCTTAGTAGTGTTGAATGGTTACTTAGCAGGCTTGTTACAAGACATTTTCTTTCATTTTTAAAATTTATATGCTTCAGCGGCATTGTTGGTTCACTGGTCCATGCTTGTTTTTTGCATGTCCATCGATTTCTTATTTGCATGTTGTTGTTGTTCTTGCTTGCCTGTTCGTGTTGTTGCAGTTTGCACGTTTGGGTTTCTGCAGTCGCAATTGGAACAACATCGTTCCTTGGGGAGCGGTTGTTGCTTGATTCTTTATCCGTTGTATGTTGTTTATTTTTGCTTGATTTGACTTTGCAAGGTTCTGGTCCTATGCCTACAGTTGGGCCTTTTGGTGCTTCTTAGTTGGGTTCTTATTTGTTGCTTGTTCTTGTTTGCCCAAGGTTTGCAATGTTGGGATGTTGCATCCGCAGTTGGATCTTTGATTACATTTTTTGCAGTCGAGTTTGCATAGAATACTATTAAGATAAAATCACAGACTAAAAATTTGCAAGCGATGTAAATTGCATCTCTTACGCGTTGAAGCAGAGTTTGTCGGCCTCAAAGTATATTTCATAACTGGCAATGCTTTTTCCATGGATTGTGTGTAACTATGGTTTCATAGTTATGAGAGTACTTTCTGTTGTGTGGGTGATATAGTTGTTCTCTCCCTTTTATTTTCCTCTTGCTAAGTCTATAGTTTCTCGCCTTTCTGTGGTCCTTCCGACCGACCGTCATTCAGTTGCATACTTAGCCAGTTTTATGGACACGGCTTCGCAGATAGGTTATATCAAACTATGACAGGTTGTGTTCGATGTATGCATTAGCATTCCCGAATTAGTTTTCTTTAAAAGAAGGGCTCCTGGACAGAAGAGATTGCAATTTATCAAATTATAGGTTTCCTGGACAGCATAGGTTAATGATTGCGGGTTCTCGGGGTGGCGGATTGAAAATTGGGCTTCTGTTGTTCCATGCCCTACAAATGGCACGGAGAGTTCCACCATCATTCTGACCGACCGTCGTTCGATTGCATACTCAGCCAGTTTTATGGACGCGGCTTCATGGATAGGTTGTATCGAACTCTGACGGGTCGTGTTCGGTACATACATTAGCATTCCTGAATTAGTTTTCTTTAAAAGAAGGGCTCCTCGATAGAAGAGATTGAAATTTATCAAATTATAGTTTTCTTGGACAACATAAATTAAACATAAGAAATATGTAATTTTATAAAGTAGATATATAAAGCATGCACGAAGCCCTCATCCCATACTTAGTCGGTTTTTGCATCGCGGGTTGTCGGGATGGTCGGATGAAAATTGGCCTTATGTTATTATGTGCCCTACAAATAGCACAAAGAGTTCCGCGATATACAAATTGACAATCAGACTTGCGGACTATTTGAATTTTAAGGGCCTCATGTCCAAAAAATTTAACATTCTTGAAATAGTTTACTTTACATACATTTTACATACGCTGGTGGACAAAAACACCAAAAAAAAGTAGTAGTAAGCATTTTTTGGATCGCGAGTTCCCAGGGTGGTGGGCTCTAAATTGTGATTTTGTTGTTTTGTGTCCTACAAATAGCACGGAGAGTTCTGTGATATACAAATTGACAATCGAACTTACGGACTATTTGAATTTTAAGGGCTTCATGTCCAAAAAAAATTAGCATTCTCAAATTACTTTTATTTATGTACGTTTTACATATGCTCGTGGACAAAAACACAGAAAAAATAGTAGTAACATTTGTTACATAGGCCTCCATCCCCGCTACCTTTTGTGCTTCCCAATACTCATTAATTATGCTTTCAAAAGTCAGAACCGACCAGACAGGTTCGAAAATATGGGCTTTAATAACTGGAAAGCTCGAGGACATCTCCCATTAAAATGAATAGACAGGCGAATATTATGCGATCTCATAATTTCTTTTTGCCTGTATTTTGAATTTGCGAAAACAATTTTTATTTTTATTTTTTTTGCTTGTGTTGTTTTAGTTTTCTTAAAAGCTTCAGCATAGTCCACGAACGTGTCACCCACAGAGGCGTTGACATCATGTCCCTCTTTAATATTGTGCATATCTTAGATGTCAGATTTGAGAATCTGCTCAGATATGGCAATTTTAATACATGCTGCTAGTCACTATTCAACGTACATATTCGAAAAGATTGGCATTAATAAGAGAAAATATCGAGAACATCTGTCATTAAAATGAATCAACACAAAATCTACGGAAGATCATCCAACGTTGCTTTTAAATACTTACTGCCATTTCTCTCTATCATCAAAGAGTTGCGCTTTAAGGTGCCTTCGTTCTAATGTTCTTGGTCATGGACATGTAAGACAACTTAGAGATGTGATTGAGGGCTAGATGAAAGAAGAGAGACTGGTTTTATGTGATGTGAGATTTGATTAAAAAAAACACTCCGTTATACAATAGAAAGGAGGAAAGGAGGAAAAAAAAATAACAAGTATGTTATGGTTGGTGTTCTCCCTGTGTTTGATGCTTTGGTTGGTTGAAAAGGTTGCATGGGGATTTGTTTGTTGAACTTCTTTGTTTTCTTGCTGGGAATTGTAATGGATTTTGAGGTCACGTGCAAAATAGTTTATCGTTTAAGTATATAGCTTCTTCCAACAACACAAATTTGACAAGTGTATCGAATTGTACAGATCCCACAAGAATTTGTCTTCCTCGGGGGTGGCACATTTACAGTGGCTTGCAAAATGGTCTGTCGTGTTTGTAAATGACGCGAAATATTACTCCATCTGCGAATGTAACCAGAGGCAGGTAACATAAACTGTATAGGTGGACAAAACGACATATTATCACTACAAAAGTTTCTATTTCAAAGTTTGATGAGCTACTTGTGGATCTGGTAATCGACTTGACAGAAAGCCATGTTCTTTGTCAAATTTTGTTCGGTTTCCTCTGGATGTAGTTGCAGACTCCACATGTTTGGTGTCACCGTCGAACATTCTAGACCTTTCTGTGGGCCGCCATACCTCCACCGCTATGAGGAAAGATATATTCTGATGCCATCTGCAACATTTGATACACTTGCTAGACCTGTGTTGGTGCGTTCTGCAGCGTTTGATGCACTTGCCACACATGTGTTGCCTGAAGAAGTTATGTACCTCAATAGATTTGCATTTTGTATCTGGGTTGGACGTTTCTTCCAATTTACTATAATAAAGCAAAGAAGTTCAACATACAAATCTTCAGGCAGGCTTTTTAACCAAACAGATGATCGAATACAGGGAGAATACCAGTCACTACATATTTGAATTTTTTTCCACTTCCATAGCTATTGTGACATAAAACGACTCCATCCACTTTGAAATTGGCTTGAATCACATTTCTAAGTTGTCTCGGATGTCAAGGGTCAGAAACATTGCAAGGAAAGCACCTTAAACCCCAACTTTTTGACAACAAAGGGAAATTAATACTTGACAAAGAATAGAATGTTGAACAACCAGCCATTGCAAGCAGGCCATATCTGGAAGAGACAAGGTATTCAAAAAACTGGGATAGATGTAGTTGGAAGAACCGATTAAGTACAAAACCTAAAATTGATATTCAACTCGTTTTTTACAAATAAAGAGTTTGAACGTCAAGAAAACTATCAAGAAGCTGCATCAATGTACATATTTTTTATTGGTCGACAGCATGCCAAATCGCAATCGTTGTGGAAAATAGCCTCAGTTGTATTTTGTAACCCATATTATTTGAATATAGAATAATTTTGGTTTATTTTTTAATAGTATTTTCCAATTTCTAGTATTTGTTTTAATTTTATTTTGTATCGTCTTCCCCTGTGTCGTTAAACATGGACAACAAGATTTTCTTTATGTTGCCCACTACTTCAATATAAATAAAGCCTTCTCTGTTCTTTCTTTACATTTTACATTTAAGAATAATTTTTCATTAACCATACTTATGTGGTGTCAGCCCTTTATTTAAAGAAAGAAATTTGAGGACCCGCCCTGCTTCCATTCTTCGAGTTCCATAAATAGAATGAATTAATGAGTTACAACAAGGCGGCTCAAGTGTTGATGCATTGTTCATGTTCAGTATGTTGGATATATTGCAGCTTCTTCTATTTGATAATATCTGTGCATATATACTAATATCTGTACTATTTGAATAAATACAAAAAACTTCCTCTTCGGCAAATCTTAGGCAATTATGTTTGGGTCTGCGGTATCAAACAACTATGTTCCATGTTCCGTCATATACATCTTGTAGCCAAAGAACTTATGGAGTTTGCAATTTATGCTTTAACTGCTCATAACTGACCATGCGTTCGAAAATCTTGGCATTAATAAAGGAACGGATGAAGTTGTCTTAATTACTTAAGTCACACCAAATTTTGATTACATTTAATTTAGTTTAGATATTGATGTTTATGGAGAGCTGACGTTTTCTCTTGTCATTGCAAGGAATACAAGATGAATAGATGCTAAGGATTTTATCTCGTTGAGACCACAATGCAAATTCATGTTTCTTGTTGCGCTATGTACATCTTGCAGTCAAAATTTTTGTGGTTTCAACGAAATTTGCGAACCAAAGAGCATCCTACAAATTGGGAGATCATTTGCATTTGAAACATAAACAATTCATTAATATGTATTAGTATGAATACTATTCAGATAAATATGAAAACTTTCTCCATTAATACATACTAGTATGAATATTATTGAAATAGATATCAAACCTTTCTGTTGGCCAATGCTTAGCCAATTATCTAGCCACCAGGCCCCGAGTTCACGGTACCCAGCAACTATGTCCCTTATTTCGTCATATACATCTTGCAACCAAAGAACTTCAATGATGTGCAGTTTATGCTTTTACTAGTGAGAACCCAACAGGGGTTCGAACACATTGCCATTAAAAAAATTAATTAATTAATTAATTAAAAAATAAATAAAAAAATTCATCTGTTAGATACTTATCCCTTTTCCCCTTTTTCTTTTCCCGTCCATTATGGCTTTCTGGTTTTATACTTAGTTTTCTTTCTATGATGAGCGGTTGCAGGGTTCATGGGATGACATATATTCATCTCCATCTGTATCTTCACATGACGAATCCGACTGACCGTTGTTCCTTTCCATACCTAGGCAATTTTATGGTCACGGTTGTTGGGTCGGCGCATACGAACTGGTCTTTTCTTCTTCCCGCTCGTTATCTCTTTCTGGATATATACTTAGTGGCCTTTCTATGGTATCTGGTTCTAGAGTTGGCGGGATGACATGTCTTCATCTCCATCTATATCCTCACACAATGGAACGGACTGGTTGTTGTTCCTTTCCATACTTAGCCAATTTTATGGTCGACGCTGCGAGGTCGACGCTTGCGAACCTAGCTTTTTATCATTCCATTATATACATCTTGCACTCAAAACATCTGTGATCTATAATTCCACTGTGGGTTCATCATATACATTAACTTTGTTCAAAGTATCTGTTGTTGCCTTCCATCCCCAGCAACTTCGCGTCCTTCCTGATATACATCAACAATGCTCTTACTAGTGACAAGTGGACAGAGTGGTACGAAATTCCTTCCATCATCTGCAATTTATGCCTTAACTGGTGAGAACTCAGCAGGTCTTTGAAAGCATTTGCATTAATAATCAAACACTAGATGTTCTTCTATGAGATACTTAGTTATTTTTCCCTTCTCTTCTTCCCGTGTATTATCGCTTTCTAGTTATATACTTAGTCTTGTTTCTATGATCGCGGGTTCCAACGTTGGTGTGTTGACATATCTTCATCTCCATCTATATCCTCGCATGGAGAATTGGACCACCCACTATTCCTTTTCATACTTAGTGAATTTTATGCCCGCGGTTGCCGAGTTGGCGCAATTGAACTCTGTTTCTTTTTGTTCCATCATATACATCTACCACTCAAAATTTCCATGATCTACAATTCCACTGCGAACTCCTTTGTCCTTTTTCCCTTTTTCTCTTCCCGTGTATTATGGTACTATAAAGTATGGACATCATATTTTATAGAGCATGTACGTCTTATGCATTCCATACCTAGCGACATTTTGGATCGCGAGTTCTCGGGCGAGCATATACAAATTGACAAGAGGACCTGCGGAATGGCTAACTCAACATTGCACTTCTATTGTTTTGTGTCCTCCAAACAGCGCTCCCAGTTCCACGATATACAAATTGACACACGGAATGCAAGGTTGGTGGAGTGGAGATTGCCATTGTTTACGGATGTTAATCCCTATGAAGTATCTAACAGTATCTAAAAAATTATTTTCAATACTAAATTAGCTCTTAGTAGTGACAACTGGACACATGTACGAAACAGATGGCATCGCACCCTCTGCAATATACAAATTGACTATCAGATTTTGACATCGTCTTCTCTTCCGTGTTACAGATTATGCATTCAAATGTTCAGAGCAATACAATTTGAACGTCGGGGCCTCACGTATTTTGCAGACACCTTGTCGGCCTGTTTTGGATCCTCATGTTGTCGGGTTCACAAAATGTGCAACTCCAGCGTTGGCGGGTTGACATATCTTTATCGCCATCTATATAATCACACAATGAATCCGACCGACCGTTGTTTCTTTCCATACTTAGCCAATTTGATGGCCACAGTTGTCGGGTTGGCACCAATTTCATCTCCATCTATATCCTCGCATGGCGAATTGAACCGCTCGTTGTGCCTTTTCATACTTAGTGAATTTTATGCCCGCGGTTGTCGAGTTAGCACAATTGAACTCTGTTCCTTTTTGTTTCGTTATATACATCTTCCACTCAAAAAATTTGTGATCTACAATTCCACTGCGAACTACTCCCTCCTTTTTCCCTTTTTTTCTTCCTGTGTATTATGGGACTATAAAGTATGGACATGATATTTTATAGAGCATGTATGGATTCTGTATTCCATACCTAGCAACATTTTGGATCGTGGGTTCTCGGGAGGGCGGACTCAAAATTGGGCCTCTATTGTTCTGTGCCCTACAAATAGCACCCAGAATTCCACAATATACAAATTGACAAGTGGACCTACGGACTAGCTGACTCAACATTTCACTTCTATTGTTTTGTGTCCTCCAAACAACGGTTCCAGATCCACGATATACAAATTGACACACAGAATGCAAGGTTGGCGAGGTGGAGATTGCCATTGTTTACAGATGTTAATCCCTATCAAGTATCTAACAGTATCTAAAAAATTATTTTCAATACTAAATTAGCTCTTAGTAGTGACAACTAGACACAGAGGTATGAAACAGCTGGCATCGCACAGTCCACAATATACAAATTGACTACTAGATTTCGACATCGTTCGCTCTTCTGTGTTATATATTATGCATTCAAATGTTCGAAGTGATACAATTTGAATGTCGGGAACTTGCGTCTTCTGCACACACATTGTCAAACTGTTTTGGATCCTCCTATTGCCGGGTTCACGAAATGTGCAACTCTTGGATACTGTTTTAGGTTGGCATCAAGATTCGTTGTACCAAAGTTCAAAAATGTTTCAAAGTATCGGTCGCTGCCTCAGTTGGCATCCATACCTCCGCAATCTACAAATTAACTACTGGATTCACATCTTGTACTCAAAATTTTTGTGATCTACAATTCCATCGCAGAATCCTTTGTCCTTTTTCCCTTTTCTTCTTCCCCTGTATTATGTGCCTCTGTTTATATACTTAGTCACCTTTCTATGATTGTGGGTTCCAGCGTTGGTGGGCTGACATCTTTATTTCCATCTATATAATCACAAGACGAATCCGATCGATCGTTATTGCTTTCCATACTTAGCCAATTTTATGGTCACAGTTGTCGGGTTGGCAATTTCGAACTCTGCTTCTTCTTGTTCCGTGATGTACATCTTGCACTCAAAACTTCTGTGATCTACAATTCTACCGCGGACTCCTCGAACTCGCAAGCTTCACTCTACCACAGTTCACAAATGTGCTTCCTAATATACATTGGTTATGCTCTTACTAGTGACTCTTACAAGTGACAACTGCACACAGTAATACGAAACAGTTCACATACACCCCTTCGCAATATAGAAATTGACTACCGGCTTTCGACATCGTCCCCTCTTCCATGTTACAGATTATGCATTCAAATGTTCTGAACGATACAATTTGACGGTCGGGGCCTCACGTCTTCTGGGGAGACCTTCTAACCCTATTTTGGATCCTCCTGTTCATGGGTTCACGAAATCTCCAATTCTTAGTCATTGTTTCGCGTTGGCGCATTCTAACTCCGTTGCTTCTTGTTCCATGATATACATATTGCACTCAAAAATTTCATGATTTACAATTCCACCGCGGACTCGTTGGTCCTTTTTCCCTTTTCTTCTTCCCTTGTATTATCGCTTTGTGGTTATATACTTAGTCACCTTTCTATGATCACGGGTTCTAGCGTTGGCGGGTTGACATATCTTTATCTCCATCTATATAATCACATGACGAATCCGACCGAACGATGTTGCTTTCCATACTTGGCCAATTTTATGGCCACGTTTTTTGGGTTGGCGGTTTCAAACTCTACTTCTTGTTGCGTCGTGTACATCTTGCACTCAAAACTTTCATGATCTACAATTCCAGCGCGGGCTCGTCGAACTCGCAAGCTTCACTCTACCACGGCTCACAAATGTTTCATAGTATCACTTGTTGCCTTCCATCCGCACTAACTTCCTGTCCTTCCTGATATACATTAGTTATGCTCTTACTAGTCATATACAAATTTCCCTCTGGGCTGTCCTGCCATACCCTCTTCGTTGTTACACGTATTGCACTCAAAAAGTTCTGAGACATACAATTTGACCCTTGCGCCCTCACCTTCAACGGTTGTACCTTGCAACCCTATTTTGTAGCTGTTTTTTCCCGTGCCCGCGACCTCCATACTTTCTTACTATGCAATTAGAAACCTTTCATGCTAACAATTGACCATGCAGGAACCGTTAACATTGTCATTAATGGGAGAAATGCTCGAGGAGATCTCTCATTATTACGCATTAAACCAAGATGTGCAGAGAGTTATTTTGTCCCTTCTGATTGTTCATCTCGAGCACACGTCGTCCTATTGGCCCGCTCAAGAAATCTACAATGTTTAATCACTCATTGCAATATCCACCATGTTCGCATTTCTATGCATGCAATTACTAGTGTTTAATGTTAACAACGCATCATGCAACAACCGTCCAAATTTTCATTAATCAACGAAAGTCTCAAGGACATCTCCCATTCACATGCATTGGACCAAGATTTGCACAGGGATATATTATCCCTTCCAACTTTTCATTTCATTCATTGCCTGGAGAAAACAAACGTTCTTGTAGATTTATGGCAGCAGGTTGACAACAGTTTTGTGGAGATATAGTAAATATGTTCGCACATGAGGACCAGAACTTCTAGTGGTCCATGGCATACTTTTACTATTCATCCCATTCCACCCAGAACGAAGTGATTTGGAGCTCTAGAATCGCTCGTGCAGGCTGCGTCTCTGAGGTTTTTGACTGTAAGGAGGTGGTCTCTTGGTGCGCCGAAAATATATTCCAGGCTAAAGAATTATTCCACTGCGCGACCATTCTCATGTTTCTTTGTCACCTCAAGTCTTCCGCAAGATGTTAAAATTGTCGGAGCCAACATTGGCGTTCAGAGGACAAGACTGCAAGCAATTTCTAGAAAAACATGATAACGAGTTGGACATCTTAGCCGACTTCCTCAAAGACTTGACAACAGTTCCTGAATATATCACAAGGTTCCAGGTAAGTTCCTTTAGAAATCCATTCCGGGAAATTGCTTGGTTGTTTACAAGAATAACGGGGAATGCATCCACGACAAGCATTTCCCATATAATTATTTATATTTTGTATTTCACAGTCAATGAACAAGACATTTTTTATTGGGGGAAGCTAATTTCCATTGATCTCTGTTCCCAGTTGTCACGATTCAAAGAATCGAATAAATTTTATATGTCATCCTACTTGATTTTTGTAATTGTGCATTGTTGCCTGTTTCCAAAACTTTCTCTTTCCAATAAAATAAACTATGGATTCGACCCAGTAACATTCTGGTACGCGGCCCTGTGGAGGCACAAGGCCTACCATTGTTTTTATGAAGTTTTTAATGGCTTTGTCTCAGTTTTCAAATATTTATTGTTAGGCAAGGATGCTCTGTGGATGTTTGGCCATGCAACCAAGTTTTTGAACAGGAAGGGAACACTTGAGCAAAAGGAAAATCACAGTGTCCTCATGGCCTTTGGCTCTAAGGAAAATCCTACTTTTCTTCCATGCCACATCACGAACAAGATGTTTGTTGCAGAAATAGCAAGGCAATACAACCACTGGTTGCATTTTTTCCATGACAAGAAAAACAAGCAGTTCATTCCTCTACCCTGGAAAGTCGGAGACTTCGTGTGCAGAAACATCAACAAGATTGACAAGTTTGCCGCCCATTTCAAGAAATTGAACCTAACATATGTTGAAAGGCTAAAAGGGTTCGACCCTAATGGTATTTTTCGAGAACATTTAGTGGCAGTTGTATTTAACACCTCTTTTATCCATAGACACCTGACCCAAGATAGGGACAGTTTCAACAACAATCTTGCTTCTGTCGATTACGACGCAGAAACATTACAAAGTGCGACTGACTTGTACAGACAACATGGAAAAGTATCGAGTGAGAAGAGTACCCAGTCCCCTGCCAGCACTCCCAAGAGCACGACATCATAGAGCATCGCTTCGATGGCCCACCCCAGTAAGAAAGCAACCCAGAAATATTCGAACAGAGGAGGATATAAGAACCCTCCTCGCATAAATATTGATAGTGGACCACTGCAACTTAAAATTGAAACTGGGCACATGTAGAAAATTGGGTCGTCTACGGTGGAAATATCTGAGACCGAATTTTTTGACGAAGATGAATCCTTCGTATTCTAGAGTGTTTTTTTTTACAGACAATCTAAAAGTATGGTCATTGAAAAGAGAGATGTAACAAACAGGAAAGGAAAATCTCGCACAGAGATTAACTTTAGGGAAATGTGGTCGTCCCAAATCTCCTCATTTCACTAGGTAACCGATGAAATTCTTCATGATTCCATTGGAGGAATTGAGACAGAAAATGCCAATCTGAAAGACTGCCTCAATGAATTTGAGCAGGCTTTTATTTCAACCCCAAAATTCACCAGTCCTTTGGCAAAAATCGTGCCTGCTACCACTGCAGCCAAGATGAAAGTATCTCCTACCCTCCTTGCATGCTCTAGAGCCCTTGTAGAGAATAACATCAACAAAATAATGCAGGTAGTTACTGAATCCTAGGAAACATCGCAAAATTTAGTTTCCTTTGGAAAGAAGGATAATGATTTCTTGCAACATTTGGAGGCGAATTTAAAAAATGATGAGTGTTTATGTGAACAGGTGCTGGCCCATTTTTCCAACTATGTCGTCAACAGATTGGAACTGAAAATAAGACAAGAGAAACTCTCGTCCCCAAAGCAAACCAAAAAAGTAAAAGCATGCTGGAAAAATAAAATTAACAACCTGGAGCTCATTATCAAATCATGTAAACAAGTCATATCAGAAAAGGAAGATTTATTCAGAAGCCTACTCCAAATGGACTTAGCCAGAACTACCAACGAGGTTCAAGACCCAAACTTAATTCTCAAATCCTTGTCAATCACCAAAGAAGCCTTCCAGGAACAAGTTGATATTTTAAAGGGGTTTTCTTTCGAAAAGTTTTACGGCATACTTGAACATCATCTAGATGAGCACGAGCGTTGGGTACTGGACTATGTGACACACAATGAAGAAATTGAACAGAGTCTGCATAGTATTTCAATGGATCTAAGGAAATTAGAAAATGACCTTTAAGACATAGAAATCCGGGATGAAATCAACACATCCCCCATGAAAAGCTACATCAAAGAATGGTTCCAACAGAGAATGGAGAGCCTCGTCCAAGAAGGGCAACAATCAGTCGACAAGACTCTACTGACCATCGACAATAGCAACAAAAACACATCAGCTTCATAGTAAGTCTATACTGGCATCTTGTTTTCTTTATCAATCCACTTTAAGTCTATGATGTCATCTTGTTTTCTTTATCAATCCACTTATGACCTCTTTAAATAGAAAACTGTAACCAAAGACTCATAACTTCCAATTTCTTCTTTTCAGGTCTTCCTCTCTACCGTTGCGCACTTCTTCTTTCGACGTTCCTAATTCTTGTACTTATTTCTTTTTATGGTCCGCGGGAGCCCCAATCCCAGTCTATATGACAAACACATTTAAATTTCCAGAAAGATGTAACAGACATTATTATTTTTTGATAAATTCCAAAGAAAACTAATTCGACAATGCCTTTATTGTATACTAAATTTTGGGTTTCCAGGAACCTTTCTTGTTTGTTCCAAAGAAAACTAATTTGGATCTGCTACATTTCTTGTGTCCTATTGTATGCTAATTTTTTTATCTTGAACGACGTTGTTACTATTCTATTGTATGCTAACTTTTTGGGTGTCCAGGAACCTATACTTTGATAGAGTTTGATTTCTCTTGTGTCCATAAGCCTTTGCTTTCAAGCAAACTAATTCGGGAATGCTAATTTTTTTGTGTTTTCTCCACGAACCTATGTATCAGACGTTATTACTATTCTATTGTATGCTTTTAAATGTTGATCTAATTTCCAGAGATATATAACAGACATTATTTATTTTTGATAAATTCCTATAGTCTGCAATTCCACTTATCAATTTGTATATCAAGGAATTGTCGGTGCTATTTGTACGCAATGGAACAACAGAGGCCCAATTTTGAGTCCGCCAGCCCGAGAACCTGCGATCCAAAAACTGGATAAGTATGGAGGCCTGCTAGTTGCACGAAATTGTTACTATTCTATTGTATGCTAACTTTTTGGGCATCTAGGATCCTATACTTTGATCAATTTTGATTTTTATTCTGTCCAGAACCCTTTGTTTTAAAGAAAACTAGTTCGGGAATGCTAATTTTTTTTTCCTCCATGAAACTGTGTAACAGACGTTATTACTATTCTATTATATGTTTTTAAATGTTGATGTAATTTCCAGAGATATGTAGCAGACATTATTTATTTTATGATAAGTTTCTATAGTCCGCAAGTCCGCTTGTCAATTTGTATATCGTGGAACTCTCAGTGCTATTTGTAGGGCACAGAACAACATAGGCCATTTTTTTAGCTCGCCAGCCTGAGAACTCGTGATCCAAAAGCTGGCTAACTATGAAATGAGAGCTTCATGCATGCTCTATAAAATCTCATCCCCATACTTTATAAAAGTGCATATTTTGTATGTATAAAACTAAATATCTACTTTCTAAAATTTGATAAATTTCAATTTCTTTTGTTTCCAAGATCCCTTGTTTTAAAGATAGCTAATTCGAGAATGTTAATTTATTTGTGTTTTTTTCTACGAACCCATGTAATAGACGTTACTACTATTTTTTTGTTTCTCTCCATGAACATATGTAAAACGTATGCAAATAAAACTTATTCGGCAATGTTATATTTTTTTTGTCCAAGAAAAGCAATGTCTTGTTCTATACTTGCTTAATTTCCTTTGGTTCTGTAATATATTGAGATTCATATTTCTATAGTCCGCAACTCCACGTGTCATTTTGTATATCGTTGAACTGTCGGTGCTATTTGTAAGGCATAGAACATCAGAGGCCCAATTTTGAGCCCACTAGCTCAAGAACCCGCGATCCAAAAACTGGCTAAGTATGCAATGAGGGCTCTATGCATGCTCTATAAAATCTCATCCCCATAGTTTATAAAATTACATATTTCATATGTATAAAACTAAATATCTACTTTATAAAACTACATATTTCCTATGTATAATTTATGTTTTCCAGGAACCTGTTATTTGATACATTTCAATTCGGGAATGCTAATATTTTTGTGTTTTTCTCCACGAACCTATGTAACAGACATTATTACTATTCTATTGTATGGTTTTAAATGTTCATGTAATTTCAGAGATATGTAACAGACATTATTGATTTCTGATAAATTTCTATAGTCTGCAACTCTGCTTCTCAATTTGTGTATCGTGGAACTGTCAGTGCTATTTGTAGGGCACGAAACATCAGAGGCCCAATTTTAAGGCCGCCAGCCCAAGAACCCGCGATCCAAAAACTAGCTAAGTATGGAATGAGGGCAATCTCATCCCCATACTTTATAAAAGTACATATTTTGTATGTATAAAACTAAATATCTACTTTATAAAATTACATTTTTGGTATGTATAATTTATGTTGTCCAGGAAGCTATAATTTCATAAATTTCAATTTCTTTTGTGTCCAGGAGCCCTTGTTTTAAAGATAACTAATTCGGTAATGCTAAATTTTTTGTGTCCAAGAACTTTTGAAATGTTGATAACTTTTGATATTTTTCAAGAAGAACTAATTCAGGAATACTATGTTCTGCATGCAAACCACATGTATTTCAACTTTCTAGCCATGTGTCTGTACTAGGTCACATTTACTCCCATAAAAATCTGGCATGGACTACACTGCCATGCAACACTTGTTAGAATTATTGCCATTATTTTCATGACTGTATATATCTTTTTATGACTAATATGTTTTGTTTGCAGGCACAAACTAGGTCTCAATCTACAACTACCCATTAATTTGATTTTCTTTGAAGAGGAGAAATGGGTGATTCGAAAAACTTCCAGTATGTTCATGTTGGTAGCTTTTAAAGAGTTTTGAAGTAACTTTTTTAACTATTAATGTGTCATCCATCATAAGTACAAAACTGAAAGTAACCATCGGTGGTGCTCGATAGAGATATCTCGCAACTATTGTAATAAAAAATTTAAGTTAATTTATTTTGTGATTTGGCTTTATTTTTTATTTTTTTTAATAGAATTGAGAGAGAAATTTATTAAAAAGAGTGTGAAAGAATTCACAGAGATAAGTCTTATAGTGTCCAAAATCATCCCGTGAAACATACTCAAAATTAAGATGTAGCATAACAATATTTACAAGGAGATGATCAAAATATCTTTTTACAACTACATAGCAATTATGAATGCTACTATAGAGCCTGTAGAATATGCCTAGGATCGAAATGCTAAAATAGTACATAGAAACTAAATATCTGGAGGATCTTGTTCTTCATTTTCCCCTTATGGAGAGTCTGGGGGCGAATTCAAATCAGGTACCTGACAGGGGGGATTTGGAGAAGAAGCAGCATGAGAGATGGCCGAGATCGAGATGGATGGAGCTGGAGAAACTATTTGAGAGAACAACTCCTCAACTTCAAAGTGAATGGCCTCTACTTCGTCATGCAATTGTTGTTGCTCGTGTCTCTGCTCAATGAGAAACTCCATCGTAGTCTACAATTGTGACAAGATATTATTAATCCTAATATGTAATGCATTCATTGAATCCACCAGAGTCTTGTGTTCTTCTTCCTGAAGCTCCCATAGCCAGCGTTCCACCCCCGAACGTTGATTCGCCATAAGTCCAATTCCCCTTCCTTCACTTGTGACTATCTCAAAGAACTCATCCCGAGAATTGACTAGGAAAAGCTGAGAATCAAGAAATTCAAGCAATCTACCAGAATCCAGAAGCTTACACTCCAAATTGATGCTTCCTTCCAACATCTTCTCTACTTTTAAACCGCCTCGACCATGTGCTAACGACCACCACCTTTGAGAATGATGATTTTCCAACTTCCATTATGCCCAATGAACCTCTATTATGTTCATGTGATGAGACCTGAGCCGGACATAATCCTCATTTACGCCAACTGGATGAGGGAAAGTACAGAAGCCATGCAGGAAGGAGCAGGTAGAGACAGAAAACGAGACCAGGAGAAGAAAGAGCACATGTGAGAGTTAAATATGCAAATCAAATAAAACATGGGTCGGTTGTATAGGATAGAAGGACCACATGCACGCATCCTTGAGCGTAATGTGCTCGAATCTAAAGAGTTGCACGTCATGATCACACAAACAACTAAGTTGGAGGCTAATAATATTGAGATGTGTCTTAGGGATAGAGACATAATAGCAGCAGGGCCCCGACAGGGACCCATATTAAGACTTAAGAAAAGATGCATGGTCCAGGTTCAGGGGATGAAATGGTGGGAAACCTGGCCGTTAATTCTAAGTGTTCCTAGAGTATCTTGGATGGCCAAATTATATTGGAAATCAGCCTACGAATTATTGCTCCGAAGGATATGATAAATATTTAGAGAACTAAAGGCTTCAATTTCTTTGAAAATTCTTATGAGGACATTTTTTAGCATCATATCTGAAGGGAGGGATATTTTATGAACCTGGTTTATAATGACCTTTGAATCCCCTAGGATGGACATAGTTTCAATTCCTTGACTCTCAGCCAAACTAGCTTATTCCTTTAAAAGAGCATATGCCTTAGCTTGGTTGTTTGTTGCTAGTCTTAGACTCCAAGAAAATGATATTTTGATTTGTTCTCCTGGGGAGAAGCATTGGGTACTTTTATTTGTCCTCCTCAAGAAACATGTCACATATTTAGGTGGTTTTTCAGCACATGGTTTTTTGTCGATGGTTTTCTATTTCCGATTAAGGAATTAGGGTTGTTGACTAATCCAAGTCATTGGGTTAGGGTTTTGGATGTCGTTGGCTCCTATATCTATATTGTAGTGTAAACAATGTATCACTATGAATGAATATAGAATATGTTGGTTTTCCCGGTTTGGGTTTCCAGTGGAAAATCTTTGTGTAATATTTGTATCTGCCATTGTATCTTTTCTATTCTTTTACTGAAAATATTTTTGCATTAAATATTGTACAAGGTTAAAATCTACAAGAAGATAACCCCACCCGCTCTTGCCACCCCAGTGATTTGGCTTAATTAATCAACATTAACCATAATAATTTTTAAAATTATTTCACGTTTTGTGACAATAATGGTGATTTACAATATGATGTATGTTGTAAGCAATATAAATTATCAGTACTTCATATAAAAGTACATTAACGAAAAATAATGATTATCCTACCCATCGTAATTTTGTTTGCAAATTTCATATCGATATTTGTTGGGATGATTGTGATTTATGATATATTTCGTAAATGAGATTTAATTCCTCATTAAATCCATGTCATTTTAGTATATGTTGCATTTTGTTTATAAGTTAGTTAAATAATCTTTATTTATAATGAATTATATTCAAATAGTCTTTCTCTTACTAATTAAATTGCTTTACATTTGTGTTGTTTATTTGTTGCTATGAAAAATAAATTATTCAAAAACATCTTATTAGTCCCTGCCTTGAGCAAGACTCTAGCAATCGCCGCCTATTAGTTAGGCATGGAATTTAAATAATTTGTTCAGACCCAAAGTTTAACATAAGGAAAACTAAATAGACATATTATAGTATTTAATATAAATAAATAAATAATATTTTTTTGAATCTTATTGGATATCAATATTGAAGTGTTATTGTCGGGGTGACAGTGTACATTCACACTTCAATGTCAGATGTTGGTGTACACGTTGCAGCCACATGCCCTCAATTCCTTCTCACATGTATTATTGTTATCTCCTTTCACTCTAAGATTTATATACTCTAGCTTGTAGTGCTTTCCGCTTTTATATTTCTTCTGCATGTGTTGGTTCACTTATATACTCTAGCTTGTAGTGCTTTCAGCTTCTATATTTATTCCGCGGGTGTTGGTTCACTCTCTTGATTTGGATCTGAACGAATAAATGCTACTCACTCTACTCATCTTTCAT
>ML780777.1:1072681-1091167 GCA_009831015.1 Picea engelmannii | reverse complement strand
AGATGTTCAAAGAGAAACTACACCTATGGAAGATCAACAAAATAAGGACTTGCTATCACAATGACTACAAGTTAGGAAATACACATGAAAGGATGAAGTACATCAACAACCCATGGTAATAATTCATGTGGAAGCTATTACATAAGTAACAGCTGCAAGATAAGCCGAAATCAGAATCAATATTGAAGAAACCTAGAAGAAGTAAAGACAGAAAGAAGTCAGCAATCAAGAGGAAATTGGAAAAAGATTTGTGACACTTTGTAGAAGGCAGTAAGGATGCAGGCAGAAGTGTTGACTCTCCTAGATGGAGGGATCTGATTATATATTTCCAAAACAAGAGCATGCATTCATGCATGAAGCAAGGATTAGGAGGGAGCTAATCCTAAATAATATGATCCACTGAAGATGATGAAGTATCTATCCATGTTCCCATCAATGGTAGTAACCATGAAGAGCAACATGTGTTCAGTTTGATGTTAGAAGAAATCTTCTTCAAAAAGAAGACTTAAAGTATCCCTGGTTTTCCATCCACATCCATGATCCTATGATGAAAGGAAGAAGTTGGAATCTTCATGGTATGGAAACTATAAGAAACTCCATGGACCCAAGAGCTAAAGAGAAACATGAGGAAGAACATGAAGATTCCAAGAAAGAGAGAATAGCCAGAACAACCAGTCATTGTATCGAGAATCACAAGACTACCAGCCTGATCTAAACTCACTAAAATCAAACAAAGGAAATGAAATCTAAGATGAAGAATAGTGTATGGAAGACTCATGAACGTAAGCATTGCAAGATCCATAACTAGAGCTTCTCCCATATGGAGGGAGAAGACTATGATGATTGTTTGTTCCAGTAAACCAGATATACCTCTACATGAGCCATTATATCGTCCACAATATCCATGGTTTGGAGATTACATCAGATAAATGCAAAGACTGTTCTCCAGAATAATTGAACAAATCATGTATGAAGAGCAACCTCAAGGCTTTGAGGTATACCAGAAAGAGAACCTTGTATGCAGATGAAAGAAGACAACTTGGTGGAGAACCTCCAATGCACAGCAGAAGTGTGGTGAAAAGATTTCTATAACAGAGATATTGCATCAGAATGGTTACTCAGAAGTCCAGGATGATGGATTGCTAATCCATGACAAACTCTCATGATGACAGAAGAAGTGCCAGATGGATATGTTCCAGTTTGAGCCCTGCCACGATGTTATAAGCTAGCAGGAAACAAAAGAGTTGAATTCAACTATGATATATTGTAATGATCAGAGCTATATGAAGCCGTCAGAAAACCAGTGTTCCAGAAAGACCGAAGTACATTGAGATAAAGCATTACATTCTCCATGATGAAATCCAGAAAAGAGAAAGTGGTTCTCCAATATATATCTCCACAGATGAGCAGATAAGCAGACATTTTGGTAAAGCCTCTGTCCAAGATGAAAGAGTTTTGCATACTCAAGCTAGAGCTCATGGAGACGACTTCCTTATTGAAAAAGGAAGAGATGAATCCCAGGTTGGGAGGGAGCACTGATGTGTTATTGATTTATGGGCAGTCATTTTTCAGTTCGAAAAATGGTGTGGGATGAACAGATCCTTTCCAGTTCAAAAAGTGGTTTGAGATTTCTGACGGACAGGCATTTTCCAGTTTGGAAAATGGTCCAGATCGAATGGTCATTTTCGTAATGAAAATGGTTCGATGGATTGTTGATTTACCATAGACAGTGATTCCCCTTGTGGTTAACATGAAGAATGGTCTAGGACAGTCTCACTTCTTGACAGTCATTCTCATTAGTGGTCAAGAAGATTGGTCTGCCTCACCGGACAGTCATTCCCTAGGGCAGATTCATTCTCTCTAGGTTGCACTTTGTTTAGTGCCGGAGGAATGGCCCATATAGGTGAATGGTCCAGGTTCAGCAATCAGGGACAGGCATTCCCTAGGGAATATTGATTCTCTCCAGGTTTCACTATGTTTAGTGTCGGAGGAATGGCCCAGATAGGTGAATGGTCCAAGCTCAGAAATCGGGACAGTTATTCTTCCTTGCTTGAGAAGAATAGTCCAGATAGCTCATCATTGATGTTTTACCTGTTGAGGGCATATGCTCTTCAAAATCTCACAGATGTGAGTGGAAGAATGGCCCAGATGATTCAGTTTATATCATAATAATGTTTTCTATGCAGGTCGATGATATGATTGTTATGAAGATTGTATGTCTCCGGACAGTAGATCTATACTACTGTGGTGGATGTGTTCCACTGATTGTGACTATATGTCATTAATAAAGTATCTGTGTGCTACTTGGTATGGCAGTGTACCACTGGATTGTAGTTGTGTACTACTATGGATAGACACGGTTGTGTTCTATTGAGTGACATTGTTCTGATTGCCTTGAAGACTATCAGTAGTGTTGGAAATGATTATCAGCTAGATGGATGATCAATGGACTGAGATTCCCCAGACGGAAAATGGTCCAGGAAATTTATTCTTCCAGGACATATGTCTGGTTAGAAGAATGGTTCTTGTGTCACTCTATGGAGTGAGTGACTTATCTAGCATCATGTCTAATTACTCATATGGAGTATGGTTTCGAGAGATGATGCATTTGATGACACTGATAGTTATGATGGTGCTCATGATCTAATCATGAGATAGTCTATACGACTGTGTTGATGCTACCGGGTGAATGGTATGTTTGTGCTCAAGACCATTACCTTCAATTCCTCCCTAGCTATGAGGGAGTGTTGATATTATGGTAGTTGCGGGAGGTAATAACCCTAGAAGACAAGTCAGCTCAAGAGAATGACTTGTATTAGGTTATTAGCCTCCAAAAGAAGAAGTCGGCTAAAGTAAATATTATATACTAAAGAATTAGTACCCATAATGAGAAGTCGGCCCAGACAGTCTACCATAAGTACTATAAATACAGGAGGCCAGTCTTCATTCTGGCCATGATTCTCAGAACTGCAGCAGCAGCACTTGTGTGCACTGCAGTTGGCCAGTTTGTGCGCAAGTCTGGAGGAGAGTTGTTGTTGCAGCTGCTGCAACTAGCAGATTTCAGTTTTAGCTTGGACTCTCTCTTGGTTATGGTTTGGACTCTCTGATAAGCTCTTATTACTCTTGCTTGGTGCGCTATCCTTGGAGAAAGATGTGCCACCTTTGTTTAGCTATCTAGCCTAGGGTTTGCTTCCGGAATGATTCTCTGTCAAGGATAAGGTGGTTGGGGGTGGCTTCAGCGTATGGTTTGGTGACAATAGTGATATTGTCTATGGTTAAACGAGCACATCCATTATATTCTAACACAAAGTTGGTCACACCCCGGAGAAATGCATGAATCTCTCGAGGAAACGACCCCTCCTTAAAAAACTGTGGAAAGAAAAGGTTACCTAATCAGATCCTTCGAACATGGGTTCGTCGTAAGAGAACGTACGCCTGGGGGAAATCCCCTCGGTAAAGGAAGTGGGATCATCGAGGATGGAAGCTGAGTGTGGTCTGGCTCAAGCAGGCTCTCTAGAAGATCTCCCAGTAATTCCATATTGAATCCAACTCTCTCTCTTTCAAGGATTGAAGATTCAGTTTTTGAAGCCCATCCCAATGCTTTAGTGTCATTATCGATATCTACCTCCTTGCCATTGGATGAGCCTAAGCATGCTCTATCTAGCCTGAAGCCTGCTCCCCTAGTGATAGAATTTGTTGTGCTTCAAAGTAAGGGTTCACTCTTGAAGGAGACTTGTCCCAATCCATTGGAATCATGATCTAGTAAAGTAAAAGGTAAGGGTGCATGCCTTTCAGTCCCCTTAGGAGACTCAGTGGATTCTCAGCAAAATATTCTGGCTAGTCCCCCTCGCATTTCAAGGTATCTTTTACACCTTTTTTAGAATCATAAGGTAGAAAAGGCTATCGAATGTGGATTAGCAATGGAGAAGACTCAAGAGTCATAGGTGGGAATAAAATCTCACCTCTCGTTGTCCCAATTACAACCTAAATGATACATTAGAAGCAACAAACATGCTACCATTCCCTAGGCCCTTAGAATAGGTAAGCATGTAATAAGAGTACGTCAGGATTTGCATGTCCTATAACATGCATAGGGTTGGGGGTCCCCCTATGATTTTATCCCTCAAAAGGCTTGTCAAAGTCTTTGCTCCAAACGTAATTTTGTTACAAAAAGAAATGTGCACAGGCTCCAAAGTAGTGGAATCCCTTTCCTCGTGGTTGAAGTACTAGTCCTTTTATGCCTTAGATTCGAACAATATCTCTGGTGGGATCCTAACATCCTAGAGCCCAAATATTAAATATCTTTCATCTTCTCTCTTGAACTCTGGTATCTAGGTGGAATTGGAAGTGCAGGATTTGGCCTCTTCGTTCAAAGTGATAAATCTGTATGGCCTATATATTGATAAAAGGATCTTTTGGGAGGGTTTGGCCTATTCCCGGGTTTTTTCAGGGCCCAATATCATCCTAGGTGGGATATAAATCTTACTCTCTTCCTAAGGGAAGTCTGGGGATCTCATCTGTGAAGAGACCCCTTAGAATCATTCTTTACTCATATTTTTGAAGCACAACATCTAGTTGACCCAGAACCTTCAAAGATCTCTCCTACTTGAAGGAATGGCGAGAAAGGTGAGGAGGAGGTCTATAAATACCTAGATATATTTATGATATTAGATTCCCTTATGGACAACCCCTGGAAAAAAAGGAACCTAAACCCTCTGCTCCTTTGAAATTCAACCATAGTTGGTTGCTTGAGGAAGAATATAGATCATTGGTCTCGTCAGTCTAGTCTCACCTACAAGAAGGAATAGGCTCAACATTCATCCAACAATTCTATGATAATTTGGTGAAAGTTAAAAATGTCATGAAGGGGTGGGTTGAGTCCTATAAGAAGCACTCCCAATCTCTCCTCGAGGATACTGGACTTAAGATAAGTACCCTTTTTTAAGCCAACGATTCCAGTATTTTCTCAGACAAGGAGGCTACCGCTCTAAATTTGTTATTTTACCAAAGGCAAGACCTCTTGGCCAAGGAGGAGGCTAGCTGGAGTTTAAAAAGAAAAATTGTATGGCTTGCGGTGGGTGATAGAATACAATTTTTTTCACAAGTATGTTAATTACCATAAAATTTTAAATACCATATAGGAGGTGGCTAATCAGGAAGGAATTATTGTTAACTAATTTGAGGAGAAGGATAAAGCTAGTTGAATTCATTTCAGTTCATTGTTCAAAGAGCCAGTGGGGTGTCTTATTGAAGAAATGTTGAGGGTTCTTGGGTTGTTTCTGAGGGTCTTTATGGAAGACATGAACATTGCATTGGAAGATAAGGTTTTGGAGGATGAATTACTCTTAACTCTTAACTCCATGAAGAAATGAAAGAGCCCTAGTACTGACAGTTTCACGGTTGAATTTTATCTGGGGTTTTACAAGCTCTTAAAAGAGTGATCTCCTGAAAGTGGTTTAGGAATCCAAGTTGTGTGGAAAATTTGTGTGCTCCATGAACTCCACATTTCTAGCCCTTATCCTTAAAAAATAAGATGTAGTCTTTTTTTAACATTATAGACCCATATCTTGATGTAGCTTCATTTATAAGGTCATCTCCAAAATTATAACTAATAGGCTTAAGCCTATCTTAAATGAGTTAATCTCAGAGGAAAAAATTGGGTTCATGTTCAAGCGCCAAATCCATGACGCAGTGGACCTTGCCCAAGAGGCATTGCATTCTACAAAAAAATCTAAAATTCCTTCGGTTCTTAAGCTAGATTTGTCCAAATGGGCATGAACCTTGTCTCTATTAACTCGATATTCAATTGTGTTCAATCAACCTCCTTTTTGGTCCTTATCAATAGATACCCATATAGGTTCTTCCGTGATTCATGTGGGCTTAGACATGGATTCCCTTTATGTCCCTTCCTTTTCTTTTTGGTGCTTGAAGATCTTAGAAATCTATGTTCAATGCCAAAAACAAAGGCAAGCTTAAAGGGTTTAAAATTGCTTCTTCAGAAATCATTTCTCACATTCTTTTCATTGATTATATCCTTCTATTTGGTGCAGGGTCTCTCCAAGAGTTTCAATGCTTAAAAATATTTTTTGACCTTTATTGTCGGGCTACAAGAATGGAAATTAATTGGACAAAGTCATGCATTCACTACTTCTTCCCTCGAAAGGATTTGATTCCCCTTTTTGAGACTGCACTCCCCTTTTTGAGGAAGAGTTTTGATGAGGGATTCAAATACATGGGATTCCTTTTGGATCCAAATATTCATTATTGTTAATCAATAACATAACACCAATTAATGTGAAAGCGGCAAGAAATGTGATACAAAAAATATTCTCCAACGTAACCCTTGAGGAACATCGCAATGCAACATAACCCTTGATGAAATTCAATATTAATATGTTTAATGACCACCTAATAACGAATTAATTTGTTTGTTTTAGAATTAATCTTTCTTAAATCGTCATAGTTTTCATGAGTTAGTAGGTTAGGAATGTCTATAGTGTTACAAATATTATGAAATTTAGATTTAATGTGGGCATAAGTAGGGAATTCTAAGAGTCTCTTAATTTTTTTTTATATTCCATCATCATCATCAATATATATAATGATTTTCTTTAATTTTTATATATCGAGCACCACAACACATGCACTTAGTGCATGGTTCTTTTTTGTTTTCTCCTTCCACATAAATTGAACCTTAGTTCATGATATTACATAGACACTCAAAAACATGATGTAGTATATCCCACATATCGGTTATTGTTAATCATGGATGCAACTCTAATCAATGTGAAGAAGGCGAGAAATATGTTTCAAGAAAAATTCTCTTACATAACCCTTCAAGAACGCCGCAATGTGACATCACCATTGATGAAAGTTGCAATGTAACTTAACCATTATGAAACAAGAGTCAACAATAATGAAACATAGTAAAAAAAAATCCAACCATGGTCAAACCATTTCTACATGATCTACTATAGTTAACAATAAATACTTTTTATTTTTCTTAAAAATCTAATATCAAATTTTGGGACATAACCATTCTCAAATCCCCCTTTATTACACTTCAATTAAAATCCCTCTAAATCTAATTTATAACAAAAAAATGACACCTAAACTAGACACTTTAGGTAGGAGTTATTGTTGAATTGAGAACATGGTACCTGAATGAACAAAATTTTTTGGATGTTCTTAAGAGTCAACTTACATCGACCCTTGATTAATGTCGCAATGCAGCGTAAGAATTGGAGAGCATAGAAATTTGACACGAGTCAACCAAGATGAATGTACCAATTTGAAATAACCATTAAGGAACGTCAACCATGGTCAATCCAATTCAACCAAACTCGATGCGACATTACCCTTGATGAGCATTGGAATGCAACAATCGTTAAGAAACATAGAAATTCCACATAAACTTACCAATATGAATCTCACTTAACCATTGAGGAACATCGTAATCCAACATAACCCATGACAATTTCCACAATGCGACAAAACCTTGATGAATGTCACAATGTCATGTCACATTTGATGAAAGTTGCAATGCAACATAACTATTAAGGAATGTAGCAAGTTGACATAAGTCAATCAAGATGAATATTTCAATGGATATAATCATATTATAAACCTCCTAGTGCTACAGTTTAACATAATGTTGAAATCAACCATAATATTGAACATGGTCAACCATAGTCAAACATGGTCAAATCATAGTCAAACATGGTTCGAAATATTCTACCATGGTCAAATCATGACTACATGGTCTATTATAGTTAATAATAATCAACTATTATCATCCATAATCATCCATGGCCAACTATACTCAACTAAAGTAGACCATGAACGGCATGATGCAACATAACCATCTAGGAACATTGCAATTTAACATAAGTCAGCCAAGATGAATGTCACATTTGACATAACCATTGAAGAATGTCAGCTATGGCCAACCAAATTCAACCAAAATCAATGCAACATAACCCCTGATGAACATTGGAATGTAACATAATCATCAAGGGACATGGCAATTATGTATGAATTCATATTCCAAATCATTATTTTACTTCATTCTATTTATAATTTATTCTTATGTTTATTTAGACCTTTTATATATGTTTTAAAGGATTTTAGTATTTTTTTTTCTTATAAATGTAATATCAAATTTTGGGACATAATTATTAAGTAATATAATAATTTGACATAAAGTTAGCCAAGATGAATGTCACAATATGACATAACCATTAAAGAATGTCATAATCCAGCATAACCCTTAATGAACGTCACAATGCGACAGAACCCTTGATGAATGTTGCAATGACCATTAAGGAATGTCACAATCCAACATAACCCTTAATGAATGTCACAATGCAACAGAACCTTTGATGAAAGTCCCAATGTGACATCATATTTTATCGACACCACAATGCAACATAACCATTGAGGAGAATTGCAATCCAATATAACCATTGTCCACCATATCGAACATGTTGGGATCATCCCTATGGGTGTAATGGGCAGCCAAAGGATCCATAGTATATTAATAATTGTGGAGGTCATTCAATGTAAGGTGGACTAGGCCAATTATGCTTATTATTATTAACTAAGGCCCACAATGGTAGTTAGTATTGAATAAATGTAATGGGGCCTCATTATATAAGGTCCACTATGTAGTTAGGAGGTTGTTATGGTTAGGGTTCTCTTGTTAGTTATAAATAAGGATGGAGTCATCCTTATGAGGGGTGTGGAGTTTATTATATTTTGATTTTATCTCATTGAGAGGTCACCCAACCTTAAGAGGCAAGTGAACATGAGGGGATTACTTTTGTAAACTTACCACATGACCAAGAAGGATTTTTTATGGGAAGGTCTTAAAATCAATGTTCAAAATTTTGTGGCTAAATGTGTGGTTTACCAACATTAAGGGAGAGACAATCAAGACCCCAAATCTCCTACAACCATTAGACATACCAAGTCAAGATTGGGAAGAGGTTTTCATTATATGTTATTACAATTCTACCCAAGTCCAAAGGAAAGAATGTCATCATGGTTGATCTGAAATATCCTTAGATCATTTTTAATCTTTTAATACATATGAAACATCTACTTGACATTGGAAATGAAATGATCGCTTGACTATATGCAAATTACATGTGAAGTACTTATCTAACCAAATCCACTTTAATGATAAAATAAGTTGCAAATAATTGAGATTGAAATGAACAACAATGATGAAAATAACATACACAAGTTGGATAACGGATTTCACCCAATTTGGTCTACCTCTCTAGGTCCACTTCCAATAGAGACCTTCTTTTGTTAATGCTCAAATGTTTTTGTTTTACAATTACCTTTTTACATGTTTCTCAAATGCAGAAAGGGAGTGCACCATTTGATTCCTTGCGAAAAATCATGCAAAATGAGTATAAAATTCTTGAAATTTCATCAAGGTACCCCTCGGAACACTTTACGGTGTAGCCTCATAACTTAGGTATTCTCAGGCATGAATTACAAGACTAAAATCTGCATTAATGTGTCTCTGTGCAACCTCGGTCTGTGCACCCATTAAATATGGCGAGGGCCCCTAACTGTCCTCTAAATTTCATGGCAAGCAATTCATAAAAATTGGTTGCCTTGTTTAAACAAACCATATACATAGCTTGTTGGTTAAGACGTGGAGTTTATATATGGTAATTCGAGGTTCGAGCCTCAATGACTACCATATATTTGTGCATTGTGTGTGTGTGTGTGTGTGTGTGTGTGTGTGTGTGTGTGTAGCTTTAAACCACGTACGATGGCATATTTCCTTTAGCCCTTAGCAAAATGTGGTGTTGGTTACATGGTACAGTGTACAAACCAAGGGCCAAGGGTCGAGGGATTAGGCCCTTGGCCCTTTTTCCACCCATTCAAATTCTATTACAAAATTAAATATAATTTGCACCATTCATATGTTAAGTAACAAGTTATGGTGTGATGGTAATGGGGGATTTGTTAGACCTTTGGGAGATTATGGAGGTCACGGGTTTGACCCTTGTCAACTCCATAATTTTAATCAACCTTAATCATTATAGGCCAATGGTAGGTCTCCATGTGGTGGCCTCCCATTGGCTTAACCTTACCACTTCTCAACATGTGATTGGTCCAACTCGATTGTACCTTGCCCAGACAGTTGCCAACTCATCTACCCAGTCAACATATGGTCAGCCCACGTTGCACATTGGGGTGTGGCCACATCATTTGTATGGTCGTTCCACATGTCACCCTTGTAGTGGTGACACGTGTCACCTTTTATCCCTTTGAATTTTGACTTTGACCTATTTGACTTGAACTTTGACCACTCATAACTTTTGCATACAAACTCCATTTGAGGAGAAATTCGCGTCATTGGAAAGCTATCGTCAAGCTCTACGCATTGATGGCATTTTTGAAAGAATTTGGGATGAAATAAATTTAAGCATTTTTGAACCATTCTAGACCTCTGTGGATGTTTTGGATCCTCCTAGACCTCTATGAGCATTCCTATATCCTCCTAGATCAATGGTAGTGGTGGATTAACTCACAAAGTATGCCCATTTTTTCTCTTTTTCTTATCCTTTTAAATCAATAAAGTAGGCTCGACATTCATGGAAATAGTTTAGAAACTAAATGTCATCCCCAAGATTATTGTAAGTGATAGAAATCCAATTTTCGCTTAATTTTTGGATTAAATTATTTTCTTGTTTGGGTACTAAATTGGCTCACAGCTCCTCTTACCATTCTCAGTCTAATGAGGAAAGTAAGATTGTGAATAAATTTCTATAAGGGTGTCCTTGTTTCTTTATATATGATAAATGTACATAATGAATCAAGTGGTTTACCTTGTTAGAATAGTGGTACAACTTGTCCTTACATACTTCATCAAAAATGTCCCCATTATAGAACTTTATGACTATCATCCTCCATCCATCACATCACCCTTGAGAGGGAAAGTGAAGGTCCAAGTACTGGAGGACCACATAGAGCACCAATAAGAGGTTCTCCAACTATTGAAGGACAACTTAGTTGTAGCATAAACTAGGATGAAACAACAAGAAGATCAACATCATAGTGAAAAGGAATTTGAAGTAGAGGATTGGATATTGTTTAGGCTACAACCATACAAACAAATGTCCCCCCCCCCCAAAAAAAAAGGATAATAAATTAGCACCCAAGTACTATGATCCCTATAAGGTGTTGTAAAGGATTGGAAGTATGGATTACAAACTGGAGTTACCTCCATCTTCATGCGTACATCCAGTCTTCCATGTTTCTTGCTTAAAGAAGGTACTCAGTGATAAGATCTCAGTTTAGACTATTTTACTAGAGATTAATGAAGAAGGAAAAATCATAAACTAGAAACAATCCTTGGAACAAGGATTAAGAAACTACGAAGATGAGAAATTACTRAGTACCTCATCAAGTAAAAAAAACTACCAGTAGAAGAGGCGATATGGGAAAAGGAGTTATTCATGCAAAAACATCCACAACTAATCAAGTGTTGAAGGAAACAATTGTTTGAAGGGGAAGGTCATGTTAAKCCCTAGATATTGAGTTACTATGTTAAGGCCCTTATGTCACATCATRYTCACTTTATCTCCTATTTATAATAAAGGAGATTCATTTGTATAGGAATCTCATCTTGTACATTTGTTATATTGTAAAATGAAKTTTCCTCCTCGAAGAGGCTTATCATTCATTCTTCTATCTAATTCTCAAGAAATGGAGTTACTTCTCTTTTTATTTTCAATATATTTGGGAATTTGTTGCCTAACATACCACATAAGAGGGGAATGGAGCATGAGATATAGTTGTTGTCTAAATCCCCATTGAAAAACATTGGGCTATAGAAATAGTCCATCCTATAAGTAGATGAAGTGAAGAACTAAGTTGCAGTAATTATTGGAACAGGGAGTAATTCAACCAAGTATCTCACCTTATGGGTCACCTATCATCATAGTAGCCAATAATTATGGGACTTGGAGAATGTATATAAATTATAGAGCTTTGAATAATATCACCCTCAAGAATCAATACCCTCTTCCAGGATCGATGACTTGCTAGATTGGTTGCAGCATGCCAAGTACTTCACCAATTTGGATCTCAAATCAAGATACCACCATATGTTAGAGACTCTAAAAAAGAATCAAGTGCTACAAAACCTTAATAAATGTGAATTTTCTTAGCAATCATTGGTGTATTTGGTGCATGCGATTAGTGGAGCGGAAATCAATATAGATCCCATGAAGATGGAGGCCATTCTTAAGTGGCCAACTCCTATTAATGTCACTAAAGATAGAAGATTTTTTGGGGCAGCATAGTACCTACATAATTTTATAGCATACTTTTTCATTTGTAGCTACACCACTCCATGCCATAACAACCATTGGTAAGAGTTTCCAACGAGGAAATAATTAGCAAAAATATTTTGAAGAGTTGAAATGAAATATTAGTCAAGCACTAGTTATTGCATTTCCTGATTTGGAAAATCCATTCAAAGTGGAGATGGATGCTTCTAAAGTGGATATTTTATGGGAACATCCTTTATTTAGGGAGGTAAGTTGGTATGCTATCATTCTAAAATGTTCTATGGTGGAGTCGTGAACTACCCTGCATATGACAAGGAACTCTTTGCTTTGGTTCAAGCTATTAAAAAATGGAAGCATTATTCGATGAGAAAAGAGACCATCATCCACATTGATTGCTAGCCATTTTATTATTTACAGGCCCAAGGTAATCTTTAGCAAACCAGACACTACAAGTAGATGGATTTTTTACAAGAATTTCATCTAATCATCAAATATAAGAAGGGCATCACTAATAAGTTGGTATACATGCTTTCAAGGCTACCCACATCTAAGCTCATAACCTTAGGAACTATTCTACACGTGGATCATTTCACCCATGATGCACACAAAGAGGCATACATAGAAGATGAGGACTTTAAAGAGGTGCTTCGGCAAATGCAAGGCTAAGCACATGTAGAAGAAGGTGACAATAAGGCTAGTTATCATCTCCAAGATGGGTTTCTCTACAAGCTAGACAAACTCTATGTTCCTATAGGTGAAATATTGTAGCTTATCAAAGAGGCTCACACCTCCAAATTTGCAAGGAATTTTGGTGTTGGGAAGGCAATTGCCAACTTATAAAGGTATGTCTATTGGCCTAGAATGCAAGAAGATGTAGTAGATCCATTTATTAGAGAACCCATACTTTGTAGAACCAACAGGCCTAGGAACATAAAGCAAGGGTTATAACATCCCTTAGTTGTACCTACTAGACCATGGGAAAGCATATCCATGGATTTCATTGGTGATTTTCCAAGAACAGGGAAGGGATGTGACTATTTGTTTGTGGTAGTTGACAAGTTAAGCAAGGTGTTTATTCTCGTGCATTATAAAAAGACCATCAAGGGACAAGATGCAACAAGCATGATATTTGAAAAGGTTTAGGTTCAGTTTGAGATACCAAGGAGCATCATCTCAGATAGAGATACTGGATTTCTCAATGTCTTTCGAACTACACTTTAGGAGAAGATGGACGCCAAGTGTAGATTTTAACCTTGTATAATAAATTACTGCAAATGGATTCTTAATAAAAAATAGAAAATATACAATGGCACACACACATTACACAGATATTTTACCCTGGAAACCCAAACTAGGAAAACCAACACCCTATTTAGAGCCACACCTATAATTATTTCCATCCTCTTCATTGTTTATGATACAATATATGTAGGATCCTGCGGCATCCAAAACCCCTAATCCATTTACTTGTATTAGTCAAAAACCCTAATTACTTAACCAAAATTATAAAACCATGGGTTGAAAAGACATGCACCACAAAATCGCCAAAGTTGAAAAATTGCCCCCACCAAAGGTAAAAAAACATCCAAACAATTGGCGAATAAACCCATCATGGGGGCCTACGGTCATGCAAATAATATAACACATACCCAACATTCTCCCACTTGTTGTTTTCTTTGCAAACAGGGGTCACGGGATTTCATGATCAACAATCCAGGGCATAAATGCTCATTTATCATCTACACCAAGAGAACTTCTCATTACTCACAGATTTTTTTAATGAATCTACAACATTTTCCAAAGTGTACACCTTCACCAGCAACATCTTCTTGTCTTCAACCATGTCTCTCACAAAGTGACACTAAACATCAATATGTTTTGTATTTGAATGATAAGTACGGTTCTTATCCAAGAATATTTCACTTTGACTGTCACAATTTATCCTTACATATTGATGTAAAAACCCAATTCATGAACACAATCTCTATAACCATATTGCTTCCATGCTTGCATGAGTGGCTGCGATGCATTTGGATTATGTAGTTGAGAGTGCCACTACATACTCTTTTTTTCTCATCCAACTAATTACTCCTTTAAAAAGGTTAAACACATACCCACTTGTAGATCTTCTACGATCCAAATGTCCAACACAGTTTCCATCAACAAAGCCATGTATTTCCAAAACTTAGTCCAATCATGGTCTTACTTGTTAGCACAATCCATCAGTAGTAGTGCCACGCAAATACCTGAAAACCCTCTTTATTGTTGTCCAATACTCCTTACCTGTTTTTGACATATACCTGCTCAAAACTCCCACTGCATGTGCAATGTCTGGTCTACTACATATCATTGAATACATCAAACTTCCAACTACACTGACATGCAGAACACGGGACATGTCCTCTTCCTCTTCCTGTGTCTTCAGACACTAATATGCAGATAACTTTACACCTATAGGAATAGGAACCTTGATCGGTCTACATCCCTTCATATTAAACCTCTTCAATATTGTCTCGACATATTTCCTCTTATTTAACCAGAGTTTCCTATTTGCTTGATCTCTTTTAATTTCCATGCCCAAAATGAAATTTGTAGCACCAATATCCTTCATGTCAAATTTAGAGGACGATTGAGTTTTCACATCCTGGATAATCTCCTTGTCATTTCCTATCAACAACATACCATCCACATACAAGACCAAATAAATAAGACAATCACTAATAAATTTGAAATGCACACAGTGATCGGATTTTCTCCTTGTGAAGCCAAGTCTCAACATATAAGTATCAACTTTTTTATACCGCATCCTTGGTGATTGCATTAACCCATATAAGAAATTTTCCAACCTGCATACCATCTCTTTATTTCCCTACACAGCAAATCCTTATGGCTACTTCATGTAGATTTCTTCTTCCAAATCCAAATCCCCATGTAGGAATGTTGTCTTTACATCCATTTATTCTACTTCAAAATCAAAAGCAGCAACAACATATAAAATAAATCTAATAGAAGTTAGCTTGGAAACAGGAGAAAATTTTCACCAAAGTCAATTCCCTCTGCCTGGGAATAACCTTTTTCTACTAACTGAGATTTGTATTTCTCCACTTTGCCTTTTGCATTCAACTTCTTATTAAACAACCATTTGTTTCCAATGGGATTTCTTCCAGTCGACAACTCCACTACATTCCAAGCCTCATTCTTGTCCAAGGCTGCCATTTCTTCAACCATGGCCTTTTTCTAGAGCTTTCCATCTTCTGAATCCACTACCTCCTTAATAGTTCTAGGGTCATCATCAGTAATAAACAAAGCAAAATTTGAATGGAAATCAGGTGGAGTATACCTTTATGGTTTCATTCTTTCCCGAACTAATCTCCTCAATACTAGAGTATGAAGCTCGTCTTCTTCTGAGTCTTATTCTTTTGTAGAGTTTGATTCATTATCCTTCAATTCAAACTCTATTTTCTCTGGTTCTTCCTTCCTGGGTAGGATTTCATATTTAGCATCTTTGATTTCTCTAAATACTACATCTCGAATATACACTACCTTCTTAGTTTCTTGGTTCCAGAGCTTATGACCTTTCAAACCATATTTATAGCTAATAAAGATGCACTTTTCATCCTTTTATCCAACTTACTCATGTTTTCCTTTGGAACGTGAACATAGGCATCACATCCAAATACCCTAAGATGTGTAAGAGAGGGTTTCTTACCAGTCCATACCTCAGGTGGAGTCTTGTCAATCAGCGTTGATGAGGGTGATCAATTGACTAGGTAACAAGCAATACCCATTGCCTCTGCCCAGAATTTTTGTCCTAACCCGACACCACTGAGCATGCTCCTTAATTTTTCCATGAGCATCATGTTCATCCTTTCTACAACTCCATTATGTTGAGGTGTGTAGAGAGTAGTATTATTCCTTTCTATATCGCACTTCTTACAGAATTCTTCGAATTCATTTTCATTGAATTCTCCACCATTATCTATCCTCAGCACCTTAATTCTCTTCTATGTCTGATTCTCCACAAGAGCCTTAAACTCTTTGAATTTTTCAAAGACTTCATATTTCTTCTTGAGGAAATAAATCCATGTATTCCTCGAGAATTCATTTATAAATGAGACATAGTACACGGAATTTCCTAGTGATGGAACTGACATAGGTCCAAACACATCATTGTGCACCAATTGTAAAATTCCCTCTGCCCGTGTAGTACCAAAGGAAAATATTACACATATTTCTTCCCATATAAATAATCTTCACATAAATCAAAATCCAAAGAGAAATTTTCCATACCTTCAACCATACCTTTACCATGTAGTACTCAAAGGCCCTTCTCTCTGATATGACACAGTCTTTGATTCCACAACATAGTCTTTTATCCAATAGGAGTTTTTTCTTCTTAAGATCCAATCTCATGAAAAACATAACTATTTCATGCTTCACTAATAGTGCTTCCATGCAGCTTATATAGAGTTCAAAACCGAGCTCCCTTCATCAACACCATTTCTCCTCGAACCATCCTGCAAGTTCACTTTTCAAACATTGTTTTTACACCTACATCATCCATTTTGCTCACAAAAATAAAATTTCTAGCTAATCCTAGGATGTGTAGAACACTAGGGAGTGTTCTAATCCTTCCATCCATGAGCTTCAACTTGACTTTTCCTAGTCCTATGATTTTGGTTGTTAATTCATCACCTAGGAAAACATCACCTTCATCATACATTTCATATTCAAACAACCACTCTCTGTGGGGAGTCATATGAAAGGATGCACTTGATTCAACCAGTCATGCCTCATGATCTGCATGTGTGCTTGAAGAAGCCAAGTACCCATCTCCTCCTTCATCTACAGATGTTTTTCTTATGTAGAAGGGGCATCATTAGATCCATTCCCTCTCCCAACATTTTTAGTTCTACATTGTTTCTTGTAATGTCGTTCTTTTCTACATATCTAGCATACCTTTACAAATTTTATGGGAGATTTAGATCTTCCCCTAGATTTAGATCTCCCACTTGAGGACTTAGATCTATTTCTTTCCTAGGAGAGTCCTCTTGCAAATAATGCATATGTGCTCTTTCCTTCCATGTTTTTCCACCTCATCTTCTCCAACAATAAGGATGAGACCACATCATCGAAGCTTAAAGTAGTTGTGTTACTATCTATGGCCACAACCAAATTGTCCTATGATTCTGATAAAGAGAAAAATAAAATGATACACTTGTCTTCATCATAAATCTTAATATCAACAAACAATAAATAACTTGCCACAATATTGAAGGCATTTAGATGCTTTGTCACTGAGTCTCCATATTTCATCCTTAGGTTGTACAACTTCTTCCACAGGAACAATTTGTTTACCATGGACTTAGACTGAGACAAAGCCCCTAACTTATCCCATAATGCCTTGGATGTAGCTTTCCTTGTGACATTTAGTCATACTAAATCTAAGAGACACAACTGGATTATGCTCTTTGCCTTTTGATCCAACTTTTCCCAGTCTTTTGTTGACATTCATGTAGGTGCAATATTTGGATCCACAATGATCCATTGATCTTTGTCCACCGACAGATATTCCATCTTGAGCTTCCATGGCTCAAAAAATTTCCCAATAAATTTCTTGATCTATATTTTTGAAGTGCTCGCCATTTATTTTCATCGCAAGAATCGATATCGCAGATTTCCCACTATAACAAGGTTTATGACAGACCCAATCCAAACCCCTTACCACAAAGGTGTCCCCCTAAAGCCAATACCTTCTCTAATACCAAATGTAGATTTTAACCTTGTATAATAAATTACTGCAAATTGATTCTTAATAAAAATTAGAAAAGATACAATGACACACACACACACATTACACATATTTTACCCTGGAAATCCAAACCGGGAAAACCAACAACCTATTTAGAGCCACACCTCTAATTCTTTATCCATCCTCTTCATTGTTAACAATACAATATATATATGATCCCATGGCATCCAAAAACCCTAATCCATTGAACCAGATTAGTCAACGACCCTAATTCCTTAACTAGAATTATAAAACCATGGGTTGAAACACCATGCACCACAAAATCGCCAAAGGAGAAAAACCACCCCCGCCAAAGGTGAAAAATCATTCAAACAATTGGTGAATAAACCCCCCCCCGAAAAAAAAAAAAAAAAT
>ML780777.1:1028744-1067063 GCA_009831015.1 Picea engelmannii | reverse complement strand
GGGTGTAAATACTTCATGGGGTATAAACACAGCTGAAAGTAAAAGACCTATAAATCAGGAAGATAATCAGGCTCCACAACCAACACTTTTGAAGTATTGGAGAAGGTGGGTGATAATGCCTATAGAATCAATCTACCCACATATATGTGCATTTACTCCATAGTGACTGTGGAAAATATGAAACTCTATGAGCTTTCCATGTTGTACCAAGAAATTGATGAGAAAGTCTTACTTATCATAGGGGAATTAGCACCAAAAACTCAAGAAAAGTTAGCAAAAGACACAGTTTTACAAAAGAAGTCTAGAACAACCAAACAGGGACAACATGAACTCTGGATGGTTGGGTTAAAAGTACAACTTCCAAGAAAGGCCAAGTGGTACTACAGGGAGAAGGTACAGGAAAAATCTCCCCACCTCCTTTAGTAAATGTTTTTGGGGTCCAAAATCCTCCCTAAATGGAGTGGCATGATCTAAAATGGATCATTATATAATTTTTCATCTATTTTGGTACTTTTGGGTGGAAAAATTGGAGCTATTGGCTTGTATGGCCCATTTTAGTGTTGGAGATACTTCACACACACCTAGGATTTATTTTTCCTAAGGTTTTCCCTATGTTTATTAGTCATTATTCAGTCTCCTATATTTTAAGGAGAATATTCTCTTCAGTTCACACTTCAGTTTGATCAGTTGAGTGGAGTCTAGAGGCCACATTGGGATTATCACCATGCAGCATTGGGATCATCACCAGCTAATGTGCATTGTCCTTGGGATCATCACCAGACTAGCGCATTACTCATGATTCCCGAATCGCATCCTCACTTCACTTTGTTTCAGTCAGTTAACTGAAGACTAAGAGACTAGTTAACTCAGACTAGGTGGAAATTCACTCCCATAACTGCCTGAGAGACTAGACTAGGTGGCAGTTTACTCTTGTAACTATTGGTGTGCGTCTAGATCACTCTAGACCACCACTATGGTGCATTGGCTTCTCCTCCAATGCATATTAGTTGAGTTATACATAGTATATCATGTGTAAATTATCACTCATTCATTTGGTTAATGAGAATTCTTCCATTCTTTCTCTTTTGCTTCTCTTTTCTCATATTTTCTCTGCAACTGTGTATGTCAGTTCCTAGCTAGATCTATTCTATGTAGGTTCAACAGATTTACATGGTATTAGATCTAACAGACTACTAGGGAAAAGACACACCAATTATTTTTGCAGGTACTGAAGATTGAAGACAGCGGAAAAATGGAATTTCCAAAAGAATTCATTCTTACACCGTACAATTTCTCTGCATGGAAGGAGAATATGATAATTCATCTTTGAGACAGAGGATTATACCGGTTAACCATGAACACAGAGACAGAACCAAAATCAACCATAGAAAAATATAAGTATCTAAATCAAATGGATGAAGCATTTGGAATAATTTGCAGTCTCATTTCTCTTGAACTCCTCTTTCACATATCCTCCTGTAAAACCCCCAATGAAGCCTGGACCACCATGAAAGGGTTTTTTGGAAAACAAGACGAGATGAGGGGAAACATGCTCGAGGTGGAATTTCTCACATTGGATCCAAAAACCTTCGACAATCTCCAAGATTTCTTTACCAAATATAAGGATTTGTTGTTGCAACTCAAGGCTTGTGGGGTTGATAAATCTGAGGAGAAACAAATGGTTCTCACCATTCTCTGCAAACTTGGTCCAGAATACTCAGTGTTTGTATCCACATTCCATTCAGTTAGGTTCACCTCTGGATCCACCTAGACGATGCCCTCTCTTGAGGCCTTTATCAAGTCTCTGACACAAGAGAAGAACAAGCTCATCAATATGGGAAAAATCAAAGGCCCAAAGGCGCATGCACTCATTGTGAAATATTGTAGCAGTCATCAATATCAGAAATCTAAATACAAAGACAAAAGGAAAACACATTCAAATCCGAAGAAGTAAGGGTACTCAAAACCCTTCAACGATGCCTCTGAATCAAAAGGTGGAAAGCGAAGAAAAGGGGAGAAATGCACTAACTTCCATAAAGGATTCCATCTATAATCCACATGTATGCAAAAAAAAATAGATCAAATGGCCCAAATACTAGAGCAAAACAACCTTGGAGATTGCATCCCCAAGGGTGCCAAGAAGAAGAAGCCAGAAGATCAGAATCCCAAGAAAGGCAATTATAGTCATGCTTTGATTACCATCAACTCCTCTCTCGATGCTTGGATCGTAGATTCAGGTGCATCACACCACATGGATAACAAAAAATAAGTCTATTCTTCATTTGATGCATGAAAATTTCATCATATTCTGATGGGGGACAACTCTCTAGTCGAGGTCACCGGCAAAGGAAGAATTGAACTCACAAACAGAAGCTTCGAGAATGTGCTACATGTTCCCAAAATTTTCGTCAATCTTCTCTCCATGTATCAGATGACAAAATCCAGCACCGGAAAGAGAGTCATATTCACACCTGAAGCAGCAGATATCTATAACATGCAAACCAATTCCAGGGTTGCTACCGATGAGGTAAATCATCAATCTAGACTCTACACATCTTCTGAATTTATTGAACCAGATTATGCATTATTGCGTACCCATGTTAATGAAAGAAGTAGGATATGGAACGAAAGGTTCGGGAATTTAAATTTCATATATATTCAACAGATTAGCAAGAAGGGAATGGTTGATGGTCTACCCGACATCCACTTCTCCAAAGCAATTTGTGAGGGATGTGTTCTTGGAAAACACCCTCAAGAGAAATTTGACAAAGGAAAGACTCAGAAGGCTTCATCTCCTTTAGATCTAATACATAGTGACCTCATGGGCCCTTTTCCACATCCATAAATCAGTAAATCAAGGTACATGCTCATTTTTGTTGATGATTTCTCATGCTTCACATGGATTTTCTTTCTCGCGAAAAAATCAAAGGTCTTTCAACACCTCAAAGATTTCAAAGCCCTTGTTGAGACACAATTAGGAAAGAAAATCAAAGTCCTCTGAGCAGATAATGTGGAAGAGTATGTCAACCATGAGATACAAAATCTTTGTCATGAGGAAGGGATTCAGTCGCAACACACGGTTCTGTTGACGGGCGAAATTGACCGTACGTCAACTGAGAGAGTGGAACCGGTCCGGGGTTGTCTAATAACCCAATCCGTTTGGAATGAACCACCCTGACGGGTTTAGCGGCTCCGTTGGCCGTTCTAAGGTCCTAAGAAAACCAAAGAGGAAAACTAACCTAAACTAACTAATCTAACTAAAACTAAACAAACTAAAACTAAATAAAACTAACTAACTAACTAACAATAAATAAAACTAACTAATCTAATTAAAACTAACTATTAAACAAACTAACTAATCTACTATTTACTAACTACTAACTAATACTATGCTAATTACTATCATAAATATAACTTATTTACAAAATATACAATATTCACAAAATACAGATTTAAATAAAACCTGGAAAACTCATTTGCAATCTGCCCTAAGACAAAGAAAGGTATTTCTTTTTTTTTTAATTTTATAATTTTATAAACAAGAAATAAGACTTACTGAAATTAAACAATACATGGTAGGGAACCGGGGGTACAGCCTTAGTTTCAACTACCATGGATTTATCAATCGGCACAGGGTCGGTGTCTTCATAGCCATTGCGAGCAATGAAAGCCTTCCAAGTATCACCAAGCAAACTCAACTGATAAACAACCATGAGCTTGATAAGCCCATGGTGAAATAGGTTGTTATCAGCCTTGAGCCTTTTATACTTCTTGGGCATTTTAAACAGACTACAATGCAAATAATAGCGCATGTTGAGCTGATATCCCATAAAAACCATAAGCAAACGCAGGTGGTGTAGGAACACCAACCTGTATCGACCTTCGCAGGTGATAAACTGCTTGATTAACATTAATAAATCATGCCATCGTTGTTTGAGCATGGTCACGGGCATACCTCTATCACACGAGGTAACCTTGCGCGATTGGAAGAGCAGTGTCCATGGGACCTCCTCGACTTTGCAATTCTTGGACCATCGTTCTCCAGTGGCAGGCAAACCCGTAGCAAGACTGATAAATTGTTCATCAATTTCCAATTGTATATCGTCGACCTTGGCTCGACAACCATCGAAGGTCACGGCAAACTGTTGAGCCACGCAAAGGTTAAAACCCTTGAATCTTTGTATAAAGGAAAGCCACCCAATTTCCTCAAGGTCACTGCAGGCATTGTCAAACATCAGCAGAGCTTGGCTGCCATTGGGTTCAATTCGGACGACGGGTGCCATGGAGTTGAATGCATGGTAAGGGAAGGGTTCGAATTCATCAACACACAGTAACAGAGCTACCCGAACCAGCAGCAATGAACGAGCCAAAAGGAGTAAGCATTAACGCAAGCATGCGAGGGTGGTGGAGTCATTCACTGCCATGCACGATAGTTATGGCAAAGTACAACCGCCGATTTACACATCTGTTCAAATAATCATAGCATAGCTCAAAAATCATATCATTTGGCCAACCAAAAGAAATCAAATGATAAGTGTTACGCCACCGCTCCAAATCAACGTTAGACTATAGTTTTTAAACCATCGACATTCAACGTGAAACCAACACCAAATGTTAGCCATGCGCCATTGTATAAACGTTTAACCAATGTGCCGATTGATATTCATATAGTCGACAAGCCAAAAATTATGAAAGGATTAACATGAGGGTTATATCAAAAGACATATATATCTAAAAATTAATCATAGCCCTTATGCATTTCCCTAGAATCAAAGATTAGGCAAGTATAAATCCATATGCTCAATGCCTCACAAACTTAATAAAATCAAATCATGCAATCAATATAAAAATGTCCAATGATCATAGTTTGAAACTCCTTTCAGCCATATTACGATAGACAGAAGGTAAGTGCAATAGGCATATCGATAAAAAGATCATGACAGTGCAGATAGTGATCGGAATGCAACCTCGAAAGGAGAAGTTTTCACGCTTACAGTCATGAAAACTTAACGAAAACAAATGTGCAAATGTCACAAGAATGAAAGTGTCGTCTATTTGAAAATTGTGACGAAAACTTGAAGTTCGCAAGACATAGGTGTAGGCAGCTTATAGGACAATAGAAAAAATTGAATTGGCTACCAACAGGTTCCCTATACTCCGTGGCAAAACGGAGTTGTTGAGCGGAAAAATAGATCTCTAAAAGAGATGGCATACTGCATGCTACATGAAAAGTCACTTCCATATAGATTATGGGATGAAGCACTTAATTGTGCATCCTACATACAAAATATATATCCCCATAGATATCTCAAGGATAATACCCCTTACGAGGCTTGGAGTGGCCTCAAACTGTAAGTGACCCACTTCCGTATTTTCGGTTCACGTGCATGGGCCAAGGTTCCCTTTGAGAAGATGAAGGCACTTGATCCACAGAGCACAGAGTGTATCTTTATTGGATACCTCAACGGTGTGAAGGGATACAGACTCATTGATATTTCCTCGAACTGGCTTATCATTGAGCGTAGTGTCCAATTCGAGGAAAGTGTATTGCATGTACCTCAGCAGTTGCATGCATACACTTTTGTTCTTCCACCTGTCAAATATGATAAGCATGCACATATTGACTCTTCTTCAAATGATAGTTTTGATTCAGAGGATTCATATGATACAAATACAGAGTCAGTACAGTCAGATGTAGAGTTAGTGCATCCAGATACAGATGTAGATCCAGAGCAGAGGCCCAAGTGGGCCAAAACTACTCTTTAGGATGTAGGGGATCTTTTTGGGGATTCAACTGATACTAGGAGGACTCGATCTGATTTCAAGAAGCCTCTTATTGCACTCACTTCCACTGAACCAATGCCACCCAGGCATCTTTTCTTGATTCGGTCTTCAGATCCACATTCTTATGGAGAGGGTGTTGGAAATCCCATTTGGGAATCTTCCATACAGGAGGAGTACAACTCCCTCCTCGAGATCCAGACTTGGGATCTAGTTCCCTTTCCTTCAGGAAGGAAACTTTTCAAGTGTAGATGGGTCTACAAGACCAAGAGCGCAGTGGATGGACATGTTAGCAAATACAAATCCAAGCTAGTTGTCAAAGCCTTTCAGTAGGTGCATGGCATTGACTATGATGAGACCTTCTCTCCAGTAGCAAAGATGGATTATGTTATCAAATGAACTCATCAGAGTCGTGTGGGTTTGTGGTTTCTACCTAAGACTGTATTTTTGCTCAGTCTCTCTCCTTTTCGTAGACCAAGTCGGTTGTCCAAATCCTTGTTCACATAATCCGCAGCCATGGACACAAAGTGAACCATTCAAAGCAGCCCATTTCGGGCTTAAAAGCAGCAGGCAGCTTTAATCTTTCAGCGCCAGAGATTCCAAGAGCAGTTCAGATCAGTGGCTCATGGGATTTTGAAATGTCAAAATTGCACGAAGTATAGTGCCAGGGGAAAAAGCCCGAAGTCCCGAAGGCCTAAAATGGATCTAATTCATTGATCAGCCAGAGCCACGTGTCATCAGATCCACAACTCCGGGTAAAAGTGCATGGAGAAGTAAGCCAGATTTGAGTTTTGATTTTCCCGAAGTCCCAAAGACCCGAAATGGATCTCGGCCGTCTAGATCCAGAATGCCACATGTCATCATATCCTCATCTTCGGAGGTTTTTCTTAGAGGGAAATGTGGTTTGAGAATTGAAATTCCCGAAGGCCGATTCGCGAAGCAAATCTCAGCCATTGATTCGAAGCGGGAAGATTTGATCCGTCAATCTAAAGTGCCAGAGTTGGTTCGTTGATCAGGAAGCCTCATCTCAGATCACAATATCAACAGTCAATCTCCATTGTGGGGTCATAAGGTGCGCACATTTTAAAATTTAAAGGGTGGGTCGCAATCGGAACCTTGGTTTTTAGAAAGGGACGTGTGGCGGTTCATGGTGAATTGTGGGGACAAAAGCGGTTTTATTTCAAACCACCCTTGGTCGCGCCCACAATTGCGCAATTGCGTAGGCTCGTGGCCCTAGGTCACATTCAATATGGAGCGATGGAAAGGAACTGCGCCAAAGACTGAAAGCATCTGTATTGGTCACAGAAGAATATCTTCTCGGCCTCGAGGCGTCGGGATTGACTCGAAGAAGTCATGGGCACCACCTCGGACATTCATGGGTTTCAGGCCTTGTCCCGATCCCGATGAAGGTAGTTAATGGAAATGGGGGTGGTGGTTGAGACCTCATCTCACCCCATAAATGGAAAACAGGCTGAGGACGGCCGTAAGTGCAAATTGACAATCTGAAGTTTCCTTCTGGACGGATTTTCCTGCAAAGCACATAACTAATTTGGGCTTGTGTCTGACATGAGAAAACCTGCACATGCTGACAGAGTAGGTGCCGACTGGAAACTTTGAATGCGGGGGTTCGATCACATTCCTGGTGGTTGCAGCATTTCTAGTATATATAGGTAGTTTTGATATTTTGTTAAGGTCGAATGGTTGAGCTAGGTTCCCTGCTATTGTAATATTTTTGTGAAGAACATTGGTTCTTTGGTTATGTATTTTTTTTTTAGACATCTTGTTTAATCTAAGTCATCTTTCTTGCTCCATCTTATTTTCCTCTGATACTGAGAGAGTTCATGATTGACTGATTCACATGGATTGTTATGACTATATTATGATAAATGTTATATTATAGTGTTGTTATAATTTCTTTCAGTTTCTTTGAGATTTGAATTCAAGAGGATCTTGTGTTTAAGTTTATCCTCCTTAGGTTGTTGGAAGACCTGATGTCCACAGCAGACCTCTACACTCTCCTCACCAAAGTCTTCCCTCTATTCACCCTTACTACAACTTACTGACTGAAGTTGATTCCAGACCTCAAATGCTTGTGCGTGCTAGTCCAGATTTCTGAGTTAGAACGTTATTATCATTGAGTCTGTGCCCATTTGACCTCTTTAAAACCAACATGTGACATATAAACTGATGGGTATTGGGATTACCTTCAACCCAATCTAAAGGTGACTTCTAGTGCTAACATTTATGGCGTTGTTTCCGGGGAACGAATTGAAGACTTTTCCCTGGGATAGAACGACAACGAGCTTCTGATTCTGAAGGTGCATCAAACATCAGAACCATTGAAGATTGCAACCTACACCTGGAGACTCCACAATCGAAGATTCCACTAGGGAGGATCATGTTGACAGAAAAACGACCATACCGAAGGGAAAGACCAGGTATCAGTCTATGAGTTTTCTTCATGAAATCTTGTTCTTCTTTATCAACTCATTTCTCTCTTTCCCTTCACATATAGAGAGGATTATCCTCTGCTTTGTATATTCATATGACAATAAGCCTTCTTTTATTCATCCATCCTTGGAAGAAGAAAACATGCCCTCTTCTTGTGTTGTATATACTAATCTTGTGTCTTCACCTCTTCCTATTCATAAAAGTGAGATCTGTATTGCATCTCCAGTTGAAATTGATCACCCTTATAGCCCTGAGGAGGTCGAAAATAATTCACAGACTTCTCAAATCTCGTTACCCTTTGTTATTCCTATTGAGCCTTGCCATCAACTCCTTAATCCTCATGATCAACCCACTTATTTTCAAATTAAAATCAAAAACAAGTTGTTTAAACCTTTGAAGATGCCATATCGCCTTAACCCTTATCCTCTTGATTCCTTTGAGTATCTTCCTCGGTTTTTTGGGGAGGATCATGTTACAGCTGAGAGGCACTTGGGGGCCTTCGAAAAATTTATTGATCAGTTTGAGATCATTCATGATGATGTTACCATGAGTTTTTCTCACATTCCCTGTCTGGAGATGTTGTTGTGTGGTTTAGATGTCTGGAGGCTGGTTCTATTGGTTCTTGGACCGAGCTATGCCATGCTTTTTTAAAGTGTTGGGGTGAGAAAAAATCCCTTGATCAATATTGTTTTGCGTTTAATGCCATGAGGAGAAGGGAAGAGGAAGCCTTGGTTGTATTCAACAGGAGGTTTTACAGTGTTTATCATAGTATGGATGTGGAGATCATACCCACAAAGACTGCTACAATGGTGTACTATGTCATGGATCAACATCCATAGCTTGTCCTTCTCCTAAGAGAAAGGAAATCTTCATCCTTGAGATGTATGTTTGAAGATGTTGTAGAGGTCGAAGAGAACATCAGGGCTAGCAAGTGGGTTCATAGGCAGGCATATCTCAAAAATTTGCATGTACATGAGCAAGAAGACTGTCAATTTGTTTCAGATTCTGAGCAAGAAGATAGTGAATATGAATCAGATCTAGAACAACAACAAGGAAGTAGGTATGATTCACAGTTGGATTCAGGTTCTTCAACATTTGCATATTTTTCTATGGGCAGGAATGCATATCAATATTATGATCAGTTTCCAGAACATTTTGAGCATGTAGCAATGGTCGATTGCATAGATAATTGGATGTTATTGGCTAACCATAGTTATGATGTTCTAAATCATGCTACAGCTTTATCTTGTAACCATTCTTATGAAGAAGAGACAGCAATTGTTGATGATCAAGAGTTGGTTTCAAAAGAACAAGGAGGGAATTTATTTGCAAGAAGAGAGAATTTTATAGAGGAGCGGTCTGGTCTTCTAAAGCAGCCAAGATTCTATAACATTATTCATGATCCTGTGGCCATATACATGGAGTCATACATTTCAGATTTTCTGAAATTTTCAAATTGCATTACTTCACCAATACTCACAGGCGAGTATGGTGTTATGAAAGATTTCCAAGACCGCACTATAGAGCCTTTTCCTTTATTAATTAAGGAGAAGCTTTGGGTGGAAATAAATTATCCTAGACTCGCAGAAAACACAGAGCAACATGTAAAGGAGGAGCTTAGTGGGTAGTTTATCTCCTGTCCAAAACCTGTAATTGAGCAGGTATCACCTGGTATCAGCCAACCTGCATCAGTTCTCCACCCACATGTGCACTCTGAGAACATCACATGATGGGTGAGCCACAATGAAGGACAGGAATTAATTTCTTGCCAGTTGAGCTCCCCTGATTATAAATTTTGTGACCCTGTGGGGCCATATATGGAGCTATGTTTTCCAAAAGCATTGGAGCCTGCAGAATTATTCACCTTATCATCATTTGGGGGTATGGTCAGTGTTCCAATCCATATTCTTGTTCTGTTGTCATACCTCCCTAGTTTTTTTTGGATCATCTGCAGTAAAGAGAAGAATTATATTACTGAATAGTCTGGGTGGTTATGGTGTAAGTTGGCTTTCACCTAACGCTTTGTAAAAATCAATTAGCCTAGGAGTGTACAAAAATAAGCTCTTTCTGGAGCATGTGTGTTTGTTTTCCTTTTTAAGTAGAAGAGTGTACCTCTCGGCCTTCGGCGAAATGTTTTGAGCTCGACTCTATAACCCAACAGCTAAGGCACTAGAACTACTTGTTCTTGGCAGCCCATAGGGAGCATGCCATTCCCTGTGGAGCCAAATGTTATCACATGAACTTGTTAGAGTCATGTGGGTTTGTGGTTTCTACCTAAGATTGTATTTTTTCCCAGTCTCTCTCCTTTTCGCAGACCAAGTTGGTTGTCCAAATCCTCGTTCACGCAGGCCACAGCCATGGACACAAAGTGCAACATTTAAAGCAACCCATTTTGGGCTTAAAAGTAGCAGGCAGTTTTAATATTTCAACGGTGGATATTCCAAGAGAAGTTTATATCAATGCCTCACAGGCTTTTGGAATGTCAAAATCGCACGAAGTATAGCACCAGGGAAAAAATCCCGAAGTCCCGAAGGCCCAAAATGGATCTGAGTCGTTGATCAGCTAGAGCCACGTGTCATCAGATCCACAACTCTGGGTAAAATCACATGGAGAAGTAAGCCAGATTTGAGTTTTGATTTTCCCTAAGTCCCAGAGACCTGAAGTGGATCTCGGCTATCCAAATCCAGAATTCCACGCGTCATCAGATCCTCAGCTCCAGATGTTTTTCTTAGAGGGAAATGTGGTTTGAGAATTGAAATTCTCGAAGGACAATTCGCGAACCAGATCTCAGTCGTTGATTCGAAGAGGGAAGATATAATCCGTCGATCTAAAGCGCTAGAGTTGGGTCGTTGATCAAGAAGCCTCATCTCAGATCATAAGATCAATGGTCATGCTCCATTGCGGGGTCGAAAGGTGCACATGTTTTAAAATGCAAAGGGCGGGCCGCAATTAGAACAGTGGGTTTTAGAAAGGGATGTGTGGCAGTTCATGGTGAATTGCGGAGATAAAAACGGTTTTCTTTCAAACCACCCTTGGTCACACCCGCAATCATGCAATTGTGTAGGGTCATGGCCCTAGGTCACATTGAAGATGGAGCGATGGAGAGGAGTTGCGCCAAAGACCGAAAGCGTTTGTATTGGTCACAGAAGAATATCTGCTTGGCCTCGAGGCATCGGGATTGACTCGAAGAAGTCGTGGGCACCGCCTCGAACATTCATGGGTGTCAAGCCTCGTCCTGATCCTAATGAAGGTAGTTAATGGAAATGGGGGTGGTGGTTGAGACCTCATCTCACCCCATAAATGGAAAACAGTCTGAGGACGGTCGTAATTGTAGATTAACAATCTGAAGTTTCCTTTTGGACGGATTTTCCTGCAAAGGACATAACTAAGTCGAGCTCGTGTCTGACATGAGAAATCCTGCACAGGCTGACAGAGTAGGCATCAACTGGAAACTTTGAATGAGCGGGTCTGATCACATTCCTGGTGGTTGCAGCATTTCTAGTATATATAGGCAGTTTTGATATTTTGTTAAGGTCGAATGGTTGAGCTAGGGTCCCTGCTATTGTAATATTTTTGTGAAGAACACTGGTTCTCTGGTTATGTATTTGTTTTTTAGACATCTTGGTTAATCTAAGTTAGCTTTCTTGCTCCATATTATTTGCCTCTGATACTGAGAGAGTTCATGATTGACTAATTCACATGGATTGTTATGATTGTATTATGATAAATGTTATATTATAGTGTTGTTATAATTTCTTTCAATTTCTTTGAGATTTGAATTCAAGAGGATATTGCGTTTAAGCTTTTCCTCCTTAGGCTGCTGGAAGACTTGATGTCCACAGTAGACATCTACACTCTCCTCACCAAAGTCTTCCCTTTATTCACCCTTACTCCAACTTACTGACTGAAGTTGATTCTAGACCTCAAATGCTTGTACATGCTAGTCCAGATTTTTGAGTTAGAACGTTATTATAATTGAGTCTGCACTCATTTGACCTCTTTAAAACCAACCTGTGACATATAAACTGATGGGTATTGGGCTTACCTTCAACGCAATCTGAAGGTGACTTCTAGTGCTAACAGATTCCATACATTTGGTACTTTCCATTGCGGCAGCCAAGGGATGGGAAGTCCATAAGATGGACATGAAGAATGAATTTCTTCATGGAGATCTCTCTAAGGATATCTGTATGGATCATCCCTAGGGATTTATGTAGGATTCATCTTTGTTCTATTGACTGAAGAAGTCTCATTATGGCCTCAAGCAGGATCCGAGGGCATAGTATGCCAAGATGGAATCTTACCTGTTGTCACATAACTTTGTACGTTGTAAGTTAGACCTGAATTTTTACTGATTTGTTGATCATTAATTGCTCAAATTCAATGATTGTTGCAGTCAAGAGGATTTTTCATGACAAGTTCTTGATGACGGACATGGTTCCGTTACATTTCTTCCTTGGATGCAAGATCAGTGAGGATGCATTAAGCATCAAACTGTCTCAGGACAAGTATGCGCGAGATATCCTTGAGAGATTTCACATGACAGACTACAAGTCTGCCCCGACTCCTTTCCTATCAGGAGTCAGACTTGAGGATGGCGGGGACACTCCACTGGTTGACAACACATTGTACAAACAACTAGTGGGGAGCTTATTGTATCTCACACACTCCAGACCAGACCTCTCCTATGTAGTTGGAGTTGTATCTAGGTTCATGCAGGAGTCACATGAGCTACATTAGAAGGCTACAAAGCATATCCTTCGATACATACATGGAACCATCACCTTTGGGATTCACTGTTTAGTAGACTCTACATTGGACCTCATTGGGTTCAATCATTCTTATTGGGTTGGTGATAGCATTGATCTCAAGTCCACATCTAGTTACTCACTCAGTATTGGTTACAGGCCTATATGTTGGTTGAGAAAGAAGCAGGTTGCTATTTCTCTATCTTTAGTCGAGGCAGAGTACAGAGGAGTAGTTAACTTAACCATTCAAGCTATGTGGCTACAACATTTTCTCACTGATTTGGACATTCAGTTTCATTGGTCGATTGTCATCTGGTGTGACAACCAGAGCACTCTGAAGTTCTGCAAAGATCCATTTCAAAGGCAGTGGATGAAGCACATCGGATCTACATGCACTACATCTGGGACTTAGTACACGAGGGGATCATCAACCTGTAGTTTTTTCCTTCAGTAAAACATACTGCAGACATCTTCACGAAGACCTTCACTGTGTAGAAGTTCCATTCTCTGCGCAGTCATCTTGGAGTGAAGGACACAGTTTCCTAGCAACTTCCAGTTCTTCTTCTTACATACATTGTACTTTGAGGGGGGGGTTTCCCATGAGGTTTTCCCATGAGTTTTTCCCTCTTTCCTGGTTTATTTTACTGTATCTTTTGTATTTGGGTACCTAACATGGCCTCGTTGTCAGGATCCATTCTTTATTTTCACCCTAGTGATGTTCAGGTGGGGTGTTGGAGATGCTTCACACACACCTAGGACTTATTTTTCCTAAGGTTTTCCCTATGTTTATTAGTCATTATTCAGTCTCCTATATTTTAGGGAGAATATTCTCTTCAGCTCACACTTCAATTTGATTAGTTGAGTGGAGTCTAGATGCCACATTGGGATTATCATCATGCTGCATTGGGATCATCACCAGACTAGTGCATTACTCATGATTCCCTTATCTCCTCCTCACTTCACTCTCTTTCAGTCAGTTAACTAAAGACTGAGAGACTAGTTAACTCAGACTAGGTGGCAGTTCACTCATGTAACTTCCTGAGAGACTAGACTAGGTGGAAATTTACTCTCGTAATTGTTGGTGTGTGTCCAGATCACTCTAGAAAACCACTATGGCACATTGGCTTCTCCTTCAGTGTGCATTAGTTCAGTTATACAGAGTATATCATGTGTAAATTATCATTCATTCATTTGGTTAATGAGAATTCTTTGATTCTTTCTCTTTTGCTTCTCTTTTCTCATATTTTCTCTACAACCGTGTAGGTCAATTCCTAGCTAGATCTATTATGTGCAATTTCAACACATTTACATTTAGTGGTAGGTCCCACTATAGAAATTTAGGGTCCATAACCTTCTAAACCTTGTTTGAGGCCTTAAATGGCTATTTTGGGGTCAAACTTTTGTGAACAAAGTTCACAACCTCAAGACATTGTTCTACACATTGAGAACTTTCTGGCAGTGTGAAAATCATCTAGACTAGAGTTCATATGCATAATTTATGTCTCCTACAAGTTGACTTATCATGTTGACCACCATGATATCGAGTGGATGCCTTGTCAACATCCATTACTCACACATGTGGAGCTAGTCACATGTTGACTTTATGGAATATTATAGAGGATCCAAAAACCTAACACTAATTGAGGGTTGAGGTATGAAAAATCCCTAACCATTACTCTATATAGCTATTAGTCCATGATAAATACTAGGCCACTATGAAAGGAATGGGTTCCATTCTTGTTGTATCATTATTTTTCCATAGTTGCAGAGCATCTAAGAGTGGATATTTAAGCATAACATAGGGAGTAGAAGGTCTTGTACCAACCATGTTGGCCATAGTGTCAATGGAAACTCCATAGTGACTACCCCTTTATTTGTATTTGCATTTATAATTAAGAAGAAAAGAGCAGAGCACATGCCTCACCTTCTAGCTATGTTTTTCCTATTTTGGGTTTTCCTAGGGTTTGTTCCCCCCTCATGGGTGACTACTTCCAAAGCCACCCTTTCAGCGGTGTAGTGTTCTAATTTGCATGAGCTATCTTGCGCATCTCATCCATATTCATACTTGTTCTTCCAGTTGTTATTCACATATATGATGATCTCACCTCACATCAGTTATCCTCAGTTATTTCAGATGCCTTGGCCATGGTATATCATCTATTATCTCATACACCTCATATGATACATGCGCTTATAGGTGGTGCATTATGCTTTCACACACATGGTGCATGTTCCTTTGGTTTTGTTTGTTAACTTCACTTGCCATGCTAGGGTTTCATGTATGGTTTCTTGATTAGACATGGTAATATGGTTTCTTATCTAGTTGTGAATGTGGTAAACATTGGGTGTAATATAATAACACATAATAACATTTAAAATTTTATTATTTGCCTTGTTGTACCATGGGGACATAATTTTCCTTTTGATAAGTGTCATCACCTCTTAAGTCAAGTTGTATTACTAGAGAAATAGGTAGATTGTAGTGTATGTCATATCCCTAACCATACTTAACATTTTTCCATCATTCTCTTTCACTCCTTACCATTCACCATATTTTCCTACTCGTGGTTAATTTATCAAAAGTCATTCATCAAGGTAATAAATAAATCAATGAAGTCCCATGTGGAAGAAACTCAAAGTCAAAGACTGAGAGTGCTCAAGGTAGTTGTAGCTTAAAAAAGTCAAAATCCAAAGATTAAAAATGCTAGAGCAATACCACCTCATTAAAAGACCCTTACCCCTAAGTCATATGCTTAACAATGCATTCTCGAATAAAGGAACTCATAAATCAAAGGGTACTTCAATGAAAAGAAAGGAAAATCAAAAGGAAAAGAAAAAATATTAAAGGGATAGTAAAAGAAAGTGCCAAGGTGGTGGCTCTAGGCCTAACACACCCTCACATGGGCCATCATGGTAGAAAATGAAGGCCCCTAGCTCTTGAAAGATAGCAAGTGAATACATACACATCATCTATGATTATGAAGGTTTACCCATGAAATCCCGTTATTTTCCTTTCCTTGTGCCATACATCACATTATTACATACTTATAACTTAGTAATCTAGGACATACTTCTTGGTCTTATGAGTTATCACATGTAATAAGGGTTAAGGTTGTCCCTCCATGGTAAAAATTAGGAAAATCTTAAAATTAAACTAATGTTAAGATATTGCTAGAAGAGATCACTTATTGTGCACTACCTAATGACTTGTATAATGGGGCTTGACTCACCACTATGAGTGGGCGCCTTGCATTGGGATCCATGTACATGCATCGAGGGTGGAATTTATGCCTTAATATCCATGTATTATGCCTCGAAGTTGGTGTACTTGCTTCAAAATCCAGCACATTGCATTGAGATATATGATACTACCTTGGGATCCATGTACCATCATATAAACACATTTATCTTCATTGGGATCTGTGCCATTTTTCTTGGGATCTATGATTAGTACATTAGAATACATGTCATTGTATTGGGATCCATGACAGTGCATTGGATGATGATAGGGACTCCACATCACCATCATGTGCCACCTAAACCATTCTTGGAGGGTGCACTTGCTTTCTTGGAAATATCTTCCCACACGTGTGGCTCGATGGAGTTTGTTGTGCCTTGTTGACCACATGTGTGAGGTTGTTGAGGTGGTTGGAGTTAGTTGGGGTGTTGTTACACCCACTTGGACTAGTTCCTAAGGTTGATATGAGTTAGTTGAGTTATTTATGAGCTTATCGGACCACACATCTCTTAGAGTCTTAGAATGCTTCCTTCTAATGCCACACGTGCTAGCATGATGTCATATTCTCGTAGAGTGCACCACTTCATGTGATTTATTCTTTACTTCATGTAGTTTGTTGAGAGGGTGCACCTATTCTTGGGCCTCTTGTTGACCATGCACATGACTTTTGGAAGTTTTTAGCACATATTTGGGGAGCATGGACTTGTTCATAATCCTTCTATGCCCACACGTGTGACTTTTCCTTGGTGGTTAGAGTATTCTATGGAGGGTGCATCTCTTCCTAGGCTGATTTGTTGGATCATGGTGGTTTTATGACATGGTTTTAGAGATAACACACCATTTTGAGGAGTTGTATTGTTCAGACCACATATTTTATTGCATTTATCTCTCAGTTTGTTGAAGAGTTTCTATTTTGGGAGAGGAGGTTCTAAATATACTATTATTTTATTCATGAGGTTGTTGAGGTTTTCTCCTATATAAGAGACCTCTCACTCATTTGTATCTTGTTGTAAATAATTGGAAGAAACTAGTCTTTCTTTGCCCAACTATTGTGAAGTCTTGTCTTGCTTGAATATTTTGTTCAATGGATATTTTGGAGACATTTATTATTGCGGGTATTCTTAGAGGAAGGAGTTATTACAAGGCCAAAGAAAGGTATCATTCCATGTTAGAGGAGTCATGTAAGGTATAATTCACTCTTTCCTTACCCTCTTTGATCATTTATATTTGGGATTTAGAACATTAACTTTGGACATCTAGGGATTCTAAACTTTTGTTTTGAGACTAATTATAAAGTTCATCTTGTAGTACTTATATTAGATTCTTCTAGGACTAATATCCCCTAGTTGCTTGTAGTGGTTCAATGTCCTAGTTGACGCTCATATGGAAATCCTTAAATGGTGCATATGATTTCAACACATAAGATACATGAACAAGCACTCAAGCTAGACCAAGTGTTCCCCATAGCCCAAGTGGGGGTAGTCACTGATCTTTTCCCTTCATTTTTCAACCGCAACTTTTATTTTTTCATTTACTTGGCTTTCTTTGCAATCAAGGGTTTAAAGTGCTTACTTTTAGATCTAGATTGTTTTCTTCAAGTCTTTGAGCCTAATGCTTTAGATCTACTTTGGACTTGAGCATTTCTTTGTGAATCGTTTAACTTTCCATATTTAATTCCTAAAACATTTTACATATCTCTCTCTTGATTTGGTCATAATAAACACATGATAAGGGATATTAACTTATATATAATGGTTTTAACTTCATTTCTTGGATGGATCTAAAAAATACATGATTAAGTAGAATAAAACGATGCTCTATTTAACCCAACAATTTTGAAGTTTTTAAGTCTATTTCATGATTTCATTAATGTTGGAATGTATTATTGATTGAGGGGTTTGATACACATTGGCACTCATTTCATTGAGTGTTTTACTTGATTTATGCTCTAACACACAACATTCACTAAATCGATATTGAAAACCCTCAACAACTTGCTTCTTCAGGCTTAATGATTCACATTTAATGTAACCAAAATATCATTGTTTAAGGGTTTTGACGTATTCATTTTGGAAATTTCGATTGATTCATGTTTTAATAACCTATGATATGTCAGAACGATGCTAAATGTGCTTAAAATTTTCCTCTTTGAGCTTTATTCTACATCATTCATGGTTGGAATTATCATATCGTTTTCTTTTTCTTTTTCAGAATTCTCTTTATTCTTGGACTTCTTTACAAGTGCTCATGTTTGGACAACGTTTTCTTGGGAGATAGGATCACTTTCATCTTCTTCAAATATGTACATGGTGTTAAAATTTTGGTATTCTCGTTTAACCATAGACAATATCACCTCATTGTCACCCAACCATAGGAATTCAGTATGCCACCCCTGAGCACACTAACCTTTTCTTAGATAAAACGATTATGGCAAGTCCACACTAGAACCAACAAATAAACCCTAACCAGAAACACCATTGTTGCAACAACAACACAATACCAAGAGAACATACCTCTACTAATATAAGTGTACCTTTACCAAGAGAATCACACAAGAGAGATATCAAAAAGACTAAGATTACACCACGACAATTGTTGCACCACCCTCTCCAGACTTGTGCCTCCTTCTGCTGCAACTACAACTTATTATCCTCATACTTATGCCCTCCTTCTGATGAGTGAGTGTGTGTGAGTGTAAAAATGAGCTAAGACATCACCTTATTTATAGTTATTCTTCCAGTGAAATTTTCCAACAGGGTTGACTTGTCTTTTCTGGCAAATATAATTTACTTTTACTTTTTCTGGTAAGGACAACTTTTGTTTTTGGGTTTTTCTATTTATTTATTATTATTCTCCTTGGGTCTACTTCTCTTCTAAGGTTTCCACACATATGTTTAATGGTTCTCTTACTTCCTGAATATTCTATTCTAAGTACAAAGGTTACACTTGGAGGTTAATACCTCTCGTAGATACCAAAACATCAACACTCCCTCTTAGTTAGGGAGGTATTAACTAATATGTTTTTCATGTAATGGTATCAAACACATCCATACATCTCACATGGAATTCGAAAGACTCACATGGTCTTGTAGAAAAGTCTACAAGTAGCATCACCATAGCCACACAAGCTATCTCATGATAAAACAGATCATGTCACAAGTAGCATGGCCAAATATTCCATCTCATGATCAAACAGATCATGTAACAAGTAACACCATCATAGCCACACATTCTCTGTCATAGTCACACACACATATTATTTGATGGTCATGTCACAGTCATGCATATGGGGTCTCATCATCCTTCTGAGTCGTATGTCATCACGGGGCTTCAAATCGCCAACTCACACAGAATCTGGCATCTAGTTCATACAGAACTGGTAACTCGCCAACTCACATAGAATCTAGCATCTAGTTCATGAAGAACTAGTAACATGTGTACCAGACCATTTCATTGGAGTAGAAATATCCCAGTATGCCTTCCTATTTCACTGGAGTATTTATACATACCAGACTATTTCACTGGAGTAGCAATATCTCAGCGTACCAGACTATTTCATTGGAGTAGCAATATCTCAGTGTACCAGACTATTTCACTGGAGTAGCAATATCTCAACATACGAGACTATTTCACTGGAGTAGAAATATCTCAGGATACCAGACTATTTCACTGGAGTAGCTATGCATACCAAATTATTTCACTAGAGTAGCAATATCTCAGCGTACCAGACTATTTCACTGGAGTAGTTATTTGTACCAGACTATTTCACTGGAGTAGCAATATCTCAACATACCATATTATTTCACTGGAGTAGCTATGTGTACCAGACTATTTCACTGGAGTATCAATATTTCAGTGTACCAGACTATTTCACTAGACTAGCTATGCATACCAGACTATTTCACTGGAGTAGCAATATACCAGACTATTTCACTAGAGTACTTGCGTACCAAACTATTTCACTGGAGTAGCAGACCTACATACCATATTGTTTCAGTGGAGTAGCAGACGTCCAACACACTAGGTTGGCCCTCTAGCTGTCTTGGAGGCACGCCCTCCCCAAAGGATATGTGTGAAGCCTCCAACCACACAAACCGGTTGGGCCTCCATAGCTAGGTAAATATGATCTCCCCATAGGATCTGCATACACATCATCATGATTGGTGTCACAGTTAGTTCCCAAGCATGACAGCCTATTGTCCACACTATACCATGTTGCTATATGGAGGCACATCTATAACCCATCACTCCCTCTTACTAGGGAAGTCTTTCTGTACCACACCAAGTTTGTCTCTGAAGTACACAAACTTCACTCTAGACAGAGGCTTGGTCAACACGTCTGTTATGTACTCATTTGTAGTGACATACTGGAGATTCATTTCTCCCTTCTACATCATATCTTTGATATAGTGATACATGGTGGCATCCACTATCTCTGAAGAAGTATCACACAACAACTTTAGATTCGTCACCATCGGAGTAGGCATGGACTTGAAATCCATCATCCCAAATCTCTTCAGGATCTCTACTGCATACTTTCCTTGATTAAGGAAAATCACATCTGGTCTCTGTCATACCTCTAGACCCAATAAATAATGCATCATACCCAGGTATTTCATCTTAAACTCTGATGCAAGATTTCTCTTACACTCAGCGATGAGCTTCTTATTCCTTGTTAGAAACATGTCATCCACATATAATAGTAATATCATTGGTCAACCATTCGCAACCTTGTAGTAAAGGTTGGAATCTACTTTACTCTTGGTAAATCCCAATTTCATCAAGAAAATTTTTGATCTGGCATATCATTCCCTAAGTGCATGCTTAGGCCGTAACAAAGCTTTATTCAATCTGAAGACATGAGACTCCTTCTCATGTATCTGTGTACACTTCTTATGACTACTTGGAGCAAGTGTCTCATCGTAATCTTCTCCCTCTTGCTGGGAGAATATTCTGGCCACAAATTAGGCTTTGTACATCTCTATGCTTCCATCAGCAACATGTTTGATCTTGTAGATCAATTTGGAAGTCACTAATGACTTCCCTTCTTGTCTCAAGGAAAAAATCCATATCCCATTCCTTCTGACTGGCTTCCTCCTATATCACTGAAGCAAGGGAATATTCTTAGGAGGTATCATATCTCCTTGAAGCCTCTAAAGCTTTGAACTAGCCTCCTCAACTCATGTCACCTATCTGTCAGTCCTGGAATACACCTCTCTCTCTCATCTAAATATGAGGAGGAATACTTTCTGAATGAAATTCTCTAGGCCACTGGATCTCTTTGAGATCAAGCTCACTCTAAGTCTCCATGCTCCCTTTGAATCTTGAATCCCTTTGAGTCTATATAATCTTCGATGCCATCTACTCCCTATGTATGTGATTATTTCCTCTAAAGTCTCTTATGACTAGTCCTAGGGAGGTTGTTCCTCCCCACTAGATCGTGGGCGATAACTCCCTCTGAACTCTAGATCCTTATGAGCTAGTACTTGGTGTGGATGTTGCCTCACCACTCGTGGAGCCATATGCTTCTCATGATATGGTTTATCAATTCTATATGTCTTTGCATCCTACAAAGTGTCATGGGACCATGTTGGTCTCTTCATGGTTACTGCAATTATTCTAGGTAGGCCCTTCTGGTTGTACAAACTCTTCCTGGTGATATGAAGAGTGATCAACTGCACTAGAGGGATTTGTTCAATCATCTTTGGAGCCTTCTGCTCCTTACAATCAATCTCCATATGATATACTTTGTATCTCGCAAAAGTACCCTTCTTTGTCCTCTTTTTCTTCGGTACATGGAAGTATACAACTTCTTATCTGGGTAGTCTACTCCATGTCTCAAACTAGAGACCATCTACTATGTTGCCTCCTGCAACCGTCAATATAGCTTCCCTTAGATTTATCACTTGTGACCTGTCGGGAACAAGACCAACAACAAGGGAAAACAATAGACAAGAATAATATGCTTATAACAATAATAAAAACAATAATGAGAACAATCATCACAATAGCTCCTTCTCAGAGCTATCACTTGTGACCTGCCTAGAACAAGAGCCAAAATAAAAATGCAATAATAAGAAATAGGAACAACACTCTTCCAGTGTTGTGACCAATCATTCCTCCATGGTAACCTGCCCGAGACAAGAGAAACAAGAGCAAAAGTATTTCCAATATAATAGCATTTTCATAAGAACATATCTATGTTAACAAGAATAAAAGACAATTTCACGGTAATCATCATAGAATTACCAAGGTGACCTTCCTGGAAACAAAACAAGAAATATCTCCTATAGGAGATGTTAGTTCATCTTGCAAACAAGTACAATAAGAATTTATATCCATAGTACTCACATGCTACCAAGTATTCATTGTAGCTAGTAGTAATAAAACCTTTCAAATATTGTTGTCACAACTATAGTGTTTACTTGTAATGTAGAAAATGTCAAACTTGATATGTGCAAATTGGAAACTTATCAATTTAATCAATCAAACCTAGAACCTAGAGTCTTATCTTAAAGAATGAGCGTTGTTTCTTTTATTCTGAGTCTCCTTCACTCAAGATGGCAAGTATTTTCTCCAACTTGTCCCTTGAACTAAGACAGTATGCTTTCTTGACAGAAATCTGAGTTAGGGAACATAATGCAAATAAAATCTAAAATCTCAACCCTAATCAATCTAATAATTTAACTAAAGTTAGCTTATAAATTTAACTTTGACCAGAAATAATCATAACTTTAATAGATCAAAATGCAAACTAGATGTTCATAAGATCACAATAATGCCATAACATCTAGAGGCATATCAAAACAATCAAACCTAGAGTGTGTTGTTCCTATAAATGTGTTGGATTTGAGATCCCTCTGGATATTTGATTGTTGCTTCGAAAAAAGATTCCTTCTCCTGCAAACACCCTCAAGATAGTGATACAGTTTGAACATATACAAGTACATACCTCCGACAGCAGCAACAAACAGAAGCAAGCAATTGCACCGTCTTTCAGGAACGACAAGAAATGACAAACCCAAATATTTCAAAGTGCTCCAAATTGCAATATGAAGGTAAATGGAGATGCGCTAGGGTAGGGCACACTGGGACAACCAAAAATTAGGCCCAATGTTTCACAGAAAATTCACTTGTCCAGAGGAACTGCAACTGGTATTGCAACTATTGTTGCAACTGGAACTCCAACTGGTGTTGCAACTAGCACTACAACTGGTGTTGCAACCGGCACTGCAACTAGCACAAAGAAACTGGCATGACGAAATTGGAACGAATCAACTGGCACAAAGTAACTGGCATGAAGCAACTCAAAATGCAACTATAAATGGTACTGCAACTGCAAACCTAGGGTTTTATGAGGAAAACCTAATTTTTAATTTCAGAATTTTGGATATATGATCTAGGGGAAAGGTGCGCCCTACTTAGGAAACCTTCTTGAAAGGTCAGTAAGTGCTCAACGAGCTTGAAAATGGGAGAAAATCAGGGTCTTCCTTCCATCGGTTAGACCCTCACAAAGGAAACCAACTCGGATACCATGTTAAAATTTTGGTATGCTCATTTGACCATAGACAATGTCACATCATTGCCACCCAACCATAGGAATTCACTATGCCACCCCCAAGCACACTAACCTTTTATTAGATAGAATGATTCCAGCAAGTCCACACTAGAACAAACAGATAAACCCTAACGAGAAACACCATTGTTGCAGCAACAACACAATACCAAGAGAACATACCTCTACTAATATAAGCGTACCTTTACCAATAGAATCACACAAGAGAGGTACCAGAAAGACTAATATTACACCATGGCAATTGTTGCACCACCCTCTCCATAATTACGCCTCCTTCTGCTACAAATGCAACTACTACTCCTCAAACTTGTGCCCTCCTTCCGTTGAGTGAGTGTGTGTGAGTGTATAAATGAGCTAAGGCGTCATCGTATTTATACTTATTCTGCCAGTGAACTTTTCCCACAGGGTCGACCTGTCTTTTCTAGAAAATATAATTTACAATGACTTTTTCTGGCAGGGTCGACTTCTCTTTCTGGGGTTTTCTATTTATTTATTATTATTATCCTTGGGCCGACTTCTCTTGTAGGGTTTCCACACATTTGTTTAATGTTTCTCTTACTTCCAGAATATTCTATTCTAATTACAAAGGTTACACTTGGAGGTTAATACCTCGTGCAGCTACCAAAACATCAACACATGCATGTCCCACATCCATCCATATGTACAAATTCAAAAATTTCTTTTGTCATGTAATCATTTTATGGATCAACCATTTTCTCATTGTATGGCTCATCAAGTATTATTGCATTCGGAGTTGGCAGTCTAGGAACCCTCTGTCTATGTTGGTTATCGACATTTTCAAACCTCATTCTTTGTTATTGGGTAGGGTTCCTTCTTTGCTCTTGAACCGGCATCCTCGGATTAGGAATGAGATTATCATTCCTTCTTAGCCTTGTTATTTGATTATGCATTTGTATGATGGTTCTATTCATCTATGTTATCTCTATTTTTTGCTTCATCTCCTGAGCTGCAACAGGATTTGTTTTCACATCTAGGATAGTTCCTTTAAAGAATCCTCCACCAACTGCTTGACTTTCACCAGGTTGTGGATTTTTCTCTTCATTCTTCTTTGAACTAGATGCTCCTTGATCGACAATATTCAAACTATCCATCTACCTTTGCACTCTTCCAAGGATAATGTCAAGTTCAATGCTTGTTTCAATCATGATTTCCTCCATATTTGTAGCTTTGATCATTGTTTCTTCTAAAGTCTCAATTTGAGAAGCTCTAATGGTGAACTTCACATTGGACGGCATGGAATTTTTGTAGCAACCAAGTATTACTGGATCATTAGGCCTCTTTTCTTAAGGGATTTTATTCAACATTTTATTGAATATGAAATTGAAATATCTTATCCTCTCATTTTTCTTTAGACGGATTTGGGTGAAGTTGGTAAGAAGAGTATGATAAGTGATTGGAGGATAAAACATGTTTAATAACATCATTTCAAGATCATCAAATGATTCGATTGATCTTGTGGGAAATGATGTGTACCATTCATAATCTTGGATCGACAAATTTTGGAGAAACAACCTTACCATTACATCATCATGTTCGACAAGATGGAAATCACAAACATCCAAAAAAAATTCAACATTTCTTTTAGCATCAATCGTTCAATCTCTCGAAAATTTATTCAAAGTACTTTTAAGAAGAGCAGGGATCTCATGTTCTTCTCCTCGAATGTCAGGAGGAGAGTCTCTTACCCTTCTTAGGTTTGTGTACCTTTGTTCTCGTCTTTCTTCATGTATTTCTTCATGTCTCATTTATTCTCGTCTTTCTTCATGTCTTTCTTCTCTTCGGTCTTCGCTATCATCCATGTCTGAAGGTTTCTCATTTTCTTCAAGAGGATGCTTTTCAACTTCTGAGAGGCACAGTTGCTTGTACTTGCTTCTGGTGATTGGTTTTTTGTACTCGTCCAACTTCAATTTTTGCCTTTCTCTTGCACTCTTCTAGCTCATCTTTCATTTCTCTGGTCTTGTCTTTCGTCTCTTCTTTGTCTTCGAAGAATTTCTCTTTCTTCTTCTTGAACTAGTGTTTCCCAAAACCTTTCTAGTTCTTCTCTAGTTCCAGTTGTTGTTATTGCAAGATTGTATAAGTGGTGCATAATACTTCGTTGGTTGTTCAATATGATTTCTAACTGAGGTTGGTTATCTTGAGGAAAGTCATATGAGATTATGGTCTAAAACCAACTTTACATATTCAAGTGTGTTCCCCAGTATGGTTACCAAAAATGTTGACGCTTGAATCCGTCAGGACCGAAACGACAACCTCACGAGCATATCAATCCCCCAACATTTTTAGAGAGGTGGTACTCCTCTTTGGCTTATGATTTTCTTTGTAATTTCAAATCAATAATAATATAGTGCCATATCACATAATATAGTCCAATATTTAATGCTCAAGAAAAATTAAAGTGTTGAAAAGTAAAAATATATTTATAAAGGAGAATTCCTAAGAAGTGGACCAGGAATCTCAAACATCACACATTATAGAAAATAAAAATGTCCTCACTTCCGTCGTAGCAGAAATAAATATTCTAATCGCATTCAAAATAAAATAATATGGTCCATTCGCATGAGAGAACTTTTAAAGAGTAATACTTATGGAGCTCAAAAGAATATTATGATAGATCAATTTCAAATAATTTATACTCAAAACTCAGAGTTATAAAATAAAGTCAAAATTCATCCTGAATTATTTCTCTATAATTTCTCAAAAATAATAATGTCTATTACAGTGCATGAAATTCAAGCGTTTGTCCAATGGACTAGGATTGGGGATCCCGCGGACCATAAATTAAACATGTACAAGAAAGTATCAAATAGAAAGAGGAGCATGAGCGGATCTCGAACAACAGAAACTGGAAAGAAGACAAAGAGGAAGTTTATAGAGATTCGATTATACTTTTCTAGTTAAATAAGAAGAAGAATTGGATGAAAAATTGATAAGGGAAGAAATATGTGATCAGCAGACTTACTATGATGGAATCTCTCTCCTTTTACTTGCTTGTTGTTGCATCTTTTATACTCTTGTTTGCAGCAATTAGAGGTTTGGTTGTAACTGCTTCTACTGATATCTCGAAAATCTTGGAAATAGACTTGTTTAACCAATTTCGAATATAGTCCCTTAATGGAGCAACGGCCACTTCTTGTTTCACTTTAATATTAAACAACTCGTGCTTGAATTCTATATAGTCAATAGATAGATGTTGCAAAGTATTTTCAATCTCTTCATTTTTATTAGTATATTCAACAAGCCAATTGTCGATATCATCATGTGTGAACGCAACCATAGTGTCGAACTTTTCAGCTGATGTTTTCTTCAATCCTTCAATTTTTTCCTCAAATTGTTGTCGAGTCATAAGCATTGAATTTGAAATAAATCTTGGGTCTGAGACTTCAATGGCGGTGCCAACATTATCCAAACCAATGATATTTGAATATGCTTTCATTCTCTTTCATGACTTGTCATCTATTGTATTAATAATCCCTTTAAAACATGTAGTCTTTCAATCCAACATGCCTTTAATTGTTTGATGCGGCTCTTGGAGGGTAGATCTTCTTTTTTTATCATCTAGTCTGGCATCGCTAAGACCTTTTCTGCAAACATTGCAACTCCGTCAACATAAAAACCTTCATCGTTTTTCATATCTACACCCAAATATTCCTTAGTGTTCTGCACTCTGAGGATGAGAGAGGCAAAACTTGTTTCCATATCCCATAACTCTAAAATCAATGACATCCATTTCTTTATATTTTCGTCGACAAAATGTCGAGTGGCAATAATCAAGTATGAAATTCCTTTAAACCTTGAACTTGATCCTAGGATTTCTTGAAAACTCTTATCATGTCGAATCATGGCAACTAGAGTAGCTAGAATGGGTGGAGGCATAAGAGTTGCTTCCAATTCCTTGACTCTTTCTTTTAGTCAAGCATTTTCCTCCTCCATATTAGTGATTGAAAACTCTAATGCATCCCCATGTGACCTTGTGAATGGAAGACAACTTTGATGGTAACATGTTCTGAGTATTAATGGTAGACCATTTTTCCCCTATTACTCTTTGAGGTCCTCTCAAAAATAATTTTCTTAGAATATTTATCAAACGAGGCATTTTGAACAACAAAAGTTTCTTCATCAAAAAAAATCTCATCCTGGACGGCAAGTGAAGAAATATGCAATAATTTTTCTATAGCAGGATCTTCTTCGTCTGGGAAGCTGATATTCTCAATATCAACATACAGGTCCATATCATCCAACAACATATCAGGTTCAGGTGCATGTATTTCTCCTCCCCCTTGCTAATAATTAGTTATTTTGCTTTTGACCTTTAATTTGTGGGGATTTTCTAAATTCCCCCGAGGAGGGTTTTTCTCTTCGTCATCCCCTAAATTACTGCTCTTAGTTTTTCTTTGTTGGGTCGCTCCAGGATGAGGTTTTACCTTTGGTAGAAAAATTCTTCGAGAAACAATGGGATATTGAGCACTCTTTTCATTAGATGGATTGCCTCTCTCCATATGGGGTTCTGTGATGGTTATGATAGTCTCTATATCATCGAGATTTTTGTCAACTTCAAGAACATTAGGGTCATTACTATCACCCTTTTCTTCTCCATATATAAGTGTGTTGATGAGTGAGGAGATGAGCTCGACTGCAACTATATGATTGTAAAAAAGGTGATTAGGGTCAAACCCCTTGATCTCCTCTGCAATCCTCGTGTTGAAATGATTGAAATAGAAAGCATATTCGTCGATCTTAACAATTCCTCTTAGGATAATTTCGCCAACCTTCCAGGGCAGAGAGATGAATTTTTTTTTTCTTTTCTCGTAAAAGGTATGAAACCATAATCTACAATGCCTTTCCACTTCTATAACAAACAATTTGTCAGATACATAATATGGAAGAAATATGGGTTTTTCATGAGAACAAAAAACCTTGATGATATTATAGTCATCAATTTTTTCAAGAACTCCTTTTATGTTCAGAAATATGAGGCTTCTAATGAGATCCAGGAAGTATCTTCTCCAAATAGTAACTTTTTCAACCCAGACATGAAATTATTATATACTTCATAAAAGTGATGGCCCATATTTTGCCTCCACGGAGCTTGGTACCACATAGTTACAGGGTACACCTTTGAGTTTACCCTTTAAGCAATTATTTATCCCTTAAAAACATGACAGGAAGTGATGGAGAACACTAGATAAGATGTCGTATAAAATTTATTCTCAATCTTGAACTTTATTAGCTACATAGTAACCTCATTTGAGACAATCCTTGCTCAATCAAAGATTGTGTTCTCGTGAACAATGAAATTAAATATATACAATGCCAATCGGGGAATAGTTTTTATAGAATCTTGACCAGCAACTCGAGTGAATAACCAAGCGATTTATTTATATGGGTTTTTTAAAGAACTAACCTAAATCCTGGATAGGTCTTTCGGCATTGAGGAAGGATCTTGTAGATATTCATGTAGAAGTTTTATTCCATTATTTTTTCATTTCAGAAAATTCYTGGCTTCTTCCCCTTTGTAGACCAGGTTCGGCTCCAAAAATCTCAACAACTTCTTGAACACTAAAGGTGCCAGAAAAATAAGGGATTCACTTTGTAATGGGATAGTTCTTTTGTCCTGGACAAGTTTAACAACTCACCAGGTGACAATATCTTTACATTCAAAAATCTTTGGGACAAAACCGACAAGAGCTATCCCTGATGTCTAGACTTTATTGTTTTCTTTATCCAACAATTTTGAATAGTACCAATATGACTTGGACCAATGGCAGTTATGTTCTTCTCTAGAAAACAGGTTTACGGTATCTCCGCATAAATATTGTTTTCTCATGGATGTCTTTGGCAAGTTGGAGAACTTCTTTGTAATACTACTTGGCACAGTAAAATGACCCTTAAGTTAGATTGATTTAGATGAAATCATTAACTCAAAATAAATGTAAAATGCCTCGATATAAACATCATTAATTAATGACCTTTTCATAAATGACTTTAGCAGTTAAGTATGTAAGAATAACATTAAATGTAACATCGAGAAATATGAAAGAATGGGACACATCATGGCGGAGAGTCAGAGTGAATGTTGGGACGAAAATGCAAGTCTGAGAGTCCAAGAGTCCATGATAGATGAAGTTGTTGTGAAATGGTTAAGTGTTGTGGTTTATCAAACGGCTTGTGAGAGATGAAAAGGCACCAAATGTAATTCCACGAGTTCGCAAGTCCACGATAGAGAAAATAAATGAATTGTTGGGGCAGATTGATCTTATAAGAAAAGGAAACATAATACACATCCACGAGTCTACGAGTCCACCAACATGCGAATATGGAAAAAGCGACTAAGTATGGTAATTTTGATTAAACCAAGAAAGGGAAAGGATGTATGGGATATACAGGAAAGAAAATTTATAGAGGGGGAAAGAATGGTGATAAAGAAGAGGAACGACATAAGGGAAGGGGAAGAACAAAAAGGGATTCAACAAATGGCTCCAACTGTGAGATGATAACCCCTATGGGCTGTCAAGAATCCAGAATCTAACGACCATATGTTTTATCCTTTGGAAAATGGAGTCGAAACAATGAGGATATAAAAAACGAAAAATAAAAACTATGCACAAAGAAAGGAGAGTATCTCAAGCGAAGAAAAATTTGAAGTGTTTCTCGTTGACAGGAAACATCAACATTTTCCCCTTCATATATTTCAGCATGTATGAGTTGAAACCCAGAATTTTCTCAATGAGGTAAGGCCCAATCCAAAGTGCTTCAAACTTTGTATGCATTGATGGCTTCTATTTCACTTTGTTCTAGAGCAACACCAATTCTTCCCTTTGAAAATTCTTGATTGTTGCACTTTGATCGAAATATTTTTTAACATTATTTTGCCTCTGTGATATTTTCTTCAAAGCCTCACTTCTTTCTTCTTATAGTCTCAACAATTGATTCAATCTCTTCTGCAAAGGGGGAGTATCTTCATTGCCCTCCAGGTTGAATGCATAAGTCAAAGCATTCAATCCAAGGATAATTGGCATCTTCACTTCTTTTCCATAAACCAACATCTAAGGAGACATCCTAGTGATATCCTTTGGTGTCATTATGATTTCCCATAAAGCGTTTGTCAAATTCAAGTGCCAATTTTATGATTTCGATCAATAGTCTTCTTTAGGATTTGAATCAATGTCATATTCGTAGATTTGGCAAGGCCATTTACTTGTGGATAATAATTCGATGATTGTCCCATCACAATTCCATATTCTCCGCAAAAATTTGTGAACTTTGATCCAATGAAAATTGAGCCATTCTCTGTAATAAATTTCTCTAGAACACCAAATCTTGACAAGATATTATCCTTGAGGAATTTAATCAATTTGTCATAATCGGCCTTTTTCAATGTTGTGGCTTCCTGCCATTTCGTGAAATAGTCTATAGTATTGTGAATATACATGTGCCCCTTACTTGATTTTGGATTTATTGGCCCAATGACATCCAACCCCCATTGTGTGAATGGTTTTTCTACTAATATAGGTTGCAAATGCATTGCAGACCTCTTTATCTTTCCTGAGAATTGTTGACAGGGAAGGTATCTTCTCACCATCACATATGAATCCTTGAAAATTGATGGCCAATAATATTTGGCTCTTATTATCTTATGTGTTGTATCAGTAGGTTCAAAATGTCCTCCACATATGCCTTCATGAAACTCTTGTATCAGCTCTTGGGCCTTCTTTTCATCTACACATCTCAACAACATGCCATCATAGTTTCTTCTGAACAATATCTCATCAATCAACACATACTTTCTTGACTTCATCTTTAATGCTCTTCTTTCCTTTAGAGTCATGCTAATGGGAAATTGACCATATCTTAAATAAAATACAATGTATTTGTACCACTCCGAGCCAAATATAGGCTTTCCAACTGAAATCGAAATCACTCCATTCAAGGCATCACTATCCGCAATGAGTTTGCACAATCCTTTCCCTTTGACTGCTTTCAAAGGCTTGATTTCAATGTCATACTCCTAAATTTTTTCCAGCCAATTCTCCCATTTCCATTCTCTTAGTTGTTGATTCAAAAGCATCTTTACTGGGGAGGATGGAACATAAGCTATGACGTGAGAATTTAAAACATACGTCCAAAAATGTGCTACTGCTTTCACGAGAGAGGATGCCTGCTTCTCCAACTCTGGGCATCTTAATTCCTAGTCACATATGGTCTTACTCATAAAGTTGATCAGTAACTCTTCACCTTTAACATTTCTTTGGGTAAGGACTAATGCTACGACACTTTTTGTAGCAAAAGAACACATGATAAAGTCTCTTTGAAAATCTAGACTAATAAGCATCGGTGTTATAGTAATTGGTATTTTAATGTTATTAAAGGCCTCCTGTGTGTCTAACATCCATTCGAACCTTTGGTCTTTTTTCAACAATAGATTAATCAGTTTTACTACGCTCGCATAATCAAGAACAAACCTATGCACAAAATTTATCTTTCCGAAAAAAGATTGCACTCATTTCTTAGAAGATAGAGTATTGAGTTCATCAATAGCCCTGACCCTTTATGGATCAACATAAATTCCTTATTTACTGAAAATATGCCCCAACAACTTCCCTTCAGCTACAACAAACAAATATTTCTTTGGATTCATAGAAACCCCATACAAACTACATCTTTCAAACACTTGCCTCAGATGATGGATATGTTATTTTCTTACCTTTGAATGGACCGTTAGATCATCCTAGTAATCCGCCATAAATTTTCCTATCAAGCCATCAAATGTGTGGTCCATAGCCCTTTGGAAAGTAGCTCCAACAATTTTCAAACCAAATGGCATCCGAGCATATGCATACATCTCCCAAGGTGTTATGAAAGTCGTCTTAGGCATGTCTTATTCTACGACTAAAATTTCATTGTATCCAGAAAATCCATCTAACATGGACATACAAGCACACCCAGTAACTTGTTGAAGAAGGAATTCCATGTTAGGTAGGGGATAATTGTATTTTGTGCTTTCTTTATTGAGATCTCTAAAATACACACACATTCGAATTTCCCCGGTCTTTTTCCTGACAACCATTGGGTTTGAAAGCCAGTCAAAATGTCTAGTGGGGTATATGATTCCATCTTTCCTCAATTTCTCCAACTCGGTCTTCACCAATGGTTTTAACTTGGGATTCATCATTATTATTTTCTGCTTAAAGGGCTTTCCTCCTTCTCTTAATGGGATAATATTGAAATATTGATTTATCATAGGCTTTCAGGTCATCATAACTCCAAGAAAAAACATCAAAATACTCTTTGAAAAGGGCAATATATTGATCAAGTTCTTTAGATATCTGTACAATCAACTCCCATATTTACATACTTCGGGGAACTATCAATTCCATTATTGACTTTCTTCATTTCTTGTATTTTCCGGACTGATACTTCTTCCTTGAGACTTTTTGTATGATCATATCTTGTGAAAAGAGACTCAGATTGGACATAATTCTTTGGAACATGGGCAATGTCATTATCTTCAACATCATTTTCATATGCCAAAAAGTCTTTTAAGTCTTCATCATTCTCAAACACTTGGAGATAATATTGGTTATCTGGCACTGAGGGTCGAAAAACTCTTTTACTTGAAAAGATATCTCACTTTGGATGTCATTTGGATTTGATAATGAAGCGGCCAATGCTAAAGAATCTTCTTTTTTATTTTTATCCCTTGGAATAAAAGATATAATCAAGGAACTAAAGGACTCCATTAATTCATTCACTCTTTTTAAATATAGCTTGAGCCTTTCCTTTTTAATCTTATACTTCTGAGTGATCTGATTTATTACCAACTCTGATTCCCCGGTCATAATCAAATGTTCAATCTTCATCTACAGTGCCAAGATCATCCCTTGAATTAGGGCTTCATACTCTGCTTCATTATTTGTACAAGGGAACTCAAGTGTGATGGCATGTGGGTATATGACCTTCTCAGGGATTTTAAGTACAATCCCAACTCCACTTTCTGAGCTTGAACAAGCTCCATCGAATGACATTCTCCAATACCCTGCAAAATAATTATCTTTCATCTTTATGTCCTTAATTTTCTCCATATCCAGGATGGCACAATTCCCAATACCAGCATCTATATAATCTTCCATCAGTTTTTTATCCTTCTTTTTTAAAGAAAATGGTCTCCTGGGTTCACGAGGAACCTTGATCATCGCTCCATCTTTGTCGAGAAACATCATATAGCTTCCATTATTCATTATATATCCACCAATCATGGAAGATGAGTCTCTTCCAAGGACAACTCTGTATGTTGGAGGAAGGTCCACCACCACAATAGTGAAAACTGTGATGATATGGGGAATGACGGTAATCCAGGCTTAAAAATCCTTAATTTCTCCTTACGTTGGTACCTTCCTTGAATTGATTGCATAGATTCTCTCCCCTATTTCATAGTATTTTGTGTAGCTCATGCCAATTGCCTCCATCATCGCCAAAGACATGATATTGTTTGTCGCACCAGAATCTACCAAATAGTTGTGGAGCACAACGTCATGATTCTCTATTGAAGTGTAGAAAGGTGGAACTTTGCCTCTTAATTTCACTGTTGATGTATTATGACTCTGCTTCGGGTTTGCAACAACTGCTTCAATTCTCCCAGCTAGCTCATCCAACATTTTTAGGATGTTTTCCCTCTGTTGGGTAATTTTTACTACTTCTGTGAAAGGTAGAGTAATTCTTAACTTGCTTATATCGTCAACAACATTGTATATCATATGAAGGGGGTTGAGAGTTTTTTGTTTCTTTTTAACTTCTATATTGGTTGTTTTACTTTTATCGCTCTCTTTCTCTTTATCTTTCTCATTATCATTTTCTTTTTATTTTTTAGAATTCTCTTTATTCTTGGACTTATTTACAAGTGTGTGTGTTTGGACAACGTTTTCTTGTGAGATAGGATCACTTTCATCTTCTTCAAATATGTACATGGATTTCTCACATCCATCCGTATGTATAGATTCAAAAATTTCTTCTAGCATATAATCATTTTCTGGTTGAACCATTTTCTCATTGTATGGCTCATCAAGTATTATTGTCTTCGGATTTGGTAGTCTGGGAACCCTCTATCTATGTTGGTTATCAAAATTTTCAAACCTCACTCTTCGTTCTTAGGAAGGGTTCCTTCTTTTCTATAGAACCAACATCTTCGGATTAGGCATGATATTAACGTTCCTTCTTATCTATGTTATTTCATTCTGCATTTGTCTGATGGTTCTATTCATTTGCGTTATCTCTATTCTTTGCTTCATCTTCTGAGTTGCAACAGGATCTGTTTTCACATACAGGATAGTTCCTTTAAAGAATCCTCCACCGAATGCTTGAATTTCATCAGGCCATGGATTTTTCTCTTCATTCTTCTTTGAACTAGATGCTCCTTGATCAACAATATTCAAACTGTCCATCTGCCTTTGCACTCTTCCAAGGATAATGTCAAGGTCGACTCCTGTTTCAATCATGATTTCCTCCATCTTTGTAGCTTTTATCATTGCTTCATCTAAAGTCTCAATTTGAGAAGCTCTAATGGAAAACTTTACATTGGATGGCATGGCATTTTTGTAGCAACCAAGTATTACTGGATCATTGGCCTCTTTTCTTCAGGGATTTTATTCAACGTTTCATTGAATCTGAAATTGAAATCTCTTATCCTCTCATTTTTCTTTAAACAAATTTGGGTGAAGTTGGTAAGAAGAGTATGATAAGCAACTAGAAGAGAAAACATGTTTAAGAACATTGTTTCAAGATCATCAAATGAGCTGATTGATCTTGTGGGAAATGATGTGTACCATTCATAAGCTTGGCCCAAACAACCTTACCATTACATCATCATGTTCGATAATATGGAAATCACAAACATCCAAAAACAAATCAACATGTCTTTTAGCATCAATCGTTCCATCTCTGGAAAATGTCTTCAAAGTACTTTTAGGAAGAACATGGAGCTTATGTTGTTCTCCTCAAAGGTCAAGAGGAGAGTCTCTTATCCTTCTTAGGTTTTTGTACCTTTCTTCTCGTCTTTCTTAATGTATTTATTCATGTCTCCTTTCTTCTTGTCTTTCTTCATGTATTTCTTCTCTTTGATCTTCTCTATCAGACATGTCTGAAGGTTTCTCCTTTTATTCAAGAAGATGCTTTTCAACTTCTAAGAGGTGTCGCTGCTTGCTCTTGTTTCTGGTGATTGGTCTTGTGTACTCATCCAGCTTCAATTCCTGACTTGTTCTTGCACTCTTCTATCTCGTCTTTCATTTATTTTGTTTTGTCTTTTGTCTCTTCTTTGTCTTTGGAGAATTCCTCTTTCTTCTTCTCTTTTTTTAATAGAAACGATTGGAGATTTGTATTAAGAAAGAAGATTTATGCTAAAACACTATACAAAAGGACAAAATATAGATACTTTGATCTGTGTCCATAAAAATTTCTGATGTTTTCTAAAGGGGGACTTAGAGAATGTCCAAAAAGAACTAGTCGTCTGCCATGTGAAAATGGTTACAAACGAGAACAAAATAAACAAAAATTTGCAGGTCATCAAAGAAACCTGGCTATTGATTATAGGATGGTTCTTATACTTCTTGGTGGCTTGCTTGATTGGCTTCAGTCAGGTGAAGTCCATCACCTGAGTTGTGTCTCGCAAGAGCCAAGGTTGGGTCATGAGGATCCTGGTTCTACTCAAGTCCTGCTTCATAGTGAAAGGTTGAGGGAAACCTTGAATTTATTGATTCATTTGAATTTGTCGGGTGATGAGGACGGCCAAGGGGATTCCTCATTTGTTGACTGAGAATTCCAACGTTCCTGGTGTTCCTATTAACCTCGCACAGAGCTATTTCTAGCTCTTGGTTGTGTCAGTGTTCCTATAGATGTAGTTGATTCTGCAGATTTCCCGCTTGGAGATGGAGTTCTTGATTTTATCTTTGAAGCTCCCTTAATCACGTGTTTTTTCTTTCCTCTACACTTTTGAATACCTAACGCATATCTCAGATTTGATCTCGGAACTCTTCCAGTGCACAGGAGGGACAGGAGCAGGGGGGTCTTGTGCTTCGCCACATGATGGAGGGAGGAATCAGGAGCGTAAAAGCATAGAAAACTTTATTGAGATGTGAACAAGCTTCTGAGAGGGGCCGAAGCATTAACCTCAAAGAAGGAAGGGAGATTGACATCACACACATGGAGGGATGAAAGGAATGAATAACCCATGTATCAGAGAGATTGTTCGTAAAGGAGATAATGGACAGTGACGCCATAGTTGAGGTGGAAATCATCAAGGAGTACGGGGAGCCTACAGAGTTAAGAAAAGCGAGGGGAGAAGAGACTAGAGTGAGTGAAAAAGAGAATACAGGAGGAGCTTTCTCAAGGACACATAGAAGGGACAACGAAGCAGACCAGATGTCAAGAAAGGGGGGGAGAAGGGGTCAGATGGAGAGAGGAAGGAAATCCGAGAGGGTAAGCGGAGAAAGGAGGAAGGGGAGGGGGAAACCAGAGGGATGAGAAAAATAGGTTGTAAAAAAGGAGTATTTCCAAACTGAAAAGGAGGAAAAGAAAAGGATAATGGTTCTTAAGGGATCCACACAAGAGTTTCATCTTGATTTATGTAGAGTTGACTTTGTTTCAAATTCTTTGCTAATTTGGCTAAGCTATCAACAACCTGGTTTTGGGAACATAGAATATGGAAGAAATGGATATTTGAGAATTGGCATTTCAAAGAATTTATCCGAGATTAAGACCGTTAGGAATTTGAAGAGTTGGATTTTTTAAGCTAAGAAGGTCCTTTATAATTAGTTATGAGTCCCCAAGAACGGTGAGTTCATGGAGGTTTCTCGAACTTGCAATTTGAAGTCCCATGTAGACTGCAAGACTTTATGCCCTGTTATTGGTATTCTTCCCAAGCCCCCATGAGTAATCCAATATATTTTGTCCATCATAATTAAAGATGACTCCCCCCACACCTGTCGCCCCTAGGTTACATGTTGATGCTCCATCAAAGAAAAGGATTGGAGTGGATTGATGTTGTTGCCAAAGGAGAAAGTCAAGATCACTGGGGCGTAATTGCCATTTTTGCCTCTTCGTATCTTTGTTTGTTGAAGGGAATCTAAAAGGTTTTGGGCCCAATATGTAAGAAATCCAATCTTCTTCTTTTTGCTCCAAAGAACATGTCATATCTAGTTGTATTGATCTAGAAGAGAAGACTTCAGAGATTAAGCCGCGAATTTTAGCAAAAATGTGTTGCAGGGTAGAAAGTTTCCCACGAAAAATTTATCGGTTCCTTGCTAACCATATTTCCCAACAAAAAAATTGGGAATTTGTCTCCGGAGGAGGGAGAAGTGTTTCTTATCTTTGAAGTTGCCAACATATCTTTGTCTCCAAGAGACGAACAAATCATTCCAGTTCTCGGGGGAGGGGGGAGGAAGGGGGAGAGGGAGAGAGAGGAGTTTCTAGATTTGGGAAGAGAAAGGGCAGTCCAGGAAGAGATGAGGGATGGATTC
>ML780777.1:935649-1026797 GCA_009831015.1 Picea engelmannii | reverse complement strand
TATCCCCTTAACTAACTTACTGTTATCATGCTCTGAGACAATATTTGGAATATTGTTTAGCATTACTTGGATTTCTTCATGCAATCCTTCTTCATTTGGTTGTTGGTAAAGAGTTTCGAAGTGCTAGGAGGTTGCTTCCTTTATTTGTTCGAAATTGTCAATACGTTGCCCATCGCTTGACAAGATGGAAGTGACTGTATTTTTTTCCTTCGATTTTGATCTTGTCTATGGAAAAATGAGGTATTTGAGTCACCTGCTTTTAGCCATAAACTTCTGGACTTCAGTCTCCAGTGTTCCTCTTCTCTGCATAAGGAATGACGAAGCTGATGATTAGCTTCTTTTTCCTGGTTCAGAAGTGCTTTAGTAACTTCTTCTTCTTCTAATCATTGTTGAATGCTCGCCAACTTTTCTTCTTTTTCAAGTCTTTCTCTATGCGGAGGGATAAAGACGATTTCGCCCAATCTTTGAGGGAATTTTTTATTGCCTTTAGTTTACTTTCCCAGATGAAGTTGGGAGACCCTGAGAAGGGGGAGGACCACACTTGCTAGATGAGAGGTAGGGTTAGTGGGTTATCTATCCAAAGGGGGTTAAAATGGAAGGGTAGTGGGACAAAGTTCTGGGGGTTGTTGAAGATCATACAGATGGGCTTATGGTCGGAAGTCACTGAGGGGAGAATGTGAGAAGAGATTTATAGAGGAGAAAGGAGGAAGTTAGTGTTAATGAAGAAGTGTTCAAGGCGGGTTTCTATGTGGCAAAGATCAGAACGCCTATTGTTCCAAGTATATTTTCCTTTGGAGGGTTTGACATCCTGAAGATCCCAATCTGAGATAAGGTCAAAAAGTTTCTCAGAGAAAGGGTCTTTGATTATACTACCTCCATTTTTTTCCCAAGAGTTAAGATGGGTATGGAAGTCACCACCGATTATGCAAGAGGAGATATCCATAGAGTTTTTGAGCATAGAGAGAGAGCGCCAGTAGGAAATTTTATCCAAGTAGGACTTAGGAACATAGAAATTAATAATTGTAATGTTATTTCTGGAATCCCTATTTTTGAGAACTGTTAGTAACCAATGTTGGGTACTTAGTGTTACCTCAAGATTCTATATTTGATCATCCAAGAGAGTATTGATTCCATCAGAGGCCCCCTGAGAGCTTACTATGATTCCAGTGCAAGATTTGAAGATTTTTTTTGTTGTTTCTAGGACTATTGACTCCTCCATATTTGTCTCCTGGAGGAAAATTATAGAAGAATTAGCTAGGAATTTGAAGTCTTTTAGGGCTTCAACTTTGGATTTATTGCGAAACCCCCTGCAATTCTAGGAGAGAAAGTTCATTGGCGTGGGGTGGAAGAGTCCCGACTTCCATAAAACAGGAGATCAAAACTTTTATTTCCTCCTCTACGGGTTGAGATGTACATTGATATTTCTATCAAATGTTTCTTGCCTAAGGCCTTTTATTTTGACGTTGCTTCTTCTCTGGCTTCTTTGTTAGATCTACGTCCAGGTTTTCTGGATTTTACTTGTTGGAGCTCGCCTTCCTCCATTTCTTGGTTGGGTTGTATTTTTGTAGGCATTTCTCTAGATTCATGTTGGTATTCTTCTTGAATGACTTCCTGAAGACTATCCTCTTCTCTTGATTCTTTGACTATTCTTTTTGGGGATAAAGGGGGGGAAGGATCCAATGGTTCCATTACTGGACCAGAGGAATGGATTTTCTTCGAGGATGGCTCACCCAATATTTTGAAGGATTTTTGAGAGAGTGAGGGGGGACTATGGGAGGAGGGATTAGGGAAGGTCTTCTTTGGGAGGGGTTTTTCCAAAGGAATTTGACAAGAGGGGCCCGATTTGGATGCGGGACCTGGAGGTCCGGGGGAGGAAATTGCTCCTTTACCTGTATTAGTTTTCTTCCTGGCATGTTTTCATCCTTCTTCTTGTTGTGAGGCGTCTGAATCTTGTGCTTTCTTTTTTGTGGGACAATCTTTGGCGAAATGACCATAGTAATGACAAGTCTTGCATTTAAACGAGAGTTGTTTGTAGTCCAACTTCTGGATGTAAGTCCAGTCATCCAACTTTAGTTTTATTGCTTCTGGAAGTCTTTTTTCTAGGTCTATCTCCACACAAATCCTAGCACAAGAGTACATACTGGACTTGGTTTCAACTCTGCCGATTAATTTTCCCATGGTATTTCTAATACTTTTTAAAACTTCATCCCCCTAATAATGGAATGGCAAGTGAGGGAGGCGTACCCAAACTGGAAAAACTAATGGAATGTCATTCTTTGGATCGAAATCTGGGGTCCATTTGTTTAAATATAAACCTCTAGGGTTGAAGAAATAAGGGTCATTCCTAAAAATAAGATCTTTGTCCTCTTTTAATTCAAAATGAAATATGTAGAAGCTCTTACCACAGAAGAATTGATTCATGTGACCTTGAATTAGAGGGTGTCAGTTCCACTCAATCCAAAGATTTGTTTGGCAAGGGGAAGGTCATAACCCCATGAATTGACCCATGATTGCTTTGGAGGTGAAGGAGACAGATTTTCTGCGAGCTATTGTGCAAGGAATGGCCACTTCTGGTATTTGATCTAGCTTCTTCACAAATTGTGAATGCGTTGAGCACGGGTGGGGACTTTCCAGGGATCCAACCAAAGACTTGAAAGTTGCTACTTCTTCGTCAAAATCTAGGGGGTCTGGGTCCAGAGAGGCCATTGAATAAGAGTCGAGACGACGCAGAGGGGGCGGTGGCTAGGGTTTCGCAAAGCTAGGAAAGTCCGATCCCTTTCTTCTTCTTGAACTAGTGTTTCCCAAGACCTTTCCAGTCCTTCTCTAGTTCCAATTGTTGTTATTGCAAGATTGTATAACTGGTGAAGAATACTTTGTTGGTTGTTCAATCCGATTTCTAACTGGGGCTGGTTATCCTGAGGCAAAGTCATATGAGTTTATGGTCTAAAACCAACTTTACATATTCAAGTTTGTTCCCCAGTATGGTTGCCAAAAATGTTGATGCTTGAATCCGTCAGGACCGAAACGACAACCTCATGAGGATATCAATCCCCCTATGTTTTTAGAGAGGTGGTGCTTCTCTTTGGATTATTATCTTCTTTGTAATTTCAAATCAAGAATAATATAGGGTCATATCACATAATATATTCCAATATTTAATGCTCAAGAAAAATTAAAGTGTTGAAAAGTAAAAATGTATTTATAAAGGAGAATTCCTAAGAAGTGGAACAAGAATCTCAAACATCACACATTACAGAAAATAAAAATGTCCTCACATCCATCATAGAAGAAATAAATATTTTGATCACATTCAAAATAAAAGAAGACGGTCCATTCGCATGAGAGAACTTTTAAAGAGTAATACTTATGGAGCTCAAAAGAAGATTATGATAGATCAATTTCAAATACTTTATACTCAAAACTCAGAGTTATAAAATATAGTCAAAATTGATCTCGAATTAGTTGTTTGGGATTTCTCAAAAATAATAATGTCTATTATAGTGCATGAAATTCAAGCATTTGTCCAATGGACTGGGATTGGGACTCTCGTGGACCATAAAGAAAATGTGTACAAGAAAGTATGAAATAGAAAGAGAAGCATGGGAGGATCTCAAACAATGGAATCTGGAAAGAAGACAAAGAGGAAGCTTATCAAGATTCGATTATAGTTTTCTAGTTAAAGAAGAAGAATAACTGGATGAAAATTGATAAGGGAATAAATATGTGATCAGCATAGACTTACTATGATGGAATTGATCTCCTTTTACTTGCTTGTTGTTGCATCTTTTATACTCTTGTTTTTGGGAGTTAGAGGATCGGTTGTAACTGTTTCTATTGATATCTTGGCAATCTTGGCAATAGAGTTGTTTAACCAATTTTGAATATATTCCCTTAACGGAGAAACGATCACTTCTTGTTTCACTTTAATATTAAACAACTCGTGCTCGACTTCTCTATAGTCAAAAGATAGATGTTGCAAAGTATTTTCAATCTCTTCATTTTTATTGGTATATTCAACAAGCCAATTATCGATATCATCACATGTGAACTCAACCATAGTATTGAACTTTTCAGTTGATGCTTTCTTCATTTATTCAATTTGTTCCTCAAATTGTTTCCGAGTTATAAGCATCGAATTTTAAATAAATTTCGGATCTGAGACTTCAATGGTGGTGCCAACGATATCCGAGCCAGTGATATTTGAATATGCTTATGTTCTCTTTCATGACACATCTTCTAATTATATTAATAATCCCATTAAAACATTTATTATTTCAATCCAACGGGCCTTTAATCGTTTGATACGACTCTAGGAGGGTAGATCCTATTTTTTTCTCATCTAGTCTGTCATCGCTAAAACCTTTGTTGCAAACATTGCAACTCCATCAACATAAAAACCTTCATCGTTTTTCATATTTTCACCTAAATATTCCTTAGTTTTCTGCACTCTGAGGTGGAGAGAGGAAAATCTTGTTTCCATATCCCATAACTCTAAAATCAATGACATCCTTTTCTTTATATTTTCCTCGACAAAATGTCGAATGGAAATAATCAAGTTTGAAATTCCTTTAACTCTTGAACTTGATCCTGGGATGTCTTGAAAACTCTTATCAAGTCGAATCATAGCAACTGGAGTAGGCAGAATGGGTGGAGGCATAAGAGTTGCTTCCAATTCCTTCACTCTTTCTTTTAGTCGAGCATTTTCCTCCTCCATATTAGCGATTGAAAAGTCTAATGCATCCCCTATGACCTTGTGAATGGAAGACAACTTTGATGGTAACATGTTTCGAGTATCAATGGTAGACCACTTTTTTCCTCTCTTACTCTTTGAGGTCCTCTCAAAAATCATTTTCTTGGAATCTTTATCAAATGAGGCATTCTAAACAACAAAATTTTCTTCATCAGAAAAAATCTCATCCTGGATGGTAAGTGCAGAAATATGTGGTACATTTTCTGTAGCAGGATCTCCTTCGTCTGGGAAGTTGATATTCTCGATATCAACATCAAGTTCCATATCATCCAGAAACATATCAGGTTGAGGTGCATGTATTTCTCCTCGCCCTTGCTGAGAATTAGTTCTTTTCCTTTTGACCTTTAATTTGTGGGGATTTTCTAAATTCCCCTGAGGAGGGTTTTTCTCTTCGTCATCCCCTAAATTACTGCTCTGAGTTTTTGTTTGTTGGGTCGCTCTGGGCTGAGGGTTCACCTTTGGTAGAAAAATTATTCCAGAAACAACGAGATATTGAGCACTCTTTTCATTGGATGGATTGTTTCTCTCCTTATGGGGTTTTGTGGTGCTTATGATAGTCTCTATATCGTCGGGATTTCTGTCAACTTCAAGAACATTAGGGCCATGACTATCACCCTCTTCTTCTCCATATATAAGAGTGTTTATGAGTGAGGGGTTGAGCCCAACTGCAACTATATGATTTTAAAAAATGTGATCAGGGTCAAACCCCTTGACATCCTCTGCAAACCTCATGTTGAAATGGTCGAAATAGGAAGCATATTCACCAATCTTAGCAATTCCTTTCAAGATAATTTCACCAACCTTCCAGGGTAGAGAGATGAACTGATTTTTTATTTTCTCGTAAAAGGTATGAAACCAGAATCTATATTGTCTTGCTACTTCTATAACAAACAATTTGTCAAATACATAATATGGAAGAAATATGGGTTTTTCATGACAACAAAAAACCCTGATGATATTATAATCATCCATTTTTTCAAGAACTCTTTTTCCGTTCAGAAAAGTTGAGGCTTCTAATGAGAGTTGGGAAGTATATTCTCCAAATAGTAACTTTTTAAACTCATGCGTGAAGTTAAAATATACTTCATAAAAGTGGTGGCCAACCTTTTGCCTCCATAGAGCTTGGCACCACATAGTTACAGGGTCCACCTTTGAGTTTACCCTTTTAGCAATGCTCAATCCCTTAAAAACATGACAACAAGTGATGGTGAACACCAAATAAGATGTCATATAAAATTTGTTCTCAGTCTTTAACTTTATTAGTTGCGTAGTAACCTCATTTGAGATAATCCTCACCGAGTCGAAGATTGTGTTCTCATGAACAGTGAAATGCAATATATACAATGCCAATCAGGGAATATTTGTTGTAGAATCTTGACCATCAACTCGAGTGAGTAACCAAGTTATTTCTTTATATGAGTTTTTTAAAGAACTAACCTTAATCCTGGATAGATCTTCCATCATTGAGGCAGGATCTTGTAGATATTCTTGTAGAAGTTCTATTCCATTATTTTTGCTTTTTAGAAAATTCTTAGCTTATTCCCCTTTGTAGACCAGGTTCGGCTCCGACAATCTCAACATCTTCCTGAACACTGAAGGTGCCAATGAAACAGGGGATTTGCTTTGTAATGGGATGGTTCTTCTATCCTGGACAAGTTTATCGATGCACCATGTGACAATATCTTTATAGTAAAAAAACCTCTGGGACGCAACCGGCAAGAGCTATCCATGATGTCCATACTTTATTGTTTTATTTATCCATCAATTTTGAATAGTACCAATATGACCTGGACCAATGGTAGTTTTGGTCTTCTCTGGAAAACAGGTTTACAGTATCCCCGCATAAATATTGTTTTCTCATGGTTGTCTTTGGCAAGATGGTGAACTTATTTGTAATATTACTTATCATAGTAAAATGAACCTTAAGTTAGATTGATTTATATGAAAGCATTACCTCGAAATAAATGTGAAATGCCAATATATAAACATCATTAATTAACGATTTTTTCATAAATGAATTTAGTAGTTGATTCTGTAAGAATAGCATTAAATGTGGCATCAAGAAATGTGAAATAATGGGACATGTCATGGCAGAGAGTCGAAGTGAATGTTTGGAACGAAAATGCAAGTGCGCGAGTTCGCAAGTCCGAGAGTCTGAGAGTCCATGATAGTTGAAGTGGCTGTGAAATGGTTAAGTGTTGAGGTTTATCAGACGACTTATGAGAGATGAAAAAGCACCAAATGTAAGTCCACAATTCCACCATTCCGCGATAGAGAAAATAAACTAAGTGTTGAGGTGGATTGATCTTATAAGAAAAGGAAACATAATACACATCCACGATTCCACGAGTTCGCCAACCCGTGAATATGGAAAAAGTGACTAAGTATAGTAATTTTGATAAAACAAAGAAAGGGAAAGGATGTATGGGATATACGAGAAACAAAATTTATAGAGGAGGAAAGAATGGTGATAAAGAAGAGGGAAGAAAGAACAGAGGGGGAAGAAAAAAAAGGGATTCAACATGTATGAAGATAACCAATGGATCCATTGGCATTACTTTCGCTGGAAGGAAGTGTAGACTGTGCAAGAGTACACCAACAAGTTCACAAAAATTATCATTATGTTGGGTATATTTCCCAAGAAACTATATGTACTCCTCAAGTATCTTGGTGGTCTACACAGTCATTTACATTTGCAAGTGATGATATTTAAACCTAGGATAGTTGATGAGGCATGTGTGCAAGCACGAGAACATGGGTAAGAATAAAGGACAACCATGTGGTTCCAAGCAAAAAGACCACCAATATGCTTCCAAGGAAGGAAAGAAGAACTAGAAAGGAAAGGAAAAGAAGACAACAACCACTCCACATCAGTGCAAGGATCCAAACAACCATTGTAATATCAATGCTCATGCCTAAGATAAGTTTTGTAATCTATATCCAAAGCTAAATCTAAGGAATTATAAGAAGGATTATGTAAGAAGAACATGCTAGCCATGGATTCAAGCAATAAGGTAGAGAGCAACTCAAATGTAGATGAAAATATTATCTACATTACAATCCAAAAGGAGGTGAATGTGAGTGATTTTTAAATTTACATGGATATTCCACTAAAACAGTTTATCACAATAAGTCTTGCAATTTTTTGAAATCTCTTATTATGTAGCTTATTACCTTAGATCTCAAATTTAATATTACTAGCATAGCGCTCAAAATTATGAAAATAACTAAAAACTAAAATGAAAGAAACAAGAATATAAACATACCATCCACACAATTAAACACAAAATGTGACATGGGAAACCCAATATGGAGAAAACCCAGCTATAGGTGAGGCCTATGCTCTACTCGCTTTTTCTCAATTATGAAATGCAAGTATAAAGAAAGGGGCACTCACTATGGAATTGCCATTGAAACTGTGGCCTGAATGGTTGCTACAAAATCTTCTACCTCCTTTGTTATGCTTCAATATCCCACTCCTAGATGTTTTTCTCAACTATGGAACAATAATAATACCAAAATAATGCAACCCGTTCCTTTTCTAACGGTCCAATATTTAATAGCCTGATAGGCGTCTAGGGTCAAGGTTATGGTTTTTGCATGCCTTGACCCCCAATTAGTGTTGCCATTTTTTACCCTCTAAAATATTATTGAAAGTCTACACATGACTAGCCCCACATGTGTGATTAATGGGAACATCCACTTGATACCATGGTGGTCAATATGGTAGGTCAACTTGCGAGAGGCGTAACTTCAGCATACAAACTCTGATTGAAGTGATTTTTGCATCGTTGGAAATATTTTGGTGTGTAGAACAATGTTGAGGGGCTAAGATCTAAGCTCACAAATTTTTTGCCCCAAAAAAAATTATTTGATGCCTCAAATGGCTCCATAATTTTTTGAACCCCAAATCACCAAATTGGGACCTACCCTTAAAACGAGCCTTGAAAGCCAATTCCTCCATTTTTTCCACCAAAAATACTAATATAGATGAAAAAGTATATAATGATCCATTCTGGATCACTAAGTATCCTTGATCCAAAGGAAGAGAAGGAGAATACTAAACTCTTCCATATTAAGATCCAAGTCAAGAAGAAAAAGGTGGATGTTGTATTTTCTGATTCACATGCCAACCTCGTAGCAAAATACCTAATCAATAATCTTAGATTGGAAGTTCATGACCATCCTCACTCATATTCATTGGGATGGGTAAATAAGGATGCAGATCTCAAGGTCACTAAATAGTGTAATATCAAATTTTCTATAAGCGCAAACTACACTAATGAAATGGAGGTATATGTACTACCATTTGATGTGTGTGTTGTAGTGTTTGGAAGCCCTTACATGTACATGAGGGATGTAATCTCCATGAGGATAACAAACTAGTATTGCCTAATCAAGGATGGGAAAACCTTCATCATTAATGCACACAAAGGTAAATCCAATATTTCTCTAGTAAGTGCCAACCAAGCCAAGAAATTGATCAGTTCTAGTAGGAAGTTTGTATTACTCTACTTAAGAGAAAATTGACAAGGAGATGAATTGGTACAAGTAAAGGCATATTTGGAGGGATGTACTAAATAGAATAAATGTCAACTGGAGGAGTTGTTGCAGTCATACAAAGAAGTATTCCAAAAGCCCAAAAGGTTACCACCTAAGAGGTAAGTGGAGCATGAGATACAGTTATTACCTAACTCCCCATTGCTAAAAATTGGATTATAGCGATGATCCATCCTAAAAGGAGATGAAGTGAAGAAACAATTGCAACAAGGAATAATTCGACCAAGTACCTCACCTTGTGGGTCACTTATCATCATAGTACTCAAGAAGGATGGGACTCAAAGAATGTGTATCGACTACATAGCTTTGAATAAGATCATCCTCAAGAATTAGTACCCTATACTTAGGATTGATGACTTGCTATATTAGTTGCAACATGGAAATTAATTCACCAAGTTGGATCTCAAATCAGGATACCACCAGATTTTAGAGACTCTGAAAAAGCATCAACTATTGGAAAACCTTAAGAAATGTGAATTTGCTTCACAATCATTGGTGTATTTGGGGTATGTGATTGTTACTCAATATATACCCTATGAAGACGGGATCCATCATCAAGTGGCCAACTCCTACTAATGCCATTGAATTTGGGAGATTTGTTGGGTAACACATTACCCACATAAGTTTATAGCATCCTTTTTATCCACGATTGCACCACTCCATGCCTTAAACACCAACGATAAGAGTTTCAAGTGAGGAAAGAATCAACATAAAAGTTTTAAAGAGTTGAAATGAAACATTAGTCAAGCACCAATTCTTATATTGTCTAATTTGTAGAAGCCTTTTGAAATGGAGACAAATGCAAGTGAACATGCTATAGGAGTAGCCTTTGATGCAAGGAGGTAAGCCGGTATGTTATCATTATGAAATGTTCTATGACAAAGTCATGAACTACCCTACATATGACAAGGAACTCTTTGCTTTGGATCAAGATATTAAGAAATGAAAGCACTATCTAAGGGGCAAGGATACCATCATCCACATTGCTCAGGAACTATTTCAGTATTTACAGACCTAAGGTGAGATTCACAAACTAGAAATTGCAAGTGGATGATAATTTTACAACAATTTCATATGATCATCAAATATAAGAAGGGAAACACTAACAAGTTGGTAGACATGCTTTCAAGACCAACCACATCCAAGATCACAATCTTGGGAAATATTATGCACATGGAGCCTTTCACCCATGATACATACAAAGAGGCATAAACAAAAGATGAGGACTTTAAAGAGGTATTTCAGTAGCTACAAGGATAACCTCACATAGAAGAATATGATGATAAGGCTAACAATCATCTCTAGGATGAATTTCTCTACAAGTTAGACAAGCTCTGTGTTCCTAAACATGAAATATTGTACCTTATTAGTGGGGCTCACACCTCCAAAGTTATAGGGTAATTTGTTGTTGGGAATACAGTTGGAAACTTACAAAGGTATGTGTATTGGCCTAGAATGCAAGAAGACATAGCTCTATTTATTAGAGGGTGCATAATTTGTTGTACCAACAAACATACTAATAGAAAGAAAGTGTTATACCATCCCTTACATGTACCTACTAGACCATGGGAATGCATATCCATGCATTTTGTCAGTGGTTTTCTAAGAACAAGGAAGGGAGATTATGTAATGTCCCCCAGCTGAACTGAGGAACATTACAGTGCAAAATACTTTTAAAATTAAAAAATTTACAGCTAATTCAATTTCCTGTAGTTTCCAACTACAATTTACATACATATTTAATTGTTGTCTACTACCATAAATTAGATGCATCTACAACATGCTAAACTAGAAATTAAATGTAGCTAATAAACCAACATAGCAACATATAAATTATTCTCAAATACACAGAGTTCATACACAACAATTTAACTCATAAATACAAGATAGAAAACAGATAAAACACTTATCTTTAAAATTAGTTGTGCAACAAGCTACTTGGGATGGACGTTCCACCCAACTATAGACTTGTTGCTCCAAATATCAAAAACAAGTCATCGTCGAGTTGAGGCTAGTAATCCACAAAAAAGGGTGGTCTCTCATTGTCCACTCAAATCTTAGAATTCCCACAACCCATTGGTATTCTCCTACAACTATCCCGATTTTCCAACATCTCTTCCTCTCGACCTGTCAAACCTAAGGAATGTACCCCTTCATTAATCTCAGTCCCTCATGCATCCCATTTGTTTATCAGGGTCTCTCTAGCACAGGTAACCATGAATCTCTCAAGTGGGAACTCAAGAGACCTTGTTGCTAGGACAAATACCAGTAAAAACAACAACAAAGACTTTTTGTTACAGTGAAACTCACATAGGATTTCACTCTTCAAGACTAACAACATGTCTCTTTAGTATTTGGCTCCAAATATGCTCCAATATGCTTCAACTTTCTCTAGAATTTTCCTTCCGTGGATTCTCCAACTCTCGGCTCTCTATCCTCCTCTCTACTTGTTGCCCATGCACAAAAAAACTCCATGTGTAAAATTGTTGTAGCTACCCATACAAATTTCCTCTCCTTTGGCTTGCTTGTTTGACTCACACACTTCCCCAAGCTAATTGTACTTAGCCCACATGTGCCCAATAACTATGGGATGTGGCTTCTCACACCCACCCTCTTACATGTATTCAATGATTGGCTTTGGGAACACTCGATCATAAATTAGAAGGTTCCTATACCAATAGAAAATTTAGGAAAATGGGTTGAATTAATATACATGGGTAATTTCCCCTTGGGAACCTCTTAGGCATTCTCTTAGACCCTCCCCTCTCTTGTGGATTAATTCATCCCCCATCTTTTTCCATGTACCCTTAGCAGATGGCATCACATTTTATTATTAAAACATAGAAATACAATTCCCATATTACATCACTTTGGTCGTAACCACACATAATATCTACATAAACATTAATTAAACTATGTATTATAGTGGGGATGTTACATTCCCCCTCCCCTACAATTGTTGTCGTCCTCGGTGCACACTATGCCAATATACACATATGTAATTTACATTATAATACTTAGAAAATAAATTTTTGCACTTTCACAACTCCAGCAACAGTTTGAACCATAATCTCTTGTTCCTCTCAACTCTTCGACCCAAGGAATGCACCATTCATTTATTAGGGATAATCCAAGAAATATATCATTTGTTTATTAGGATTAACCCAAGGAATTATCCATTCTTTTATTAGGGTCCCCAGTGCAATTGGATAGGACTCTGAGATGTGGTTCCATAACTCGTGTAGCTCAAAATGGAATCTTGTAGTATGTTTTCTTCAAAATTGTCAAAACTTTGTGGGTATTCCTCCCACCTGTTTTCTTCATGCTCCCATGTTGCATCTTCATAATTGTAGCAATTCCATTGAACATTTACCATCCCTATGGCCTTGTTCTTAATCACTTTGACTTTCTGGTCTAGGATGTGTACTGGTTCTACTCAAAAATCCCCTTCGTGCTCCACTTGGATCACATTCCAATCAATTATGTGGTTAGGATAAGGAACATATTTCTTTAATAACGACACATGAAATACATTATGCATTCTCATGGATGAAAGCAATGCTAACATGTATGCAATTGGCTCTATATTTTCTAAGATTTTAAAAGGTCCACAATATCTTGTTGCCAACTTTGGGAAACTTCCTAATCTTAGTGAAATTATTTTCTCCTTCACTTTTAAAAACACATGTTCACCTACTTTGAAATCTCTAAAAACTTTGTTCTTGTTTGCATAACTTTTTTTCCTATCCTGGGTAGCCTTTAAATATGCTAGATCTTTTTCATTTTCTCTTCCATTTCCTTCAACAAATATGACCCATCAATTGCTCTATCTGCTAGATTATCCCAACTCACTGGAGTGTTACACTTCCTGCCATACAATGTTTCAAATAGACTCATCTTTAATGAGGCATGATACCCATTATTGTATGAAAATTCCACTAAGTGGATATAATCCTCCCACTTTGATGGTTGATCCATCACATACATTCTAAGTATGTCTTCAATTATTCGGTTAGTTCTCTTTGTTTTCCCATCAGACTCTCAGTGATACGTTGTACTGATATTTATATTTGTCCCAAAGCCTTTGAACAAAGCCTTCTAAAAATTTGAAGTAAAATTTGGATATCAATCTGAAACTATTGCCTTAGGCACCCCATGTAGCCTGGAAACTTCCTTCATGTAGATTTCTACAATATTTGTTGTCTTGTGTGTAATCTTCACTGGAATGAAATGTGTTGCCTTAGTCAATGCATCCACCACCATCGTGATGGAATCATGTTGCTTCACTATTCTGGGCAGATTTGTAATAAAATCAACTGTCACAACTTCCCACTTCCATTTTGAAATGGGTGAGGGATGCAATAACCTCGTTGGATATATATGCTTTGTATTCACCTTCTGGCACTCTAGACACTCGGCTATGTAATTAGCCACTTCCTTTTTCATTCATGGACAAAAGTATTGGCTTCTTACAAGTGCAATTGTCTTCTGATATCCTACGTTCCCAACATATGGCACACTGTGCATTTCCTTTAGCACAACATTTTTTAGTTTATTGGAATTTGGTACATATACTTTGCCTTTATACATGAAAATTTCATCTTCTTTCAGCTCATAATAATTAAATTTATGTTGTAATGTTTCTTTTACTTTTAGATATTGCTTATATGAATTTACTGTTTCAATAATTTTATGTTTCATATCAGTCTTGTACATGCTAATGGGTGCAACATACACTTCATGAGCTCTCCTACTGAGTGCATCAACCTCTTGATTTTCCTTTCCCTTTATATGCTTGATTTCAAAGCTATATTCAATCAAAAATTCCAACCATCTAGTTTGTCTAGCATTTAATGTTGGTCGTCCAAACAAATGCTTCAAATCACAGTGGTCTGTCCTTTCCTCAAATTTCTTCCCCATAAGGTAATGTCTCCACATTTTTAATGCATGTACAATTGTTGCTAACTCTATATCGTGGGTATAAAAATTCTTCTCATGCTCTTTTAATTTTTTGGACTCATAGCATACCACATTATCTTTTTCACTAAGGACTCCATCGAGCCCTTCCTTGCATGCATCAGTGCACACAACAAAATATTCATCTGGATATGCAATCTTCAATATTGGTGCACTTGTCAATATGTCTTTCAATTGTTGAATGCTCTCTTCACACTTAGAAGTCCATTCAAATTCCACTCCCTTCTTTTGCAAAGAAGTGATTGGGCTTGCAAACTTTGAGAATCCTTTTATGAATCTTTGGTCATAACTGGCAAGACCTATGAATGATCCAATATCTATCACACTTATTGGTGTTGTCCATCCTCTAAGGGCCTCTATCTTCTCAATATCCATTGTTATCCCTTCTACTAAAATTATATGCCCCGAGTAGTGAATCTTCTTATGATAAAAGATGCACTTACTTAGCTTAGCATACAATTTATGCTCTCTTAGAACTTGCAACACCATTCTTAAATGTTTCCCATGCTCCTCTGTTGACTTACAATAGAGGAGTATATCATCTAGGAACACAATTACAAACTTTTCCAGATACTCTCTGAACACTCCATTCATAAGGCACATAAAAACAGTTGATGCATTTGATAGTCCAAATGGTACTACTGTGAATTCATAATGCCCATATCTTGTCCTGAATGTTGTCTTTATAATGTCTTCTTCCTTAATCCTCACTTTATGATAGCCCGTTCTCGAGTCAATCTTGGAAAAGATTCTTGCACCTTTCAACTAATCAAATAAATCATCAATCCTTGGAAAAGGATATTTGTTCTTTATGGTGAACTTATTCGATTGTCTAAAATCAATACACAGCCTTAATGTTCCATCTTTCTTCTTTACAAAAATAATTGGGGCTCCCCAAGGTGACACACTTGGACATATGTATCCCTTCTTCAACAATTCTTCAAGCTGCATCTGCCACTCCTTCAACTCTGGTGTGTCCATTCTATATGGTGTTTTGGAGAATGAGGCAGCTCATGGTACCAAATCAATAGAGAAATCAATGTATATCTTTGGTGGAAATCCTGAGATTTCCCCAAAAACATCTTCAAAATCCCTTAAGACCAAATGGTCTTCAATTCTTGCCACTTTATCTTTGGCTGCCTCTTCCATATGGGCTGCAAAAATATGGCATCTCTTCCTAAAACTCTTTTTCAACTACATAGTTGAAATCTCTCTAACAACTACAGCTCTTGGAATGCCTTGAATCTTGTCGTGTTTCCCTTCTTCATCAAGACATGTGATTGTCTTGTTGTAACAGCTTAGGACTACATGATTTTTTTCCAACCAATCCATGCCAATTAGGAAATCATATGAGCCAAATGGCATGATGTTTACATATACCTTTGTGTTGAATCCATTCATGTCTATTGTACAGTCTTTAACAATCTCATTGATATTTCTCTTAGCCCTCGTGGCTAATTGAAATAACCAATATTTATTATGCTTACTCCTTTGCAAGTGAAATATTTCAACAATGTTAGCATTTACTTAAGTATGGCTAGCTCTAGAATCAATTAAAATTTCTATGGGATGGTTATCAATCTAACCTTCCACTTCAATCATGGGGGATTGATATTAAACTTGTTTGTTGTTCCAAGTCTACATAAATCCTTGGCATGTTTCTATCCATGTCTTCCACTATTTCGTCCTCCTAAATGTTGTGGACAGTCCTCATTCTTTCACCTTTGTAAGGGCAATCCCTATATAAGTGATTTCCCTCACATCCCCAACATTGTATAGGTTTTTTGCCTTGGCCTTTTCCCAAATGAATCTGCAATCTTGTGCTCATTTTGGGTTGACTAAACTTGTTGATTTTCTTGGGAAATATTCTTGAAAAAGGGTGGTTGAAAACCTTTCTACCCCTTAACCTTTTTCCCTTTCATCTTATCATTCCAAGATTTTTGGAATATTGGCCTCCCTCTACTCTACACATAAAGATGCTTTTCTCTCTTTATGGATTCTTCCAAATTTTTGGGGTTATCATACTGAATATTATCACTGTAGAAAGAGGGTAACCCACTTAGAAACCTTTGGATTTTGACCTTCTCATCCTTTATGAAGTCAACATACTTCAAAAATTCAAAGAACATTTTATCATATTCATCCATTGTCATGCTTCCCAAATTGAGTTCAAAGAACTCTTTCATCTTCCTTTCATAATAATTCTCAGACAAATATTTCTCTTGGAAATATCCTTTGAACTCCCTCCATGAGATTCTTTTCTCATCAAGGTTTTTGGCTTGCTTAAGTCGATCCCACCACATGGTTATCTTTACTTGCAAGTGGTAGGCTGCAATTCTAGCTTCTACCTGAGAGGGGTAATCATGCATATGGAAATATTTTTTCATTTCCAACAGTCAGTCCTCAACCTCTTCTCCTTTCATGTGCTTACCATTGAAATTTGGTGGCTTAATTTTCATGAGATCACATTGCAAGATGTCTGCCTTAGGCCTTTTCCTTTTCCTCCGGACAGTAGACACACTTGGGCTGCTCCCTGGCCCTGAACTTTCATGATTTATTTTGATGGATTTCCTTGGAGAATTATGATGCTTGTTCATGCTTCTTGACTTCCTGTCATTTCCATGATCATCCTTTTTGCTTTGGGATCTAGATGTTGTCACTTGTCTAGTACTAGTTTCTTGCTTGGTGCTAGAGTCTTTGTTAACTTGCTTATGTAACATATTTAGACTTTGAAGTATATCTTCTTGAGCTTTCATAATCCTTTCATTACCATCCTTGTAGCTTTTCACTTCCCTATGCAAGCTTCTCATAGTGACAGGTTCATGCTTGTCTCTTCTTCCATTGGACTCTGTCTCAGCATTTCCCATGCTAACATGCAGACCTATGATCTCTTCCTCGTGGCTATAAGATCCCTGAGCATATTCCAAAACTCCAGTCCTCATATAGAACCAAAGTTTCTTTCTTGTACCTCTAATTCTACAAGAAATGTGCATGTAATAATTATTGTTAGAACATGCATAGCATAAAACATTTCATCAATTAGAATACATGTTACTCTTTATCAAAATGTATGAAGGAAACAATGCAATAAATCGAAATATGATTTATTACATGCATTCCTCTCTAAAACATCTTTCCAATGGTTGTACCCATGCCTCAATCTAAGTTATGAGCGAAAAGTTACAACATTTACATGCTACAATTTTCACTCTTTTACTTCTACATAAATCTATTTTATCACTTTCTGAGAAATTTTGGTTCTCAATTCAAAATTATGGGTTGACATATTCCTTATAATTCTCAATACCTTTCCAACAACTATTCATTTTCTAAAATCCGAGCTCTGAGCTGAAAGTTATGGTCCAAAGAAGTTTAGGTTGGTTTACCCAATTTACCCCTCTTGCTATAGGTGTCTTCTTTTTCTTTCTGCACACTTTTACATACCCATATCATAAATATGACTCCATGGTTGTTTTCTATGGTTCATAATATTTCCATAGATTGCTCCTATGCCCCGAAAGGACCTCTGAGCAAGGAGTTATGCCTTTTGGAAGTAATCTGACACTGAAATTTTACCCTTATTGTTTTGGTTGTAACTTTCTCATAGGAGCTTTGTTTTGCAAACAGATTAGCTCGTTGGAAAGCTATCATCGAGCTCTTTTGTTTAAGCCACAAGTATTATATGTGGTTCCTACACCACTTACAATCTCAAAAATTAGAACTCCTCAAAATTTCCCTGCAAGTTAATGACCTTCAAAAATATGAAAAATTCAGAAAATTTTATATAAAATTGATTGTTTTACTCTTATAACCACCCTTTAAATCTGATTCGTTGATCTCAAATCGGGTTTAATAAGAGCCTTTTATCTGATCTCCATCAAAAATCGGTGATCGACACTTTCATTTGGATGCACACAACATTCTTACCAAATTGTCGACCCAACCATCAATTGTCAGTCGTCGGCGATTTTCATTGGCGAATGAAACTCCTCACCAATTCGGATGACGCCCAACCATCAGCCCATCGGTCATCGACCATTTCTCTTGGAAACAACTTGTAACATCTTGTTAAACCGGTCGACCCGACCATCAACCATTGACCATTTATGAGATGACGTGGAAACTGCTAACATGGAACAACATGTGGATGTTGACATGGCATGACACGTCATCCCAATGTGTCAACTAGACTAACATGGATGTTGTTGTGGCATGACACGTCATCACCTTCTTTTCTCCATCGACCATTGGCCATTTCTCTCGGATGAGCAGAACACTTTTCCAATTTGTTCGACGCTCGACCATCAGCCCATTGGTCGTTTCTCTTGCTCGACCGAAACATTTCACAGAATTGGATGACACTCGACTATCGGCCCATCGTTTATCAACGATTTCCATTAGCGACTAAAACTCTTTTTTGAATCCGGCCGACCCGACCATCGACTATCAACAATTTCCTTTGGGCTCATGAAACTTTCACCCAAAATCACAGCATTAAACCAAAAAATTATCCCCTTCGCCATTGTCCCATAGCAATTAATTTCCACCCAAAAGAAAAACGCATCCAAAAACTTTTGTCCTGTAGCAGGCCCTTAAAGGCCCGATGTTGTAACCTACAACTCTGATACCACTTTGTAACGTACCTAGATCAACAACCCAAAATTTCTTTACTATTGTTAATCTTATACCAATCCATCACATACCTGACATCAACAAAATGAAAATAATTTCGCTCTGATGCCACTTTGTGACATACTCTAAACAACAAACCCAAAATGATTTTCTCAGATACTGATCTGAAACATACCCATTGCCCGGGTACTTCCAAATTCACCTTCTTGGACTGATTTCAAATTTTTGTTCCATTCTTTAATTCAAAAAATGTGAAACCAACACATGCAGCCATCAAGAACCATGCATATACACATATACATAAAACAATGATTAGCATGCCATGCACAACAATAACCAACAAATAGGCATAGCATAAACACATCACATAGATCATAAATATACAATGGAATATAAATTACACAAAAAACATAGAGGGCATGTATCATTAATTAAACTAGACACCAATTGTTTGTAGACTTCAGGCGTTCCACCCAACCATAGACACTATTGTTCCAAATCTCAACAGCAAGTCACCCTCGAGCCAAGGCTATGAATCCATAAGGATGGGTCCTAGGTTGACTCTAACACACACAACATCTAACTACCAAGCTCTCATGGTTTTCCCAACCGCACAACAATCCTAGCTTACGAGCTCTCTTCCCTTTCAACCTGGACAACCCAAAGAAATGAAGTCCTTTCTCTGCAATGCAATCCCTCAAGTTGTTCCAATTCTTTTCCAAGGCTCCAATGCTACTAGTAAGGAATCTCAATGCTAGAAACTCCAAGAATTCTTAGCTAAGGACAGTTCTCTCACAACTACAATCATTCTCATGTTTTGTCACATGCTCTCTTCATTTTGCTCATTTTCATGGGTTTTGGGACTATCAAGTGTAGGGTTTATTTGGTTAATCACAATTTCCCTTCTTTCATGGGCTTCATCTGAATCTTGAAAGGCAAAAGAAGACTAAAAAAATAGTTAGTTTTACAAAATTTCAATATTCACTTAGTTTCTACATTAAATAACTTCATTTAAAGCGGTTTACAAGACATGGAGAAAGAATGTTTTATTGGGATTTGAAATTTGCAAACGTGGAATAAAAAAATATTATTTTAACTGCAAAGACACTACTATTTGTCTTTGGATGTTACAACCCGTATTATTATGAATAGAGAGAATATAACATGCACAAGTAGTTGATCAAGTATTTAAAATTATTTATGAATATTTTGATAAAGGAAAAAGATGTCATAGTAATCTTAGAAGGTACCCCTCGTATGTTTTTTAGCCTCAGCCTCCAAGCCTACCTAACCTTATTGTGGGCATTCAATATTATGGCTTTGTCTCAGTGGAATCCTATATTAGGGTCTTAACCCATAGGCCATAAAGTTGTGTGTCTTCGTGGAGGGTGTTTAAAGGCACGATATTACTATATATACCCACTAACTTACTTATTGTACTCTCATTTTATATTTGATGCAACATATATAGTGCATTACATGGATCTTTGATCATCATAAATTAAAGAGACGCTCTTGTTCATTGTTGTGCTTCATTTATGAGAATATTCTTGCGATGTACCAGTGTATTTATGACAGAATTCTTAGAAAAGTAGAGCAACCTCGTTCAATATAAGATAGTGAGGTTGTAACCTTTATTTGCAATCTTACTTAGCTCTCTATAAGGAACTATCTTTCTTGAATTTGTAAATTGTTAAAAAATGTTTGGAATATATCTCACTGTTGCTACATAGTTTGCTACATACTACATATGTCTCTTCCTGATGTTGATTTTTCCAATAAGAAATTCGCTCCAAAATTATATTAAAATACAGTTTTTAATACATCAGATATGTGTTTCTTCTCATACTCAGGAATCTGGTTCCATACAATGAGAAGCAAAAGAAACAGAAATGGTTACCATAACCAATAAACCGGGATGTAAACCTCTGAAAAGTCGGTTATCTTCAAAACTCTAAATCCAATAACAAGAGAAAAGGGTAAAAAAGAGTAATAGCAGTGCTCCTAAAAACAAAAATTATTAAGACTAGAACAAGTTGATATGTGAAGTAGGACCTGCTGTCCCTCCATCCCATCTATAGTAGGATAATTGCCCTCTCGGCTCCGAGAGAGCCTGTTTGGAGAGTAAGTCGGCTTCCACATTGAAGTCTCTGTAAACATGTTGAAAATGTATCTCCTAAAAGGACTTTATCAGCTCAATAATTCTTTGTTTCCATAGTTTAATGGCAGTTGAATGTAGTTCCCTTTTTTGCTTCAACCACTCGATGACAACCATTGAATCCTCCATTACATGAATATTCCTAATATTTAGAAATTTTGCTAGGGTGAGCGTAGTCCATGCCCCCAGTAACTCTGCTTTGTTATTTGTACCTTCCCCATAGTTGATGAGCCACCTATACTTGGAAGAGTCAAGATCTATGATGTACCCCCCATTACCACAATTTTTCCCACCTGAAATAGTCCATGCCCCCAGTAGCTCTACTTTGTTATTTGCACCTTCCCCACAGTTGATGAGCCACCTGTACTTGGAAGAGTCGAGATCTATGATGTACCCCCAGCACCACAATTCTTCCCGATGTTGTTGTTGCATCATCAATACTTTCTTTTATATTAACCCATAAAAAGTGTCATCAACCATTTAAGATTCACTTTATGTCATACCATTAAATATTCATAAAAGAAATACCAAAGAATAAACGAATGTGGGACAAGCAAGTCCATATTTAGATGGTATTGAAGAAGCATTGTACAAATAACAATAACCATCGTTTTTGTAGAGGTGATGATGCAAAGAATACTTTGGGTATAAAATACATCACTTATGACATAATATTCAACTATGCTACAACCTATTCGTTTTTGTAGAGGTGATGATGCAAAGAATACTTTGGGTATAAAATACATCACTTATGACATAATATTCAACTATGCTACATCCTATTTATTGACTATTTCCTAAGACTGTGTTTGTCACCATTTTATGTTAATGGTATATCTATTTTAATGCACTTTTTTTACTATGTTGGAGCCTAATTGACAAAACACTATGAGTTTGAGCCTAATTATTGACAAAACACTAGGAGGTTTTTTTTTTTTTTTTAGCTTTTTTATAAAATTACTTTTAAATGAATATTTTTTTATAAAATTACTTTTAAATGAATATTGTTAGGATTATGTTAAAATGCTAAATCCATTCTAGGTTTGCCATGAAAACACGTCTAACATTAAGTTTATAGTATATTCAAAAAATGCATCTCAAGTAAATGAGAAAATACAAAACTATATAGTTACAACAACCAAACTCTATAATTACAACAACTTGGTTTGGCAAATTTTGTAACTTGGATACCTGAACAATTTACCATCTCTTATTACACCTATACTTATGAACCAAAAATTATTTTAGTTTGTTTGGATTTCTATATTAAAATTTACATTAAGTGTTACTATTCAAAGTGATAAGCATTTAGCATTAAGATATTTAGTGACAATTTTGAAAAGAATTTACTTTTCAAAACACATCAAATTTACTTAAGGTAAACTTTTGGGCTTTTGGAAGGCTAATTTTATTTATTTCTTCTTTCTATTTGCTCCAATAATTTAGTAGTCATCATATACAAATGGAACTTACATGGATTAGTGGATGACATCAAATTTACTTAGTTGAATGTAAACTTTTGGGTTTTTGGAATGTTAATTTCATTTATTTATTTTTCTCTTTGCTCTAATAATTTAGTAGTCATTATATACAAATAGCAGTTACATGGACTAGTGGACATGGATACTGAAGAAACACTTTTGGGATTCCTTTTGTGAAGTTATGTTTATTTATGGATATAATGTGTATATGTATGTATTGTCATTGGCATGTATTTTTTGGAAGGCTAATTTCATTTATTTCTTTTTTTATTTGCTCCAATAATTTAATAGTCATTATACAAATTGCATTTACATGGATTAGTGGATGACATCAAATTTACTTAATTGAAGGTAAACTTTTGGGTTTTTGGAAGGCTAATTTCATTTATTTATTTTTTTCTTTGCTCCAATAATTTAGTAGTCATTATATACAAATGGTAGTTACATGGACTAGTGGATATGGGTACTGAAGAAACACATTTGGGATTCCTTTTGTGAATTTATGCTTATTTTTGGATATAATGTGTATATGTATGTATTGTTATTGGTATGGAGGAGTTTGAACAATCTAGCCTAAAAATAGTGTGATAGATTTTCAGTTATTTCAAACTCAAATTTTGATTGTAAAATGTCGTATTTGGTTATGAGAACAAAAATCAACTATTTACTTATGATTTCTCATTATTTTTGTCACATTATTTGATGGCTTGTGATTAAGAGTTTTTTTTCCTCATTGCTCAGATTATTCATTTGTTATTAAATAACAAAGGAAGATACTATGCATATATGAACGAGATCTTATTGTGTGATCTTGTAGCACGAGTCTTTGGTAACTACATAAAAAAAACTTGAGGCCAAGTTTTGTTCCAAGGGGGGATGTATGTAATGCCCCTCCTTGCCTAAAATCTATTTAGAGAAGGATAGGAGGTTAATCCAAGGGTTGACTAAAGAGTTAGTGACCATGTTTTTTACTAAATATTGAGTGATTGTGGAAGTCCATGTGCAAAACTACAAACTTGTTAAGAGTAACATGTCACTTGAAATGATTTGGTTATATTATGCTTTGATGTATTTTATGTGTGTGGGTGCATATTTGTGCAGGGTACAGGGCGAAGTCTTGCCAACTTGCCAACATATGGGTTTGGGCCATAACCAGTGAATCCTTAATGGAGGCATGGAGTCTTTAATGGTATAATATATGGTCTTATGATTGGGGGCGCGCAATAAGGTGGGATGACCTTACTCCCTAACAACTAATTCTTCCCGATGTCAAACTAAGCTAAGGTAAAATTGAAAAATATACCATGGTTGAATTAATTCATAAAATTAATTAACCACTTTTAAGGGTCTCCTGAACATATTAATATTTTATGAAAAGATGATTTAATTCTTAAATGAAAAATAAATAGTTAAAGAAAAGGAGGCATTAACACCTTAAAGAGGGGGTGATGAATAATTGAGAATTTATAAAATGACATAAATAAGAAAAATGGTATTTTTACATGGGGGGAGGTGAGGTGGCTAGCATCATTGGGTCTTTAAATAGAGGGGGGAATCTTTGGTTTGGGTGAACTTGGAGAGTACAGATATGTTGCAAAAATTATGCCAACATGGAAAACTTAACAAGATGGCAAATGGGATCTAGAAGGAAGCTTGTTGGACTAAAATGGATGGTTGTCAGTGGATGGTAAAATATATGTTGTTGATATGCTGCATTTTACACTGGTTATGAGCTCACATAGGTTGGGGATCTCAGGGAAATGACAACAATTTACACACATAAATTTCACATAAGAAAAACAATATACTCACAAAAGATCGCATTTTATTAATGTACAATAATGATACATCACTCTCACAGTTCAATACATACATGAGGCCTCATAATATAGCATTGAGGTGCTCATAACAAGATGTCCAATATAGCATAACAATCTCCACAATATCTCCAAGAATATCTCCATAAATCTCTATGTGATCTCCATCCCTAACTTCACTCATTATCCTCATCTTTCATCATACATAAACTTCTAGAACAAGTCTACTTTCATGAATAATAATTTCTTCATATCATAAGTATGAATTAGTCCTTTAGTTTTCCTTGAGTATGACAGGGAGGAAATCAATTAGCATCATGAGAATTGGCAAGGGCAAGGGAGATTGGAGTTGATGAATAGAGCATTGCTAAAATCAAGAATATTACACATCAATAAGAGAAGACTTGTGCATGACAAAAAATTTGCTTGAAAATCTATTAGTACTTCTCTTGGACATGTATAAAATATTTACATTTTTCTTAATTGGTTAATTTGAGTTTTTGGTTTCTTTTCATTCTAACTAGGATTTTGAATCTAATTTATGAATTATCGTGTTGGGAAAATGATGGGGAATTAAGGTTATGAGTAGAAGTAAATCTAGGTTTTTATGGTTTTATCTAACCTGGAATGAAACTAACCTTGCATGTAGCCAGCTTGGGAATAAAGCAAGTTACCTTGCATGTAGCCAGCTTGGGAATAATGCAAATTTTTGAAAAAGACAACTTGTTAGGGCACTAATAACCTAATAGTGGTTGCTTAGATAAAGGGATAGTCTCATGCAAGCATGTAAGAAGTATTTACTGTATTTTGACATTTGATCAAATCATTTGATCAAATGGTGGGAAGATTTGCAGTATCTATATCTCAAATCGAACAAATTTATCACAAAATATTAATTTCAAATCCTCATGTTTCGGCTATGTGAACCGATAACTTTTGTCCATTATTTCATATAGGCCTTTCAAGCCAATTTATCCATTATACTAGTTGAAAAACACCACTCCGAAACATAAAATTTAATGAACAACATCCAAATTTAATCCTAGCTCCTCTGGAAATCGAAAATCCCTGGAAATTTCCGTGCAAAACGAGCCAATGCAGTGAATTAATGGAATATATAACCTTGAGTTGCTTGACAAATTTCTCAACCAATCCATTCTTATTTTCCTCATCATGCAAATCAATAAAACCATCAAACCCTTGTCTTCTTCCTTGTCGAGGCAATGCTAAAGCGATTTATGCAATTTCCTACAATATTTATACTTTAATACAAAGAATTATGGGCTCATAAAGAGCTCGAGTTTTATTCCTAAGAATTATTATTTGTTTAAGGAGCTTTGCCCCTAGACGTAGAGAACATGAGGGATTTTTGTTAAGGCTAGTTTTGGGTTTGATTTCGACTTTATTAGTCCCTGTCGTAGGCAAAGAGGGACTATAGCGATCGATAAATCGTTGACCTGGTATTAAATTGTGCATTGACCGTAAATATTTGCATATTATCTATTGTTGGAACAAGAGAAGTGAAAACATCGATTTTTATATAATAGAAAGTACCATGTTTGTCAAGATCTGATTGGACAACGGATTGGAGGTCTTATTGTCGGCTTCGCTATTCCCAATGTTATATTTGTTGGCATATCCAAAGTATTTAATCGTATATGGTATTTTTGAATCATATATTTTCTTATGCATTGGTCGAAGGTGGATTAATGCTAGCATTAGTTCGAATGTTTCCTTAAGCATTTTCTGCTAGCTTGAATACATTGTCTACCATATTAGTATGTCTTATTTTTGTTTTATTGTTGCGTGCTTCGAGAGAAGAGGCTTGCCACACTGCATTTTTTCTTAAATGTTTGTACAGGGCTAGGCCCTTAGACGGTCCTGACAGTCTTAAGTGTTTACCTAACAGGTCTGGCAGTCTTAAATGTTTATTGTACAAGTGCGTTGGAATAAAGTTTCGTTCCATTTTTTTTATGGTAGTCGGACATCTTTCGTCGATTTTTATATAATAAAAAGTACCATGTTTGTCAAGATGTGATTGGACAACGGATTGGAGGTCTCTTTTCCAGCTTCGCTATTCCCAATGTTAAATATGTTGGCATATTCAAAGTATTTCATCGTATATGGTCTTTTAGAATCATATATTTTCTTATGCAATGGTTGAAGGTGGATTAATGATAGCATTAGTTCGAATGTTTCCTTTAGCAATTTCTGCTAGCTAAAATACATTGTCTACCATATTAGTATGTGTGATTTTTGTTTTATTGTTGCGCAGTTCGAGAGAACAGGCCTGCCATGCTGCATTTTTTCTTAAATGTTTGTACATGGCTAGGCCCTTAGGCGGTCCTTACAGTCTTAAGTGTTTACCTAACATGTTAAATGTTTATTGTGCAAATGCGTTGGGATACAGTTTCGTTCCATTTTTTTATGCTTGGCATCGTTGATTCAGTGGTCGATGCTTGTTCGTTGCTTGGTTCCATGATTGTTGTTGTTGTTTGATTCAACTTTGCAAAGTTGAGGTCCTGCAGTTGGACATCTTCGACTTTGCAAGCTGTTGGACCTGTTATTGCGGTTTCCAGTTTTCGGGGCTGACCTCTTGTCATCCCTCGTTGACAGGTAAGTTTCCCTGTTGTTGTTTTTCAATGGTGGGGGTCCCTGCCTCCAAATTTTGTTGCAAACCATCTTTGTTTATGTTCTCAATTTATGTTCCTGGAAACCATGCGTCTTCATATGCCGGCTGTGACTTTCATAGTTATTTGGAAAATTGCAATGCGAAGGGGTTCTCGAAAAGTAGTTCAAAGCTATTAGAAGAGGGAACCATCGGTCGGGGTGTAGACGCAGAAAATGCTTTTATTCTGTGGGTCGAAAAACTGCACCCACTTGTTGTCTTTATGCCGAGTAAATTTATGGTGTTATTTATTTGCGTTGTTTCTTCTGTTTGGTACCCAGTTTCGAGCTTGTAGTTTTCCTATTTTGCTTTCCTTTTTTTTTGGGCGCTATTATTTTTTTTTCCCCTTTTCTCTGTTTTCAGACAAAATGAAAGTATCTAACAAACAACTTCAAAATCAGAGTTGAAAAGATGGAAGAGTAATAGATGTTGAGTCGTATGAAATAGATACACAGTCCATTATACCTGGCAGCATTGACGTGGCTTTGCATAGCAATGGCGTCTTTAGATTCGATGCATTCTCGTATACTGCAGGGGATTGCCTTTTCGATACATTCCAAGTTTTGTTGCATTTCTGGTATTCGTCGACCGAGCTGCGCAATGGATTGATAGATTATTTCTTGGCCTGTTTAAAAAATGGTGACGCAGAGGCATTGAAATCCTATGAATACGAACTGGAATATGATTTTCTCAGGCAGTTGCATGGAATACATGATGTCGCTGTGTATTTTTCAAAGATGTGGTTGTTTGCATCTCCAGCTCTGCCTGCACATGAGAGGGGACTTTGGGGAGACACATTTTGTATACGGTGTTTGTATAACTGGCTCAATATATCGGTTGGAATATGGTCATTGACAAGAAAAAGAAGATATCTACTATTCAACAAAGTTGCCTCTGACAATCCATATTGCATCTTGTTCCATGATGCCAATGCTGTCAGTGGTCATTATGAACCACTCATGTATAGAAAAATGTCCATATGCAATGTTTAAGTACCTCATATTTACTTGTTCATGTTTTGCAAAGACCTTGAATTACAGTGGGAACGGATTATGCATCACATAGATTGCCATGGTTTACAACTGGCAACAAATGTTGTGTCTAACTGTGGAGATAGTCTATTTAATGCAATTTGTTGTTTGGTAGTAGCGGAGTTTGATGTGCAGTCGTTGTGGCTTTACACTGTGCAGTCCTTTTGCAATGCAATTGTAGCCGACAACCAACAGACTTTTAGGGACCAGAAATATTTCCATATTTTCTATTGTTGGAACCAGGGAACTGAAAACATCAATTTTTATATTAAAAAAAGTACCATATTTGTCATGATCTAATTGGACAAGAGATTGGAGGTCTTATTGTTGGCTTCGTTATTCCCAATGTTATATATGTTGGCATATCCAAATAATTTGATCGTACATGGTCTTTGTGAATCATATATTTTGTTATGCATTCGTCGAAGGTAGATTAATGATAGCATTAATTCGAATGTTTGGTTTAGCATTTTATGCTAGGTAAATCTATGGCAATGTTTGATATGGTGGCATATCCAAAGTTTGGCCTTCCAATACATTCTTTGGTGTTTGAACTATTGTTACAAAAAAATATAATAATTTTTTGGGGATACGTCAGAGATCTACCACATTGCATTTTTTTATCACATGTTTAGAGAGCATTTCTGACAGACTTAAATGTTCGCCTAACAAGCTTGATAGGGTTGAATGCTTACTTAACAGGCTTGTTACATCACATTTTTTTTTTCCATTTTTTAAATTTATATGTTTCAGCGGCATTGTTGGTTTACTGGTTCATGCTTGTTTTTTGCATCTCCATTGATTTTTTATTTGCATGTTGTTGTTGTTCTTGCTTGCATGTTCGTGTTCTTGCAGTTTGCACATTTGGGATTATGCAATCGTGATTGGAACTGTGTCGGCCTCAAACTATATTTCATAGTTGGCAATGCTTTTTCCATGGATTATGTGTTGCTATGGTTTCATAGTTATGAGAGTAGGTTTTGTTGTGTGAGCGATATAGTTTTTCTCTTCCTTTCGTTTTTCTCTTGTAAACTGCGTTTCTGGCTCAGTTTTGTGGGTTCACGATTTTCTGGGTTCAGAAATTTTAAAATCATTTGTTGCTCCCCTCCATCCCCGCTACCTTCCGCCCTTCCCAATAGACATTGATTATGCTTTCAAAAGTCAGAAACGACCAGACAAGTGCGAAAAAATGGGCTTTAATAACTAGAAAGGTCGAGAACATCTCCCATTAAAATGAATAGACATGCAAATATTATTGGATCTGGTAATTACTTTTGCCTCAATTTTGAGTTTGCAAAAATATATTTTTTTCTTTTTTTCCCTATTTGCGGTCTTTTAGTTTTCTTAAAAGCTTCAGCATAGTCCGTGAATGTGTCGCCCACAGAGGCCTTCACGTCGTGTCCCTCTTTAATATTGTGCATATCTTAGATGTGAGATTTGAGAATCTGCTCGGATATGGGAATTTTAATACGTGCTAATAGTCACTATTCAGTGTACATATTCGGAAAGGTTGGCATTAATAAGCGAAAATATCGAGAACATCTGTCATTAAAACGAATTAACACAAAATCTATGGAAGATCATCCAACGTTTCTTTTAAATACTTATTGCCATTTCATTAAAGAGTTGCCCTTTAGGGTGCCCTCATTCTAATGTTCCTGGTCATGGACATGTAAGACAACTTAGAGATGCGATTGAGGCCCAAATGAAAGAAGAGAGACTGGTTTTATGTGACATGAGCTTTGAGTAAAAAAAAAACTATGTTATAGAAGAGAAAGTCAGAGAGGAGGAAAAAAAAAAGAACAAGTATGTTCGGGTTGGTGTTCTCCCTGTGTTCGATAATTTGGTTGGTTGAAAAGGCTGCCTGGAGATTTGTTTGTTGAACTTCTATGTTTTCTTGCTGGGAGTTGTAATGGATTTTCAGGTCGTGCAAAATAGTTCTTCGTTGAAGTATATAGCTTCTTCCAACAACACAGATTTGGCAAGTGTATCGAATTCTGCAGATCCCATAAGATTTTGTCTTCCTCGGAGGTGGCACATTTACAGTGGCTTGCAGAATGGCCCCTCATGTTCGTAAATGATGTGAAATATTGCTCCACTTGTGAATGCACCCAGAGACAGGTAACAGAAACTGTATGGGTGGATAAAAAAACATATTATCGCTACAAAAGTTTCTCATGCGATCTGCAACATTTGATACACTTGCCAGACCTGTGGTGATGATGCACGTGGCAGATCTATGATGCCCGAAGAAGTTGTGCACTTCAACAGATTTGCATTTTTTCAACTGGGTTGGACGTTTCTTCCAATTTACTGTAATAAAGCAAAGAAGTTCAACATACAAATCTTCAGGCGGGCTTTTCAACCAAACAAATGATCGAATACAAGGAGAATACCAATCACAACATACTTGAATTTTTTTCCCCTGCCATAGCTATGGTGACATAAAACGACTTCCTCCACTTTGAAATTAGCCTGAATTGCATTTCTAAGTTGTCTTGGATGTCAAGGGTCAGGAACATTGCAAGGAAAGCACCTTGAACCCCAAGTTTTCAATGGCAGAGGAAAATTACTACTTGACAAAGAATGGAATGTTGAATAACCAGCGATTGCAAGCAGGCCATATCTAGAAGAGACAAGGTGTTCAAAAAACTGGGATAGATGTAGTTGGCAGCAGTGATTAAGTAGAAAACCCGAAATTGATATTGAACTCGTTTTTTACGAATAAAGGGTTTGGACGTTAAGAGAACTGTGAACAAGCTTCATCAATGTACATATTTTTTATTGGTCGGTGGCAGACGAAATCGCAATAGTTGTGGCAAATAGCCTCAGCTGTATTTTGTAACCCATCTTATTTGGATATAGAATAATTCCGCTTTACTTTTTAATAGTATTTTCCAATCTCTGGTATTTGTTTTAATTTTATTTTGTTCCTTCTTCCCCTGTGTCGTTAAACATGGACGACAAGCTTTTATTTTTGTTGCCCACTACTTCAATTTAAATAAAGCATGCTTTGTTCGTTGCTTACATTTTACATTTAAGAATAATTTTTCATAAGCCATACTTATGTGGCGTCGGTCCTGTATTTAAAGAAATAAATTGGAGGAGTCCTCATGTTTCCATTCTTCGGGTCCCGTAAATAGAATGAATTAATGAGTTACAAGAAGGCAGCTTCTTCTATTTGATAATATTCATGCATATATACTAATATCAGTACTATTGGAATAAATACAAAAACTTCCTCTTCTGCAAAGCTTTAGAAATTATGTGTGTGCAGCCAAAGAGCTTAGGTGCTCTGCAATTTATGCTTTAACTACTGATAACTCACTAGGCATTCGAAAATCTTGGCATTAATAAAGGGACGGTTGAAGTTGTCTTAATTACTTAAATCACACCAAATTTTCATTACATTTAATTCAATTTAGATATTGATGTTTATGGAGAGTCGGTGTTTGCTCATGTCATTGCAAGAAATACAAGATGAATAGATGATAAGGAGTTTATCTCGTTGAAACCACAATGCAAATTCATGTTTCTTGTTGTGCTATGTACATCTTACAGTCAAAATTTTCGTAGTTTCAACGAAATTTGCGAACCGAAGAGCATCCTACAAATTGGGAGATCATTTGCATTTGAAACAGAAACAATCCATTAATATATATTAGTATGAATACTATTGAGATAAATATGAAAACTTTCTCCATTAATACATATTAGTATGAATACTATTGAAATAGATATCAAACCTTTCTCTTGACCAATACTTAGGCTGTTATCTGGCCACCAGGCCCCGTGTTCGTGATACCCACCAATATGTCCCATGTTCTGTCATATACATATTGCAGCCAAAGAAATTCAGTGATCTATAGTTTATGCTTTTACTAGTGAGAACCCAGCAAGGGTTCGAAAACATTGCCATTAATAAACGGAAAAAAAAAAAAAAAAGGTTTTTCGACTGTCATATACTTATCCCTTTTCCCCTTTTCCTTCTCCCGTTCATTATGGCTTTCTAGTTTTATACTTAGTCGTCTTTGTATGATGGGCGCTTGTAGGGTTCGCGGGTTGGCATATCTTCATTTCCATTTGTATCTTCACATGACAAATCCGACCGATCGTTGTTCCTTTGGACACCTAGGCAATTTTATGGCCGTGGTTGTCGGGTTGGCGCATACGAACTGGCCTTTTCTTCTTCCCGCTGGTTATCACTTTCTGGATATATACTTAGTCACCTTTCTATGGTATTTGGTTCCAGAGTAGGCGGGCTGACATGTCTTCATCTCCATCCATATCCTCACAAGACAGATCCAGCCGACCGTTGTTCCTTTCCATACTTGGGCAATTTTATAGCCATCATTGCAGGGTGGGTGCTTACGAACCCGGCTATTTATCGTTTCATTATATACATCTTTCACTCAAAACATCTGTGATCTACAATTCCACCGCGGGTTCCTCGTATACATTGACTTTGTTCAACGTATATGTTTATGCTTTCCATCCCCAACAACTTTGCATCCTTCCGTGATATACATCTTCCACTCAAAATTTGCGTGATCTACAATTCCATTGTGGACTCCCCCGTCCTTTTTCCCTTTTTTTCTTCCCATGTATTATGGGACTATAAAGTATGGACATGATATTTTATTGAGCATGTACGGATTGTGCATTCCATACCTAGCCACATTTTGGATCGCGAGTTCTCGTGCAGGCGGGCGGGCTCAAAATTGGGCCTCCATTGTTCTGTGCCCTGCAAATAGCACCCAGAATTTCGTGATATACAAATTGACGAGCAGACCTGCGGACTGTCTGACTGAACATTGCATTTCTATTGTTTTGTGTCCTCCAAACAGTGCTCCCAGTTCCGTGATATACAAATTAACACCACGGAGTCTAGGACTGGCGGGGTGGAGATTGCCATTGTTTATGGATGGCAATCCCTGTCAAGTATCTAACAGTATCTAAAAAAAATTGTCAATACTAAATTATCTCTCAGTGGTGACAACTGGACAAAGAGGTACAAAACAATTAGCATCACACCCTCCACAATATACAAATTCACTACTGAATTGCCACATCCTCCGCTCTTCCTTGTTACAAATTATGCATTCAAATGTTCGGAGAGATACAATTGGAACCTCGGGGCCTGGCGTCTTCTGCGGAGACTTTGTCAGCCTGTTTTGCATCCTCCTATTGTCGGGTTCACGAAATGTCCAACTCTTGGATACTATTTTGGGTTGGCATGAAGCTTCGTTCTACCACGGTTCACAAATGTTTCAAAGTATCTATTGTTGCCTTCCATCTTCACTAACTTCCTCTCATTGCTAATATAGATTGGTTGTTCTCTTACTAGTGACAACTGAACACAATGGTATGAAATAGTTGGTATATGTCCCTTCGCAATATAGAAATTGACTACCGGGTTCACATCTTCTACTCAAAATTTATGTGATCTGCAATTCCACCATGGACTACTTAGTCCTTTTTCCCTTTTCTTCTTCCCGTGTATTGTGGCTCTCTGGTTATATACTTAGTCACCTTTCTATCATCACGGGTTCCAATATTGGCAGCCCGACATATCTTTATGTCCATCTATATAATCACACCACGAAGCCGACCGACCGTTGTTGCTTTCCATACCTAGCCAATTTTACGACCGCAGTTGTCGGGTTGGCGGTTTCGAATTCTGCTTCATGTTCCAAGAAAAGCCTTTGTTTTAAAGCAAACTAATTCAGGAATGGTATTTTTTTGTGTTTTTCTCCACGAACCCATGTAACAGACATTATTTTTATTCTATTGTATGCTTTTAAATGTTCATGTAATTTCCAGAGATATGTCTGCAACTCCGCTTATTAATTTGTATATCTATAGTTCGCAACTCCACTTCTCAATTTGTATATCATGGAACTGTGGGTGCTATTTGTAGGGCACGAAACATCATATGCCCAATTTTGAGCTCGCCAGCCCGAGAACCCGCGATCCAAAATATAAATTGACTACCAGGTTCACATCTTCTACTCAAAATTTTCGTGATCTACAATTCCACCACAGACTTCTTAGTCCTTTTGCCCTTTTCTTCTTCCCGTGTATTATGCCTCTCTAGTTATATACTTAGTCGCCTTTCTATCATCGCGGAGTCCAGCGTTCGCGAGCTGACATAAATTTATCTCCATCAATATAATGACACGAAGAATCTGATCAACCGTTGTTGGTTTCCATACCCAATTTTATGGCCGCAGTTGTCGGGTTGGTGGTTTCAAACTCTTCTTCTAGTTCTGTGATGTACATCTTGCAGTCAAAACTTCGGTGATCTACAATTCTACCACGAACTTGAATTCGCAAGCTTCACTCTACCACTGTTCACAAATGTTTCTAGTATCTGTGGTTGTCTTCCATCTCAACTAACTTCTTGTCCTTCCTAATATACATTGGTGGTGCTCTTACTAGTGACTCTTTCTAGTGGCAACCACACACACTGATACGAAACATTTCACATCCAGCCCTCCGCAATATAGAAATTCACTACCGGGTTCCGACATTGTCCTCTCTTCCGTGTTACAGATTATGCATTCAAATGTTTCGTTGGGTCCTCACGTCTTCTGGGGAGACCTTCTGACCCTTTTTTGGATTCTCCTATTCACGGGTTCACGAAATCTCCATTTCTTAGTCACTGTTTCAGGTTGGCACATTCGAACTCTGCTGCTTCTTGTTCCGTGATATACATATTGCACTCAAAATTTTTGTGATTTACAATTCCACCGCGGACTCCTTAGTCCTTTTTCCCTTTTCTTCTTTCCTTGTATTATCGCTTTCTGGTTATATACTTAGCCACCTTTCTATGGTTGTGGGTTCCAGCGTTGGCGGGTTGACATATCTTTATCTACATCTATGGCCATACTCAGCCAATTTTATGGCCACAGTTGTCGGGTTGGCAGTTTCGATCTCTGCTTCTTGTTGCATCATGTACATCTTGCACTCAAAACTTCTATGATCTACAATTCCAGCACGGACTCGTCGAACTCGCAAGCTTCACTCTGCCATGGCTCGCAAATGTTTCAAAGTATCTCTCGTTGCCTTCCATACACACTAACTTTCTATCCTTCCTGGTATACATTAGTTTTTCTCTTACTAGTCATATAGAAATTTCCCTCTAGACTATCCTGCCATACCCACTTCGTTGTTAGCCGTATTGCACTCAAAAAGTCCTGAGACATACAATTTGGCCCTCGCGCCCTCACCTTCAATGGTTGTACCTTGTAACCCTATTTTGAAGGTGTTTTTCCGGTGCCTGTGACCTTCGTACTTTCTTACTACGCGATTAGAAACCTTTCATGCTAACCACTGACCATGAATGAACCGTCAACATTGTCATTAATGTGTGAAACGCTCGAGGAGATCTCCCATTGTTACGCATTAAACCAAGATGTGCAGAGAGTTATTTTGTCCCTTCCGATTGTTCATCTCGAACACACGTCGTTGTGTTGGCTCGCTCAAGAAATCTACAATGCTTAATCGCTCATTGCAATATCCGCCATGTTCGCATTTCTATGTATGTGATTACTAGTGTTTAATGTTAAGAACGCATCATGCAACAGCCGTCAAAATTGTCATTAATGAACGAAAGTCTTGACGACATCTCCCATTCACACGCTTTGGACCGAGATTTGCACAGGATTATATTATCCCTTCCAACTTTTCATTTCATCCATCATCTGGAGCAAAGAAACGTTCTTGTAGACTTATGGCAGCAGGTCAGCAGCAGTTTTGTGGAGATACAGTAAATATCTTCAAACATCAAGACCAAAACTTCTAGTGGTCTAGGGCATACTTTTACTATTCATCCCATTCCACCCAGAACGAAGTTATTTGGACGTTTGGGATCACTTGTGCAGGATGCATCCCTAAGGTTTTTGACTGTAAGGAGGTGGTCTCTTGGTGCGTCGAAAGATATATTCCAGGCCAAAGAATTAGTCCACTGTGTGACTATTCTCATGTTTCTTTGTCACCTCAAGCCTTCTGCGAGATGTTAAAATTTTCAAAGCCAACATTGACGTTTAGAGGACAAGACTGCAAGAAGTTTCTAGAAAAACATAATAATGGGTTGGACATATTAGCCGACTTCCTCGAAGACTCGAAAACAATTCCTAAAGATATCACAAGGTTGCAGGTAAGTTCCTTTAGAAATCCATTCCGGGAAATTTCTTGGTTGTTTACAAGAATAACGGGACATGCATCAATGGCAAGCATTTCCCATATAATTATTTATATTTTGTATTTCACAGTCAAGGAACAATACATTTTCGATTGGGGGAAGCTAATTTCCATTGAGCTCTGTTCCCAATTGTCACGATTCAAAGAATCGAATAAATTTTATATGTCATCCTACTTGATTTTCTCAATAGTGCATTATTTCCCGTTTCCAAAACTTTCTCTTTCCAATGAAATAAACTGTGGATTCGACCCAGTAACATTATGGTACGAGGCCCTGTGGAGGCACAAGGCCTCCCATTGTTTTTATGAAGTTTTTAATGGATTTGTCTCAGTTTTCAAAGATTTATTGTTAGGCAAGGATGCTCTGCAGATGTCTGGCCAGGCAACCAAGTTTTTGAACAGGAATGGCACACTTGAAGAAAAGGAAAATCACAATGTCCTCATGGTCTTTGGCTCTAAGGAAAATCCTACTTTCCTTTCATGCCACATCACAGACAAGATGTTTGTTGTAGAAATAGCAAGGCAATACAACGACTGGTTGCATTTTTTCCATGACAAGAAAAAAAAACAGTTCATTCCTCTGCCCTGGAAAGTCGGAGACTTCGTGTGCAGAACCATGGACAAGATTGACGAGTTTGCCACCCATTTCAAGAAATTGAACCTAACGTATGCTGAAAGGATAAAAGGGTTCAACCCTAATGGGATATTTCGAGAACATTCACTGGAAGTTTCCTTTAACAACTCTTTTATCCATAGACACCTGACCCAAGACAGGGACAGTGTGGATAACAATCCTGCTTTTGCCAATTGCGACGCAGAGACATTGCAAAGCGCGACTGAATTGTACAGCCAACATGGAAAAGTATCCGATGAGAAAAGTACCCAGTCCCCCGCCAACACTCCCAAGAGCATGACATCACGGAGCATCGCTTCGACGGCCCACCCCAGTAAGAAAGAAACCTAGAAATCTTCGAACGGAAGAGGAGATAAGAACCCTCCTTGCATAAAAATTGATAGTTCTCACAAACTTCCAGTGACGAAGATGCAAGCCAGGTGGAGGAACTCGAAATTGAAAGTGAACAGCTGCAACTTGAAATTGAAACTAAGCACATGCAAAAAATTGGGTCATCCGTGGTGGAAATATCTAAGACCGAAATTTTTTACGAAGATGAATCCTTCGTATTCCAGAGCGTTGTTTACAGCCAATCTAAAACTATTTTCATTGACAAGATAGATTTAACAAACATGAAAGGAAAATATCACACAGAGATTAACTTTAGGAAAATGAGGTCGTCCCAAATCTCCTCATTTCACCAAGTAACCAGTGAAATTCTTCATGATTGGATTGGAGGAATTGAGACAGAAAATACCAATCTGAAAGACCGCCTCAACGAATTTGAGTAGGCTTTCATTGAAACTCCAGAATTTTCCAGTCCTTTGGAAAAAATCGTTCCTGCTACCACTGCAGCTAAGATGAAAGTATCCTCTACCCTCCTTGCATGCTCTAGAGCCCTTGTTGAGAATAACATCAACAAAATAATGCAGCTAGTTACTGAAGCCTGGGAAACATCGCAAAATTTAGTTTCCTTAAGAAAGAAGTCAAATGGTTTCCTGGAACAATTGGAGGCGAATTTTAAAAAGGACCAGCGTTTCTGTGAACAGGTGTTGACCCATTTTGCCAACTATGTCGTCAACACATTGGAACTTAAAAGAAGACAAGAGAAACTCCCCTCGCCAAAGCAGGCCAAAAAAGTAAAAGCATGTTGGCAAAAGAAAATTAACAACCTGGAGCTCATTGTCAAATCATGTAAACAACTCATATCACAAAAGGAAAATTTATTCACAAGCCTGATCCAAATGGACTTAGCCGAAAGTACCAACGAGGTTCAAGACCCAAACTTAATTCTCAAATCCTTATTAATCACCAAACAAGCCTTCCAGGAACAAGTTGATATTTTAAAGGGGTTGTCTTTAGAAAAGTTTTACGGCATAGCTGAACATCATATAGATGACCACGAGCACTGGGTACTAGAGTATGCGGCACACAATGAAGAAATTGAACAAAGTCTACATAGTATTTCAATGGATCTAAGGAAATTAGAAAACGACCTTTACGACATAGAAATTTGGGATGAAATCAACATGGCCCCCATGAAAAGCTACATCGAAGAATGGTTCCAATAGAGAATGGACAGCCTCATCCAGGAAGGGCAACAACCAGTGGATAGGACTCCACTGACCATCGACAACAGTAACAAAAATGCATCGGGTTCATAGTAAGTCTATACTAGCATCTTGTTTTCTTTATCAATCCAGTTTAAGTCTATATTGACATCTTGTTTTCTTTATCAATCCACTTATGACCTCTTTAAATAGAAAACTGTAACCAAAGACTCACAACTTCCAATTTCTTCTTTTCAGGTCTTCCTCTCTACCGTTACGCACTTCTCCTTTCGACATTCCTAATTCTTGTACTTATTTCTTTTTATGGTCTGCGGGAGCCCCAATCCCAGTCTATATGACAAATGCATATAAATTTCCAGAAAGATGTAACACACATTATTATTTTTTGATAAATTCCAAAGAAAACTGATTCGGGAATGCATTTATTGTATACTAAATTTTGGTTGTCCAGGAACCTTTCTCATTTATTCCAAAGAAAACTAATTCAGGTCTGCTACATTTATTGTGTCCTAATGTATGCTAATTTTTTCGTCTTGCACGATGTTGTTACTATTGTATTGTATGCTAACTTTTTGGGTGTCCAGAAACCTATACTTTTATAAATTTCGTTTTTTCTTCTGTCCAGAAGCCTTTGCTTTCAAACAAACAAATTCGGAAATGCTAATTTTTTTGTCTTTTTCTCCATGAACCTATGTAACAGACGTTATTATATGTAACATACATTATTTATTTTTGATAAATTTCTGTAGTCTGCAAGTCTGGTTCTCAATTTGTATATCGCGGAACTCTCGGTCCTATTTGTAGGCCACGGAACAAGAGAGGCCCAATTTTGAGCCCACTAGCCCGAGAACCCGCGATCCAAAAAGTGGCTAAGTCTGGAGGTCTGCTATATTTTTTGTGTCCTATTCTATGCTTAATTTTTTGTCTGTCGGCTTGTCAATTTGTATATCACGGAACTCTCTGTGTTATTTGTAGCAAAGGCCCAATTTTGAGCCCACCAGCCCAAGAACCCACGATCCAAACACTGGCTAAGTATGGAGGTCTGCTGCATTTTTTTGTGTCCTATTCTATGCTAAATTTTTTATCTTGCACAATGTTGTTACTATTCTAGATCCTATACTTTGGGTGTCCCAGATCCTATACTTTGATAAATTTCGATTTTTATTCTATCCAGAACCCTTTGTTTTAAAGAAAACTAGTTCAGGAATGCTAATTTTTTTTGTGTTTTTTCTCCACGAACCTATGTAACAGACGTTATTACTACTCTATTGTATGCTTTTAAATGTTGATGTAATTTCCAGAGATATGTACCAGACATTATTTATTTATTTATAACTTTTTAAAGTCCGCAAATTTGTTTCTCAATTTGTATATCGCGGAACTCTCCGTGCTATTTGTAGGCCATGGAACAACAGAGGCCCATTTTTGAGCCCACCAGGCCGAGAACACGCGATCCAAAAACTCGCTAAGTATGGAATGAGGACTTTGTGCATGCTCTATAAAATCTCATCCTCGTACTTTATAAAAGTACATATTTCGTATGTATAAAACTAAATATCTACCTTATAAAATTTGATAAATTTCAATTTCTTTTGTGTCTAGGATCCCTTGTTTTAAAGATAACTAATTCGGGAATGCTAATTTCTTTGTGTTTTTTTCCACGAACCTATGTAACAAAGGTTGCTATTTTTATTTTTTTTGTTTCTCTCCACAAGCATATGTAACATGTATGTAAAGAAAACTAATTTGGCAATTCTAAATTTTTTTGTTTCCAAGAAAAGCCTTTGTTTTAAAGAAAACCAATTCAGGAATGTTATTTTTTTGCGTTTTTCTCCACGAACCTATGTATCAAACGTTATTACTATTCTATCGTATGCTTTTAAATGGTCATGTAATTTCTAGAGATATGTAACAGACATTATTATTTTCTGATAAATTTCTATAGTCTGCAACTCCGCTTGTCTATTTGTATATCGCAAAACTGTGGGTGCTATTTGTAGGTCACGGAACATCAAACGCCCAATTTTTTTTGTCCAAGAACCTTTTAAATGTTGATATTTTTGGATATATTCCAGGAAGAACTAATTCGGGAATACTATGTTCTGCATGCAAACCAAATGTATTTCTACTTGTTAGCAACGTGTCTGTACTCACTCGCATTTACTCCCATCCCAAACTGGCAGGGACTACGTTGTCGTGCAACACTTGTTTAAGTTGGCTTTGTCTGCAGGCTTAATCCTAATAGGCCTCATAGATATCGAACTTGCCTCTTTCAAGAGCGTCCTTTAGTGAATTATCTTTGGGCTTCAAATATTTGGGTTATTATCTAAAGATTGGCGCTCAAAAGGCTGAAGATTGGGATTGGTTGGTGGCCAGAATAACAAAGAAGATTGGCATATGGTGCAACCAGTGGCTTTCCTTGGGAGGTAGATACATCCTTGTAAAAACAATGCTAGAAGGACAGTCAGTGTATTGGATGTCGTTGGAAACCATCCCCTGATCAGTTTTATCAAAGATCAGAAAATTGATGTTTCACTTTCTCTATAACAGTCACAAGGATACTCAACTATTCCACCTATGCAGATGGGATATACTCTCTAGACCAAAAAAGAATGGAGGATGGGGTCTCAGGAACCTTTCTCTGTTCAACACAGTTCTAACTGTGAACACACTTTGGCGGGTTCTAACATAGGTGGGCATCTGTCATAAGGTATGAAGGGACAAATACTTACCAAATACCACTATTATCAACTGGTATAGGTTGGCTACTCATAAGGTCATCTCAGCTTCAAGAATTTGGACTAGCCTAGTTCAATCTATGCATGTCATAATTCACTGGCTAAGTTGGTCACCGGGCTAGGGTCATCTCATAAATATTGGCAGAGATAGGATTCTTGGCTTAGGAGAAAAATCCTTTCTCTCGGAAGAGATTATCACTATCTTGTTTCAAAGAAAAATTACAATCTTAGCTCTAGCTACGGTTTCTCAAAATCCCATTACTTTATCCAAGTCTTGGATTGGCAGCATGAAGTTGAGTTTGATGGGCAATCTAGCAACCAAATGGGACAACTATTGTAATGAGTTAAATGGGGTTGGTGTATCGCTACAGGGTATCGAAGATACTCTCCTTTGGATGGGAGGAGACGCCACAGGGAACATAACAGTTAAAATATTTATCTAGCTCTTATCTCTACCCAGGGTTTCCTGATCTGGAGTGGTTGGAAAGTTAATTTATGGAAATGGAACATTCAAATGAAGATAAAAAAAATTATTTGGATGGTGGCCGAAAATAGGATATTATCCTGGGAAGTTTTACAGAAAAAAGGTTGGTAAGGACCTGGTATATGTCCGCTCTGTAAAAAAAATAATGAAGACATTGACCATCTATTTGTGCACTGCTCCTTTACTTAGAATGTTTGGGCCAGAACGTCCTTCATCCTTAAAGTCAAAAAATGGTGGACTGGGAATACTTTTAATGATTGCATTGCCTCCTGGGTGATCGATAAGATGGTCTCAAATAATCTGGCTGTGCTCACATGTTGGTTTATCTAGCTTGAGAGGAACCAAGTTATTTTCAAGGAGAAAAAGCCTTCGGGTTGGGAAATGGCTTGTAAGACTATTGGAGCGCTCAACTTCTGCTCACATTCACAGAAATTGAACACTATGAGATGGAGTCTGATTACTCAGCTTGAAGGTTCCACTATAGCTTTCTTTAATGAGGCCTCTATCAAAGGTGGATCGATCTGCGGAGCTAGAGGTGTTATAAAAATTCTAGATTTGCATGTTTTCAGATGGCATATCAACTGTGGAGTTGGTACAAATACTAAAGTTGAATTGATGGGGGCCTGGGTAACTCTACCTCTTGCAAAACTTTGGAAAATCACAAAGATACAGTTGATGGGGGACTCCAAGGTGATTATAGATGGGCTGAATCAAAAATCCAATTTACATCCTATTGATATCGAAGGTCGGAAGCACATAATCAAGGTAATGACCAAAAAAATCCAAGAAATTAGCTTTCACCATACTTTCAGGGACTAGAACAAGGAAGCAGATTGCCTTTCCAAGAAAGGCCTGCTGGATCAAAAAGGCAATTTAACTTACTACATTGTGGATGATGGGACGTCAGGTCCACTATTCCACCTAAATCTCTTCTGAAGGCTGTGGGGGTTACAATGTTTAGTGCAGATTTTTGATCTGGGGTTCATAGTCTAGGTGTCTATTGTGGAAATGATCCTTTTTGTTATAGGCCTTTTTTATTGATTGTGCTAATATCCACTGTGAATAGCACTTTTGGTATCATTAGGGACTTGATTTTTTTGCAATATGGGCTGGGGAAAGCTATAGTACTGATGGATCAGTGGAGAACTATTTTTTGTAATGATCCTCGAATGTAAATGAAATTATTCTCTAATATATAATTTCGAGCGAATTTTCTATTGGAAAAAAAATTATCTCACTATTATGGGAAAGATGGGGTGAGTGGTCAATGTAATCAGTTCCTTATGGTTGGTTACTTGCAATGCTTAATGAATTCCTTATGGTTGGTTACTTGCAATGTGTGTACCCTTGGCAAGGGCAGTAACTTTCCAATGGTTTGCAGGATGTGAGATGATCTAGATATTTATGCTTTTATGTTGCACACCTATGCCAATTCGAAGGCTTTGGGAGAGGGTATACAAGTCCATGTTGCATCATTTTATGTGAAATTGATGTGGATATATAAACACTCTCATACACAGATCATCAAATTTGGAACTTTTGTTTGGATGTCTTAGCATTCACGATTAAAATCTTAATTGCTATAAAATCCATTCACATTGTATCTAAATCTGGAAGCCCACTTAACAAGTTCAATTTTAATGTTTAAATATTTATAACTCTACCTGTTGTTGGCCCTTGACCAAGTTTTGAGAAACACTTGGTCATATTTGACCGTTTTTGGACATTGACACCCTGTCAAAGATTGAGTGCTAGGCGAAGCAGAGATCACAGGATCTCGACCCACTTTTGGGGCCCTTTTTAGGGTTTTGGGTTAATGTAATGGGAAAAGGGATGTCGGCCCATGGGTTTACCCATGTTTAGGCCTATGTTGTAAAGTATAAATAAGTAGCTAGGTGATGTAAGAAGAGCCAATGGCTTAGTGCTAGTAATTAGATCTGTGTGATTGAATGTAAATGCTCTGTGCATGATTGTTAGAGGCTTGCAGAGCTTAGTGCAAGTGTTGTAAGTGTTGAGTGCACAGATTGTAAGAAGGCTTTATGCTAGATCTACTCGGGGAAGGAGGATCTGGCAAGGTGCACACAAATATCCTGTCCTATGCGGAGTACAAGTTGAGCTTTGTGCTGTAATCAGATTGACCAAAGCTAATAAAGAAGAAGAAGACTTTGTGGACGTAGCCCCAGGGTGGGGGTGAACCACTTAAACCTGTGTGTCCTGCTTTGTGCTGCTGCTTCCTTATGTTTTCCTTATCTTGTTAAGTGTTATGCCGTGATTAGATAGATTTGCTTATGATTTGTGATTCGGTAGATGTATATGAATAGTATATCTGATGTGTATGAGGATGCTTAGTGATGATCTACGGGATCTAATATGTTTTGCTGTTACTAAGCACTGAAATATCTTATATCTGAGTAAGTACTGCGACGTTCTATCTTATCTGCGAAGTACAATAAGGGTGAATAGTGATGAATGAATGATACTAAGTGCTCTGTAAAGGATATAATCACAAATCTATGTCCAAGCTAAGGTTGTAGACACCTGAGTCTTGAAACCACCCCTACCTCTACCTCGGGTGAGACTTCATCTGCTTCGCAGGTGTTGCCAAAAGGGTCGATAGTTAGGGATTTGTTGGTGCGCTCTTGAGAGTTGAACCCCGGGTCTTCCCCTGTGCCAACAAATGGTTCTGTTGCTGGGACCTGAAACTACGATTGCTAGGAACTGAGGAAGAATAAACTTTGTGAAAAATAAAGCTCTATGCGGAGATCTGTTGCCCTAGTGCACAACTTTTTACTCGACCTGTGAAGCTTTGTGCTAGGAATAAGGTCAGATATGAAGAAAGGAAGCTCATATCCAAAGAAAAGAAGCAAAATCTGAATGCTCTGTGCTCTAAGAAAAGTAAAAGTGGAAATTTCTGAAAGAAAGAAGTCAGATCTGTAGAAAAGAGGTAAGATCTGTAAGCTCTGTGCTCTAATAAAGGTAAGAATAGTCAAAAGCTTTTGGATCTAAAAGCTTTGTGCTCTGTGGAAGTAAGATAAGTGAAATTTTTTGTTTCTAAAACATGGATCTAGGTATGCTTGATAGATTCTATCCTAGCTTCAAAACTAGGGCATTAATCAATGAAAGAAAGTTTGATATGAATAGATTTGATAAGTATCATGATAGATATGGTATACCTATGCATAGAAAGAATGTTTGGACTAACAAGTGGATGCAAGATCCTAGAAAGAGTTTTGTGCAGGCTGGCTACCATGATGTTGGTGCGCAGTATAGAAGAAGTTGGGGAACATTTAAACGAAAGAGAGGGTTAACCCTCTGTTACAGTTGTAGAAGACCGGGACATCTTGCTAAGGAATGCCCTGGTGGAAGACCCAGTTGTCTCTGTTGCAAAGCTTTGGACCATGAAGTGTTGGATTGCCCTAGAATGATTGCTAAGCTTGAAAGAATGAATTTGAATGAAGAAAACCCTTAGGCAGATCCAGAAATAGTAGAAACTTAGAAGGAATCAGAAAAGATATTGCTACAGATGAAAGACACCTTGAATGATCACTGACATGTTAGGCTATCAGAGATCTTCAAAGAAAAGGAGCAAGTCGAAGCAAGAATAAGGGACTTTGACATTGAATGTATTCTTGATGAAGAAACACAAGTGAACATTATGCCAGAAAGAACTTGGGAAACTATAGGAAAGCCTGCCTTGACCCCTTCCCTAGGAGGAACAAGTTTATTCAGAGGAAAGATAGTAAACCTATGTGAAAAGCTCGCCCGGATACCTATGACTGTCAATGGAACTTCGACAGAGGAAGACTTTGAGATTATTAAATTTGTTGAAGACAACGCCCCATTCACCATGCTCATAGGAAAACCTTGGATTGATAGAGAACAAGCCAGACGAAAAGAGGAAGAAGAATTTTTGGAACAGAAGAAGCAAGAGTTAAAAGACTTTATGACCGGAAGGATCACACACTTAATTGAAGAACAGAAGAACAGATCGCAAATATTTAATACTAGCAACTCCGATGTTGAGGCTAAGAGAACACTAGAGGATCTGTAAAAGATTGAGTTACCTATTTTTGATACAGAAGAAGTATTATCAGGGAACCCTAGGAAAGACTTTCAACAGCGCGAAGTAACTAAGACCACAGAAGATAAGCATCAGAAGGGTAAAAGCATTACTGAGATGAAGCTCACTGGGAAGAAGGCTATAAAGTTAAGAAAGAAAAGGGCTAATACTGTAAGGTTACAAGAGGTTCTAGAGGATACTTCACAGACAGAAAAATTGTAGAATTGGAACTTCGCCAAGATATCAGAACAGCGACATAAAGTACTTCACCATGACGAAGCAATATAGTCGTTGGAGCAATAAGGTTAGTCATCCAACCGTTGAAAAGTGTCATACGGGTCGAACAAGAGTTAATGAAGGATCATAACCGTTGCTAGCAAACCATTACTAAGTTTCCCTACTTAGTCCATCGCGCCACGCACCGAGAATACTTTTTGCTAAGTGATAATTTGAGCATGAAACCTGAGATTAACTCACCCTGAGATCATTGCCTTGTTATCATATTATTCATTGTAGTCTATGAATTCCTTTCGCACCCGAGCTAGCTGACCCAAGTTTGTATGTCGTATGAGCTCAGTGCTACTGAGAAAATCATTGAAGAAGTTCTAATTGACTTAATGACTAAGAGAGTCATGTTAGAGCGAGGAATGTCTACAGGTGTATAGGCATCGTCCTCATGAGCATTGCCATCTTCCCCCTCCACTGCTCGAGCAGGACCATCCCGATTGCCTTCGAAAAGACGATCTAAGCTCGGAAACGACTTCGCCACTGTGAAGATGATCCCAAGTATCTTGCCTAAGTATATCCCACCATTAAGCAGCACAGTGAATCGAGACACTGTACCCAAAGACTTCGACTATGTTGTGGTCACTGTGTACCTCCCGAAAGGGGTGCACGCAATTCATGTTGACCAGGATAAGCTCACAGCGCTGAAATTTAGTGATTTTAACCTTGGAGATCACAAGGTTTATAGAATGCTAGCCCCGCACAAGTACTTAACTATCACAAAAGGGAGGAACCCAAAGATTGTCCCTCAGCAATGGACCCATAACCTCGTGTAGTCAACCCTCCTCAATGTAATGAAGATTCCTCATTTCGGGAGGCATTAGAAAGTAAATGCATGCGTCTAATTGTTATTGTCCTGCTACCATGGAGGATACTTATGGTTGGACTGCCACATCACTGTGGATCCGATTCTGATCAATCGGATCACAAGGCTAAGCATGCAGGGCCCTGACCCGCAGGAGTTTTACCCTGGAAAGACCATAGATCACGCTCTCGCCCAGCAAATAAAAGACACGTATGGCAATCTAGAGAAGGGCACACAAGGTTACAAGGTAGCCTCCATTGAGAATGCAACAGTGCACCTTGGTTGCCAGCTGATCGCAGGGAAGTTAGTCCACAAAAACAAACCCACACAGGTGATCGGATTTGTAGTTGACCTCGCAGGGAAGTGCTCGAAGGGACTACAAATGAACTGGGCAAAGTATCTTATAATCAGCTAGAGATTGACTGCAGACAAGCGCAAGACCAAGGGTATGAGTTCCACTTTAGTTGGTCGCTCATACTCATCGCTTTCATCGCTTGGGAGCTACCAGAAGGTGCCACTTTTCTGGAGATCGAACCCTTCGAACCATTGGTCGCGAAGTTCTGTACATTGTGGTATTCCAGCGACATGAACAAGCAGTGGCAGTCCAATGTCATCTTCCATGCTTATTACAATCAATTGAAGAATGAAATCTAGTCTACACCGTGCATCACACCAAACACACTTCATAGGTTTAGACCTTTAATCAAATTCAGTGCAGACGGCCACTTTACCTATATCACAGCGTGCGCAGATGAGCACAAACAACAACTCCAGTCGTACTATAAGTTGACAGAAGAAGATTTGGAGCAGATTACCAAGGAATGGTCAGTGGACCTCCTTGTTCCAGGAGACCCCGCAGAGATGTCTGACGTGGATAGTCCTGAAGCTATGTTGGATACGCCTGGACCACGCAAGACTAAGAAGGATGTAGAAGTCCAAGATATCCATAGCACATCCACGAAGACTACTTCGATATCACCGCCGAAGGGAGGTGATGGTGAAGAACTAGGTGGCATAGAAGTTTAGCAAAACAAAGGCGAGGTTACTCTGCCTAGAGAGGAGGAGGATCCCTCCAAGAAAAGGAAGATTACCCCACCAAAGCCCTCATCCTGAAAGAAAGCTAAGGCCACCTGGACTAAGTTTAAGACTACCCTCACACAGGACGACTTCAATTTCTTGATTACTGCATTAACTGATGCCTCACTAGAGATCACAGAAAAGAAAGAAGCGAAGCAGGAGGAGGTATTCAGCTGGATCAAGGGTGAACTTCAAGAAGTGCAGCAGACACTCCAGTCTAGCAGAGCAGTTTCTACGGCGCCCGTGGCAATTGAAACAACAGGAAAAGCTGATGAGCCCACCAAATTACACCAGATTGCCGAGAAAGTCAAAGCTCACCTTCGACAAGCTCAAGAAGACATAGTGTAAGCCACCCAAGCTTTAGCACAGGTACAAAGCACACTTAGAGTACAACAGAGGAAGGCAGAACAAGCAAATCTTGCCCTGGAAGCGAAGTGGGAGGAGGAAAAAGCACAGTTACAGCAGAGCAAGGACCAATTGCTAGTAGAGCAACTTTAAGTACAGGAAAGAGTTCACAAAGCACTTCACTTTGTGACGATCATTGAAGTGAAATTTGAAGAACGTGTCCCACAGAAGGTGGCACAACTTGAAGAAATAATCCAGCAATTTCAGCAACGCATCGCAGATCTAGAAGTTCGTACCATGCCCAAGACTCCAAAACAAGTAAGAGATTTGAGGGAAGCAACTGCTCGTAGCGCAGTTGGCCGATAAAAACCTTGGCTTTGGAATGTAAGCAGCTGAGCGCTAGAAGCGCCTAGACTTATGAGAGCCTCACAGAGAACCCAGAATTGCATAAATTAGAAGCAAAGCAACATGCAGATATGCTACATGTGCAGCTAAAGGCCTTGACCCCAGTTGAGAGAATGAAGCGATTTCCAGAGCAATGCACCGCCCAACAACAGGTACACATGTTGCAAAGTAAAGTGATGGAAGTCTCTCAACGACTTCAACCACTCCAAGAGAAAGCATGCCAACTATTCACTGAAGTTGAGAGCTAAGCAGCCGAGCCTGAACAAGTTGTCATCACCGCAGAACAGTGCAGGAAGGACCAGTAAACGACGCAGTGATCCAGGAGTTCACTGAACAAGAGGTTTTCACACTACAGCAGGTCGAAGTAACTTGGGCCAAGCTCGAGACATTCGAAGCGGAGTTGATCAGACCAGAGTGACTCAGGACGAGTCACAGGTGAGTGTTGGGGGCCTGTTGGCCCTTTTCCAATTTTTGAGGAACACTTGGTCATATTTGACCTTTTTGGACATAGACACCCTGTCAAAGATAGAGCACCAGGCGAAGCAGAGATCACAGGATCTCGACCCACTTTTGGGGCCCTTTTTAGGGTTTTGGGTTAATTTAATGGGAAAAGGGATGTCGAACCATGGGTTTACCCATGTTTAGGCCTATGTTGTAAAGTATAAATAAGTAGCTAGGCATTGTAAGAAGAGCCAATGGCTTAGTGCTAGTAATTAGATCTGTGTGATCGAATGTAAATTCTCTGTGCATGATTGCAAGAGGCTTGCAGAGTTGAGTGCAAGTGTTGTAAGTGTTGAGTGCACGGATTGTAAGAAGGCTTTGTGCTAGATCTACTCAGGGAAGGAAGATCTGGCGAGGTGTGCGCAGATCTCCTGTCCTATGTGGAGTACAAGTTGAGATCTGTGTTGTAATTAGATTGACCAAAGCTAATAAAGAAGACGAAGACTTTGTGGACGTAGCCCCAGGGTGGGGGTGAACCACGTAAACCTGTGTGTCCTGCTTTGTGTTGTTGCTTCCTTATGTTTTCCTCATCTTGTTAAGTGTTATGCCATGATTAGATAGATTTGCTTATGCTCTGTGATTCACTAGATGTATATGAATAGTATATCTGATGTGTATGAGGATGCTTAGTGTTGATCTACATGATCTAATATGTTTTTTTGTTACTAAGCACTGAAATATCTTATATCTGAGAAAGTACTGCGATGTTATGTCTTATCTATGAAGTACAATAAGGGTGAATAGTGATGAATGAATGATGTTAAGTGCTCTGTAAATCTGTGTCTCAGCTAAGGTTGCAGACACCTAAGTCTTGCAACCACCCCTGCCTCTACCTCGGGTGAGACTTCATCTGCTTCGCAGGTGTTGCCGAAAGGGCTGGTAGTTAGGGCTTTGTTGGTGCGCTCTTGAGCATTGAACCCTAGGTCTGCCCCTGTGCCAATACCTGCCATTGGGTCATTGCAAAGAGGGTCATTACACAATTTTATCTTATGGTGATAGAATTCCTAGTTGTTCTTATGGTTTTAAGGCCTATGCAAGTTTTTACTTTTTTAATTTGTATTTGTTATGTCATGTCATTATTGCTTGACATTTCTATTGGCTTCACTATCATAGTGCACTATGACCTCGATAAACATTTTACTTTGCCAATCTTATTTGTAACCCAAGTGTGGATGACAAGCTGGTTGGTGATGTGTTGAATAACATCATGTTGGGTGAGATTTCTATTGGCTTTATTGCCATAGCCCAAGTCTACCCTCTTTGAGAATTTGACTCTACCAAGATTTTTTCCTAATACAAGCATGAACAAGAAGCTTGTTGCCTATGAATTGAATATCATAAGTTTGCAAAAACAATGGTTTAATGATTATTTGCAAGTCCATATATTCAGAATATGACTTGTTTATATGTAGCTTGATAACTAGATTCAAATTTATTTCTTTGAATAAGTTTGTTGAGCATTTACCTTAACTTATGTATAGAATAATTTAAAATATCTAGCAAATCAAATTTGCTTAGATACAAAATTTATAGTTCATAAAACATGAAACAAAGGGCTTAGTGTGGGTTGCAGCTAGCCTAGGTTTTGGTGCAGGTTTAACTCTAAGCATTTAATAAATTTGCATAGATGATTGTGCATGCATCTAGAGTATTGTTCACAATAGTGTTGTTGTCATGGTACCATTGCATTGTTGTTGTTGGTCTAGTGGGGTTTGGTTGTTCAATATGGCTTCATCTTCTTGATGTTCTTGTGGGGTTTAACCTTTCATCTCTTGTTCTAGATGTCCTCAATAGTTGTTTAGTAGTGGAGGAGCTATGGCAGTGCTTAGAGATTGTTGTGGCATTCGTAGTTGTTTGTGTTCTTGTCATTCTATTGCAATTTAGCCTTTTTCTATTGAGGCATATGGCACAATTGAATCAACTATATGGTTTTTTTTGTTTGCATATGTAGTATTCTACTTGGCAATGATCTATAAATTGTCGTGGATATTCCACTAGAATAGTTCAGTGCAACAGATCTGATAAATAAAACTTAAATATACACTATGAAGGTTAAATTCCTTTATATTCCATAATATTTAGTTACTAATTTTATGCTTATGTATGAAATAGATAAAATGTGGAAAATAGAGAACAGTAAAGTACAATCACACACCATCCACAAGATAACACAAAATATTTGTTATGGGAAACCCTTACGGGAGAAGGCATGGAAATAAAGCAAGTACAAAGAAGAAGGCACTCTCTATGGAGTTACCTAAGACCTGTGGCTTGTTAGACTGCTACAAAACATTACCCCCCACCCCCCCTCTGTTATGCTCTCTAATTCCCCACTCTCATTTTTTATGCTATGTTATGGAACAAAATACAATACCATAGAATGGAACCCCCTCCCCTCCTAGTGGCCCGATATTTAACATAGCTCGATAGCCATCTAGGGATAGGTTTTTGACTTTCTCAACCCTCAATTGTGGTAGGGTTTTGAAACTTATAGAATATTGTTGAAGTTACACACATGGGTAGCCACATATGCATGAGTAACGGGGGTTGACGTGGCATCCTCTCATACCATGGTGGTCAACACGGTAGTTTAACTTGCGGGAGGCATAACTTTTGCATACGAGCTCTAATTGACACATGGTCTGCATCGTTGGAAAGGTCTCAGAGTGCAGAACACCTTAAAGTGGGTGTGCACAATTTATAGTCACTAGAACCCCAAAAAATATCATTCAATGCCTCAAAATGGCTCTAGAAGTTTCCATACCCCAATTTTCTAAACTGGGACTTGCCACTAAAATGGCCCTGCGAGCTAATTCCTCCAATTTTTTTCCACTTTGAAAGGATCGATATATATGACAAATAGTATACTGATCCATTTTGGATCACACCTCCCCATTTAGGGAGGATTTTGGTCCCAAAAATATTTATTGGATGAGGTAAGGAAATTTGTCCTCTACCTTCTCCCTAGAGTACCACTTTGCTTTGCCTGGAAGTTGTCCCTTCAAATCAATCTGCCAAAGGTCATGTTGCCCATGTCTTATAGCTATGGACCTCTTCTGCAAAACTGTGTCCTCTGCCAAATTTTCTTGGGCATCTGGTGTTAAATACTTTATGGAAGGTAGGACTTTCTCCTCCTCCTGATCCAACATGGAGGGCTCATAGAGTTTGAGATTCTCCACATTCATTACTGAGTAAATGCACATGTATGGAGGTAGAATAAGTTTGTAGGCGTTATCTCCCACCTTTCCCAATACCTCAAAAGGACCATACTACAGAGCCTTGATCTTCTTACCATGACCCTGTAGCCTTTCCTTATCCAATTGTAACGATACTTTCTCTCCCACTCTAATTGTTCTCTCTATTTTGTGTTAGTCATGTCTAGCCTTGAAGTTTTCCTCTAACTTCTTTAGTGTCTCTTGTACTTGCAAATGGATCTACCTGATCTTATCAACAATTTTTTCTACCTTTAATGCATCTCATGTGAGATCCTCCCTCAGTCCTCCTTGTTGTCCATATACAACATTTAAGGGTGAAGGTGGAAAATATCCAAAGCAAGTTTCAAATTGTGACTTACCAGTAGAAGTGTGGATTGCTTTGTTATAAGAGTGTTGTATATAGATTAGATTTTCATCCCAAGTCTTTGGATGCTTCTAATTGTAACCCCTCAAAAGTTGCACCAAAGTCTTGTTGACTACTTTTGTCTGCCCATTTGTATGTGGATGGAATGTTGTAGACCTCTTCAACTTAGTGTCCATCTTCTCCCACAATGTAGTCCAAAATGCACTGATAGATCTAGTATCCCTATCTTAGATTATGCTCCTCGATATCCCAAAGTGCACCCAAACATGTTCAAAGAACTTGTTTGTTGCTTCTTGTCCATTGATAGTCTTTTTACAAGGCATGGGAATGCACATTTTACTGAACCTATCAACTACCACAAATAGATAGTCATGTCCCTTCCTGGTTGTTGGTAAACCTCCCACAAAATCCATGGAAATGCTTTCCCAAGGTTGAGTGGGTATAGGTAAGGGATGGTATACACCTTGCTTCATGTTGTTGGGCTTGTTGGTACAACAAGGTATACATCCTCTAATATACCATGCTACATATTTTTGCATTCTAGGTCAGTACACATACCTTTGTAAATTGGAAATTGTCTTCCCAACACCAAAATGTCCTACAACCTTGGAGGTGTGAGCCTCTCTGATAAGATACATATGTTCACCTTTAGGGACACAAATCTTGTCAACTAGAAAAATAGTCATCCTTGTTGTCACCTTCTTCTATATGAAGTTGGTGTTGTAGTTGTTGAAACATGTCCTTGAAGTCCTCATCTTCTGTGTATGCCTCTTTGTATGCATAATAGGTAAAAAAGGCTCCATGTGCATCAAAGTTTCCAAAGTTTTAATCTTGGATGTGGGTGGCTTTGAAAGTATGTATGCCAACTTATTTGTGCTACACTTCTTATACTTGATGACTAGATGGAATTGTTGTAAAAACCCCATCCACTTATAATGGATGGTTTGTTGTAGCTTACTTTGGGCCTACAAATATTGTAGTGGATGGTTATTTGTGTGGATGATGGTCTCCTTTCCCATCATTTAGTGCTTCCACTTTTTGACAGCTTGTACCAAAGCATAGAACTCCTTGTCGTAGGTAGGGTAGTTGAGAACTATCCCATGAAATACTTCATAATGATAGAATATGGGCCTTCCTCCCTACATCAGGACTGCTCCCATGGCATACCCACTTGCATATGTCTCCACTTTGAAAAGCTTTTGCAAATTTGGTAGTGCGAGCATTGGTGCTTGACTTATCTTTCTTTTCGGCTCATCAAAGGCCTTATGTTGATTCTTCCCCCACTGGAAACTCTTACCATTGGTTGTTATGGTGGAGTGGTGCAACTACTATTGAAAATGAAGCCATGAACTTCCACAAGTATTGTGTTGCCCCAAAAAATCTCCTAACTTCAATGACATTTGTAGGAACTGACCATTTCATGATGGCATCCATCTTTGTGGGATCTATCTTGAGCTCACCTCCACCGATCACATACCCCAAATACACCAAAGATTGATGAGAAAACTCACATTTCTCTAGATTGGACAGAAGCTGGTGCTTTTTTAAAGTCTCTAACACTTGCATAATATGTGAGATGTGTTCCTCCCAGGTAGCGCTATAAACCAGTATATCATCCAAATAAACAATAACAAATGAATCTAGATAGGAGCGTAAAACATCATTCATTAGTCTCATAAATGTAGTTGGTTCTTTGCATAAACCAAATGACATAACCAACCACTCATACAAACCTTTCCTTGTCTTGCAGGCAGTCTTCTGAGTATCTTCTTCTTTGACTCATACCTGGTGATATCTTGATTTCAAATCCAGCTCAGCGAAGTACTTGGCATGTTGTAGTCGGTCCAACAGATCATCGATCCTTGGCAAAGAGTATCGATTATTTAGTGTAATCTTGTACAATGCCATGTAATCGATACACATTCTCCAAGTCCCATCCTTCTTGGGTACAATTATGATGGGTGACCCACAAGGTGAGGTACTTGGTCGAATCACACCCGACTCCAACAACTGTTGAAATTGCTTCTTTACTTCGTTTGCTTCTAGAATAGACTATCTATACAACCCAATATTCAATAATGGGGATTCTGGAAATAATTATATTTCATGCTCCACATCTCTCTTGGGTGGTATCCCTTTAGGCTCCTTGAACACTCCTCTGTAATCCTGTAGAAAATCCTCCAATTGATGTTTTTGTTCTTTGGTAAACCCCTCCAAGGATGCCTTCACTCTCATTGACTCATCATCATATTGATTTTCTCTTAAGAAAAGAAAAACATATTTCTTACCAAAACTAATCAACTTCTTGGCTTGGTTGACACTTACTAGTGAGATCTTTGACTTGCCTTTATGCGCATTGATGATGTAGGACTTCCCATCTTTGATCAATATGTATTGGTTGGCTCTTCGCATGAATATTGCACCCCTCATATACATGTAGGGGATTCCAAACACTACTCTACATACATCAAGGGGTACTATGTCCAATTCCACTTCATCAATAAAATCAACACTTACAAAAAATTTAATCTTACACTATTTTTTTACCCTTATCTTTGCATCCTTGTTTACCCAACCCAATGGATAGGGGCTAGGATGATTGTAAACCTCCAATCCAATATTGTTGACTAGATTTGCTGCTTTGAGATTATCCTGTGAACCAGAGTCGAACATAACATCTATCTTGGTCTTCTTGACATGAATATTCATGTGGAAGAGCTCATTCATCTCCTTCTCTTCCAAGGATGCCTTCACTCTCATTGACTCATCATCAAAATGATTTTCTCTTAAGAAAAGAAAAACATATTTCTTACTAGAACTAATCAACTTCTTGGCTCGGTTGGCACTTACTAGTGAGATCTTTGACTTGTCTTTATGCGCATTGATGATGTAGGAATTCCCATCCTTGATCAGTTGGTATTGGTTGGCTCTTTGAATGAATATTGCACCCCTCATATACATGTAGGGGCTTCCAAACACTACTCCACATACATCAAAAGGTATTATGTCGAATTCCACTTCATTAATAAAATCAACACTTCCAACAAATTTAATCTTACACTGTTTTGCTACCCTTATCTGTGCATATGTGTTTACCCAACCCAATGGATAGGGGCTAGGATGATCGTGAACTTCCAATTCAATCCTATTGACAAAATCTGTTGCTATGAGATTAGCCTGTGAACCAAAGTCGAATAGAGCATCTGTCTTGGTCTTCTTAACCTGAATCTTGATGTGGAAGAGCCCAATCATCTCCTTCTCTTCCTGGTGATGAAGGCTACTCAGATTCACCTCCTTCTAAACAAATGTGCAAATAATATTTTTCTCCACATTCGAGCTACTTTCAACCTGATTACTTGAATCTATGGCTAAAAGATTATTTTTCGTTATATCCTTCTTGTGGTTCTTTGAGTTCAACTCTGAATGTAGTTTCCAACATTTTTCCTCGATGTGTCCCTTAATCTTGCAATGATTGCAATGGTTGCTTGTATCTTTGCATTGATGTGCAGTGTTTGTTGTTTTCTTATCTTCCCCCCCTTTCCACTTCTTCTTCCCCTCCTTGGAAACTTCCTGGTGCTCTTTGTAGTTTGAACCACTTGGTTGCCCCTTCTTTTGGCCTATGTTTTCTAGGCACTGTGCCTGGACACACACCTCATCCATTTCCCTTGGTTTGAAGAGTATCACCTGCTTTCATAGATGACTATGTAAACCCCCTAGATACTTGAGGAGTACATCTAGGTTCTTGGGAGAGATACCCAGGATGATGACCATCTTTATGAACTCATTGGTGTACTAATGTACACTCTACCCCTGCCTCTACCTGTAGTATTGCCATTGGATCCATTGGTCCTCTACATACACAATAGGGTAGAATTGGGACTTGATGAGGGTTTTGAAGTCCTCCCACCTAGTTGTTGAAATATTGTAACTTCGAAGAATATTATAATTATATTTGAGTTATTATATTATAGATCAAATCCCCTTTTGTGGATTGGTCAAACCATATTTATGTGGTTGTATTTGTGAAGTCCGCCCTTAGGGTTTATAAAGTGGTTTTAACCACTCTTGGAAGAATTCGGCCCTACTATGTGAAGAGACATAACCCTAGCGCCTCCTCAACTAGTATTTATATTTGTAAGTGAGGAAGGCACCTCATTTATTGACTCACTCACTCACACTTCTAGTGCGCATATTTTGAAGGAAGTTGTAGTTGTAAGAAGGAGAAGAGAGGCGCATGATCAGTCCTAGTCTATTCTTGGTGGTTTGGTCTTAAGTCTTGGCATTGTATTGGAAATCTATTATTGAGGAAGTTTTTAATGGGTTTTCTACCCCATGAGGGTTTCTCAGGATAAAATGATGTGTACCTTGTGATTGTGTTTCTTTCAATGATCCTACTTATGCTGTTGTTTTGGAAATGCTCTAGTAAATTGAAAAGAACCCAATAACATCATTAAAACTTAACATGGTATCAGAGCTTGACTGAATAGAGCACCTTTCACCGGGTATCCAAAAATGTCACTGTTGTCGTACAAGGAAATTAGGGCTTTTTATTGGAAAGGAATTTCTGACCAAAAATCATCTAGGGAATTGCGCCCTACCCTAGAGCATCATTTGGCAGCTCGAGCGCACCTCTTAAGTGGCGAGAGCCTCCAAAAATTCAAACCCTAGTTTGACTGGTACCAGAAAACTAGGAAACTAGAACCAGTACCAGAAATACCAGTCCAGATTTGCGTAGGTCAAATTTCAAGGGTAAAACTTGAAATTTTTTAAATCAGACAACTCCGGCCTACTCGCCTCAGCCCAATGCATCTCTCAATAAATTCAGATTCATTTTCTAAGCACTTTCATTTCCTGGTCATTTTCCTAGCTCCAAGACAAGATGTCTGCAAGCACTAAGCTTGTTGACAAGTTAGAAGGTGGTTTGTACAAGTTAAAAGGTCACTCAAATGCAACCTTGATTCACTCCACTGAGAGTCCTTGTGAACTTTGGCATAGAATACTAGCTCACATCAACTATAAAGCCTTACCATATGTATGCAAGGTAGTTACAAGTCTACCAAAATTCAAGGTTGATCATGAAGATGTATACAAGGGATGTGCACAAGGAAAGAACATAAAGAATCCTTTCCCAAAGAGTGACAATAAAGCATAAGGAATCTTGTAGCTCATCCGCTCAGATGTATGTGGACCAATGCCATCAACCTCTCTAAGAGGGTATGTATACTATGTGTCATTTATTGATGATTACTCTTGTAAGACTTGGGTTTATTTCTTCAAATCAAAAGATGAAGTACTCAGAAAGTTCAAGGAATTCAAAGCCTTGGTAGAAAACCTTTCCGAAAGAAAAATCAAGATACTTAGGTCAGATAATGGAGGAGAGTATACCTCAAATGAATTTGGAAGATTTTGCAAAGATGTCGGGATTACGAGGGAGCTCACCACTCCCTATAATCCTCAACAAAATGGTGTAGCAGAAAGAAAGAATAGAACAATTATGGAAGCAGTGAAGACTATGATCCATGATCAAGATCTTCCAATGCACTTATGGGCCGAAGTAGCAAGAACAATAGTTTATGTCCAAAAAATATTATCCCATAGTGCACTTGGATTCAAAACCCCCGAAGAAATGTTCTCCGAAAAGAAGCCAAAAGTAAGCCATCTAAAAATATTTGGTTGTCCAGTATTTGTACACATTTCGAAGGAAAGGAGAACTAAGTTGGACCCTTCAGGAAAGAAGGAAATATTTGTTGGATACTGTGAGGTCTCTAAGGCCTTCAGAATTTACATACCAGGTTACCATCATATTGAGATCAACGGAGATGTAACCTTTGACGAAGAAGAAACACTCAAAATATCAAGGAAATACCAGCTTGAAGAAGTATATGAAGAAGAACCTGTAGCTCCCAGAGCTGTAGAACCTGTGAAGGAAGTTACAATTACCCCTAATGATGAGATTCCAGAAGATCATGATACGATAGAATCTCAAGAACCTCCCCAGATGATGATCTCTCACAAGAGAAAGTCAGCTTGGGTGAGAGAACTTATTAAAGATGAAGACAAGTATGGTGCCCCAGAAGGAACCATGAGACAAATCAAGAAACACAAGCCATTCTCCAGTTATATGGCTTTGAAGTGTGATCTCGTAGAAAAGGAAACTACTTGCTTTGAAGAAGCCATTCAGAAGAAAGAATGGGTGGATGCCATGACAGAAGAATCCTAGTCCATTATAAAGAATGATGTATGGGAAGTAGTTCCCAAACCAAAGAACAGAGATGTGGTATCTTCCAAATGGATATACAAGATAAAACATGTTGCAAACGGAAGTATTGAAAAACATAAAGCAAGATTTGTAGCTCGTGGCTTTTCTCAAAATGAAGGCATTGATTATGAAGAGGCGTTTTCTCCTATAGTCAGATACACTTCTATCAGAACCATCATAGCTCTTGCAGCCAAGATGAAGTGGAAGTTGCACCAGATGGATGTGAAAACAACCTTCTTAAATGGTGTTATTGAAGAAGAAGTTTATATAGAACAACCACAAAGGTTTGAAGTTGAAGATAGAAAGACTCATGTCTGGATATTGAAGAAAGCTTTGTACAGATTGAAGCAAGCTCCCAAAGCTTGGTATAGCAGAATTGATAGTTTCTTGACGAGCTTGGGCTTTACCAAGAGTAAAATTGATTCTAACCTTTACTTCAAGGTTATGAATGATGAGCCAATTATATTGCTACTATATGTGGATGACTTATTCTTAACAGGAGAAGAAAATCTCATAACATAATGTAAGAAGAAGCTTGTTGTAGAGCTTGAGATGAAAGACCTAGGCCTGATGCATTATGTCTTATGTCTTGAAGTTTGGCAGACCTAGGCCTGATGCATTATGTCTTAGGTCTTGAAGTATGCAGTTGAAATATTGAAGAGGTTTGACATGTTGGAATGTAAATCCATGAACACATCCATGGAAACAAAGTTGAAGCTCCTGGTTGATACTTCGTCAGAATTGGTTGATGCTACTCTATATAAGTAGATCATTGGTTCGTTGATGTATCTGACGAATACCAAGCCAGATGTATGCTTTGTTGTGAACACCTTGAGTCAGTATCCGGTAGAGCCCAAACGTGTTCACCTTGTAACTCCAAATCATGTAATGAGATACCTTAAGGGTATGTTGGATTATGGACTCTGTTATATTGGAGATCATGACTTCAGACAGTTTGGTTATACTGATTCAGATTGGGCTGGAAGTGTTTCTAATAGAAAGAGAACTTTGGGATGTTGTTTCAATCTGGGGTCAGCCATGACTTCATGGCAGAGTAGGAAGCAATCCAGTATTGCTCTCAACATGGCAGAAGCAGAATACATTGCAGCATGTTCCACCATTTGTGAAGCCATATGGATTCAGAATTTGTTGACATGTCTATTTGATCTGGATATGGAAGCCACCGTGATTCTATGTGATAACCAGAGTTGCATAAAGATGACGAAGAACCCAGTGTTCCATGATAAGTCAAAGCACATAGAAATGTAGTATCACTACATTTTTTATATGGTGCATAGGGGAGCTGTAAAGCTCCAATATGTTCACACAAATGAGCAGGTTACAGATGTGTTGACCAAGCCTCTGTCTCGTGTAAAGTTTGAATACTTTTGAGACAAGCTTGGTATAGTATGAAAGGACCTCCCTCGAAAGGGGGAGTGATGTGGATGATACTATGGTATCCTGGCCAACAACGGGTAACTCCGTTAGGATTTTATATCCTAGGGGATTCATCATCCTTGGGCAGATCCTAAAGGTCCGATAAGTACGGTCTGTTAGAGTACCTATGCATGTATATGCCAGTTGTGGTCAGTAGTGGTAGCTCTGTTAGGATTTTATATCCTAGGGAATCTTTTGATTTCTGGGCAGATCCCAAAGGTCTGGTAAGGACAGTCTATCAGAGTACCACGTGGTAGCTCCGTTACGATTTTATGTCCTAGGGAATCTTATGATTCCTGGGCAGATCCCGAAGGTCTGGTAAGGACGGTCTGTCAGAGTACCACAAAATTTTGTTGTTGCACATGCCTCATTCTGTTGCCATATGATGATGATGTTGTTATCTTAGCCTCATGTTGATGATGTAGTTGTATCAGCCTCGTGTTGTTGTTGTTGATGTTGTATCAACCTCGTGTTGTTGATGATGATGTTGTATCAGCTTCGTGTTGTTGATGATGACGTACCAAGCTCGGGTTGGTGATATTGTTTCTTTAGTGTTATGTTAATTGATGTTGATGTTTCAGCTTCATACAGATGATGATGATGATGTTACTCCAACTCCATGCTGTGAACGATGATGATGTTGATGATGAGAAAAACTCCCAATTATTTGTAGATATGCCAGTTAGTGTTCCAGATGTTGATGATGTTGTTGCCCTCTCTCTCTCTTGTTGATGTTGTATTGGGTTATGTCAGTAGAATACCTTTCTCGTTAAGGGGGAGTGTTGAAATATTGTAACTTTGAAGAATATTCTAATTATATTTGAGTTATTATCTTATTGATCAAATCCCCTTTTGTGGATTGATCATGTCGGGTCATGTATAAGACCAAATCCCCTTTTGTGGATTAGTCAAACCATATTTATGTGGTGGTATTTGTGAAGTCGACCCCTAGGGTTTATAAAGTGGTTTTAACCACTCTTGGAAGAAGTCGGCCCTACTAAGTGAAGAGACATAATCCTAGCGCCTCCTCAACTAGTATTTATAAATGAGGAAGGTGCCTCATTTGTTCACTCACTCACTCACACTTCTAGTGCACATATTTTGAAGGAAGTTGCAGTTGCAAGAAGGAGAAGAGAGGCGCATGCTCAGTTATAGTCTATTCTTGGTGGTTTGATCTTAAGTCTTGGCATTGTATTGGCAATCTGTTATTGAGGAAGTTTTTGTTGGGTTTTCTCCCCCATGAGGGTTTCCTAGGATAAAATGTTGTGTACCTTGTGATTGTGTTTCTTTCAGTGATCCTACTTATGTTGTTGTTTTGGAAATGCTCTAGTAAATTGAAAAGAACCTGATAACAACATTAAAACTTGACACTAGTTACTAGTGGATCACCCTCCATCCTAAGTGTTTCTGCATGGCCTTCTCACCAAGTAAAAACATGGCCCTCTAACTTCAATCTAGCAAATGAAATCTTCTGCTCTTCATCTATATGGTGAACACTAAAATAAACTTTGAAACCAATGATTCAATTTTAATGCATCAATATCACCTTGGTATGGCTTTATGTCCACTTTTGCTTCCATCTTCAAAAGGGACCGTGAAGGGTTAACGACACTCAAACTCGGTTGTTCTTTCTTGAATTCCTTCTGTAAATCCATTCTTGAGTCTTCACAATCTCCCAATTTCCCCTCTAATTCGATATTTGAGTTAGAGACTCCATCATCTTCAAACATCCTCAACTTGCTTGCTAGAGCCACCATGAGGAGGTTCATATTGTGACTGATGTCAACAATTTGCGCTTCCAACTGCTCAAACCTCTGTTATGATAGATCTTGAGGGTTATTATGAACATACTCATCCAACATGGGTAGGGTTTTTGCAACTTCTCTTTAAGATGATTCATGGATCCCGCAACTTCCCACAAATACCCCAAAAGAAAAACCTGCTTTGACACCAGAATGATCTGTAAATTGTCGTGGATATTCCAATGGAACAATTTGTCACAACAAATCTAATAAATAAAACTGAAATTTACACTATGAAGGTTAAATTCCTTTAGATTCCAGAATATCTAGTTACTAATTTTCTGCTTATGCATGAAATAGATAAAATGCGGAAAATAGAAAAAGATAAAGTACAATCACACACCATCCACAAGATAACACAAATATTTTCTTTGGGAAACCCTTACGATAGAAATCCCAGCTAGAAGGTGAGGTTGCTTTGCTCTCTTTTTTCTGGTATGGAAATAATGCAAGTACAAAGGAGAAGGCACTCTCTATGGAGTTACCTGAGACATGTTAGGCTGCTACAAAACATTAACCCCCCTTTTTTTATTCTCTGTAATTTCCCACTCTCAGTTGTTCTGCTATGCTCTGGAACAAAATACAATACCATAGAATGGAACCCCTTCTCCTCCTAGTGGCTTGATATTTAACATAGCACGATATCCATCTAGGTATAGGTTTTTGACTTCCTCAACCCTCAATTGTGGTAGGGTTTTGAGCCTTCTAGAATCTTCTTAAAGTTACATACATGGCTAGCCCCATATGCATGAGTAATAGGGGTTGATGTGGCATCCTCTTGTACCATGGTGGTCAACACAGTAGGTCAACTTGCATGAGGCATAACTTTTGCATACAAGCTCTGATTGACACACAATTTGCACCTTTGGAAAGGTATTAGAGTGTAGAACACCGTCAATGGGGTGAACGGAATTTCTAGTCTCCAGAACCCCAAAAAACATCGTTTAATTCCTCAAAATGGCTCTGGAAGGTTCCAGACCCCAATTTTCCAAACTGGGACCTGCCACTAAAATGGCATTGCAAGTTGATTCCTCCAATTATTTTCCATTATGAAAGGATCAAGATAGATGACAAACAATATAATGATTCATTCTGGATCAGACTTCATTATTGTTAGGGCTCCATCGTATTCTTTTTACTAGTCTAGCTGGGTTTGGCCTTTCATCGTGGCTTTCTAAAACATTAAATTCAATTTTAATTCAAGATTCTATAGGGGAGGGGATTTTTTTTTAGAAGGAATTAATATTTCTGGTGAACTTAAAATAACCAAAATCCAATGCTCTTAATGGAAGGAAATTTGACATGCAATGAAGCATGTTAAATTTGTTGCAGATTGGAATGGCCAACGATTGAAGCCATCACATGCTTTATTTGTCGACTTGCTCCACATTCTTTAATTGATGCATTTATGAATATGTGCCTATGATAACAATGTTGTCGTTTGATTTTTGAAATGGACATTGTATTTTATGACCATAAAATTCTTATTTATCCATGTTATTTAAATGCTTGTGCAAGAATCAATTTTTTTTATATCATGTCATTGTTGCTTGAAATTTTTATTGTCTTGATTGCCATAGTGAAAGTCTGACATTGTTTAGCCTATGACATAGTCAAGGTTGTTTGTCATCCAAATATGGATGAGAAGTTGGTTGGTGATGCATTGAATAAGATTATGTTATTATTTGTTGAGACTTATATTGACTTGATTGCCATATCCCAAGTCTACCTTGTCTGAACATTTGACCTCGACAAGGTTTTGTCCAGTCCAAGCATAGACAAGAAGCCTATTTACTATGGATTAAATAGGTTCACATCACAAAAACAATGATCAAATGAATCTTTTCAAATACATATATCACTATAAATAGAATTTCCGAGGTGGTCTTGAAATCTCTAATATATGTGCGAAAATATTCATATAAAAACAATGTTGCCATTTGATTTTGCAAATGGAAATTGCAGCATATGCTCATAAATTTTTTATTTGTTCATGTTGTATAAAGACTTTTGCAACAATGATTTTTATCTCGTGTCATTTTTTCTTGACATTTCTATTGGCTTGATTGCCATAGCCCAAGTCTACACTCCTTTAGCATTGGACCCAACCAAGTTTGTTTATAATATAAGCATACATGAGAATGTGGTTGGTGATACATTGAATAAGTTTATGTTATTGTTGATTGAGATTTATATTCAATTGAGCATTATTATCGTAATGCATTCATGCATTGTGTTATTAACAGTTGAAATGCGTAAAATAGAAAGGAAGTAATTTAGATGATAATCCAAAAGTAAAAATAAACACAATGATAAGATGAATGAAATATGTATTTCTAGAATTTGATCGAGTCATCAAATAAATAACCCTTTGGATAATCATTGTCCAATTGTATTATTTCTATACAAAATAGCAATTTTACTTTTTAGACGACCAATTTTGCTTTTGTACAAATACCATTCCCCCCCCTCCATGTTAGGAAATGAAAGACACTTCCATGCTAATCCTAGCAAAAGAGAAGAAGAATTGAATCAAGAAAGCAAATGACACAAGCAATCACACAATACACCGAGATTTTATCCTGGAAACCCTTAACCGGGAAAACCAACATTCCTTTGAGCGTTCTACTCTCTTGTTGTCTTATTCATTTAGAATAAAAGGTTGCATGTCTAACCTTGTTCCACACCTAAGACACAATCGACATCATACTCTCTTGCACAGGAAATAACAACCCTGTAGCCAATTCGGCTTACATATGCATGACCAACAACCTACACTTACACATGCATTAACCTACAAAAGTGCATTCTATGATTACCTAACAACAACAACCTTTATGGCCTTACAACATGCCTCTTTATAGGCTTTACAATAGGAAAACCCTAAATATTGGTGTCCAAAAACAATTACAGATCCATGTATATCATTGGCTACAAATATCGCAAATCCTGGGATTTTGTTACAGTCGACTCCAAGTCGGGTTTACCAGTCAACTACCACTCGGCCTTCATTCGGTCTCTAGTCATTCGTCTCACGCTCGCACTTCGACCTCTTTTTGGTTGACTTGTCATCGATATCTTCGACTTCAACTTTACCTGGTCGACTCCCTCGACCTTCAACTTGTTGTTGATCTACCTCGACTTCGACCTACTGTCAATCCACCTCGAATTTCACTTGTTTTTGATCCACCTCGACTTCAACTTGTTGTCGATCCACCTCGACTTCGACCGTCATTCGATTCACCTTGACTAGACTTTCACTGCAAAGAATATAACAACCCAACATTCTCCCACTTGTTGTCTTCTTTGTTGAAACACGAGATTCCTGAAATTTCGTTCACAGACCTAGGGAAGTAATACCCATTGCCTCTTTGCACCAAGAGAAATTCACAACACTCACAGATTTGGTCAACGAGTCTACTATGTTTTCCAACGTTTCTACTTTCTCCAGTAGCACCTTGTTACTTTCCCCCATGTCTCTTACGAAATGGTATTTTACATCAATGTGCTTAGTCTTTGAATGATAAGCAGGGTTCTTTGCCAGAAATATTGCGCTTTGATTGTCGCAACTTACCTTCATACCTTTCTGCTCAAACCTGATTCTTGAACACAACCTTTGGATCCATACCGCTTCTTTGCTTCCATGAGTGGTCATCATGTATTCAGATTTTGTTGTCGACAAGGCTACGACCGCCTGTCGCTTACTCATCCAACTTATTGCTCCACCAAACATCTTGAAGACATATCCGCTAGTCGACCTTCGTCAATCCAGATCTCCAACCTAGTCGATATCAACAAATCCACATACATCTAATTTACCACTGACACCTCCAGGTTTTCCTTGGTATCATATATCATAATCCTTCGTGCCACACAAATACATGAATACTCTCTTGATTGTTGTCCACTGCTCCTTTCCAGGTGTCAACATGTACCTGCTCAACGCTCCCACTGCATGGACAATGTTTGGTTGAGTGCATGCCATCACATACATTAGACTACCAACCACACTTGCATAGGGAACATGTGCCATGTCCTCTATTTCTTCCTGTGTCTTTGGACACTGTTCATCAGTAAACCTTGCTCCCACAAGAATTGGCACCTTCATCGGTTTGCAATCCTGCATGTTGAATCATTTTAGAATTGTTTCAATATACTTCGTCATATTCAACCAGAGCTTTCTAGCAGATCAATCTCTCTTAATCTCCATTCCCAGAATGAAGTTAGCTACATCGAGATCCTTCATGTCGAACTTGGAGGGTAGTTGCTTCTTCACCTCCTTTATTGCGTCCATGTTGTTTCCAATCAACAACATGTCATCGACATACAAATCTACATATATGAAATGCCCACCTTCTTCCTTGGAATATATGAAGTGATCAACTTTGCTTCTCACAAATCCCAAACTAAGGATGTATGTGTCACACTTCTGGTACCACATCCTTAGCGATTCCTTTAGACCATAAAGGGATCTTTTGAGTTTTCACACCAACTCTCACTTTCCCTTTACTACAAATCCTTTAGTTTGTTTCATGTAGATTTATTCTTCCAGGTCCCCATGTAGGAATGTTGTCTTCACATCCATTTGTTCTATCTTCAGATTGAATTTTGTAGCCAGAGACATCAATACTCTAATGGAAGTTAGTTTTGCAATAGGGGAAAAAATCTGACCAAAGTTGACTCCCTCGACTTGGGAATATCCTTTCACTACCACTAAAGCTTTGAACTTCTTGACTTATCCTGCGACATTCATCTTCTTCTTGAACACCCACTTGCTACCGACGAGCTTTCTTCCACTAGGTAACTTGACTAAATCCAATGTCTCATTCTTGTACAAGGATTCCATCTCTTCGACCATGACATCCTTCAAGAATTTACCCTCTGTCGAGTCGACTGCCTGACATACCGACTTGGGCTCATCGTCGATGGAAGTTAACATGAATGTAGAATGGAAGTCGGGCAGACTATACCTTTAGACTGATTTTCTTTCTCTTTTTGACCTCCTTATCATCGGAGTCAATTGTTCCACCTCTTCCTTAGATTCAATTGACTCATCTTCTTCATTCCTCAGTTCAAACTGCACCATATCAGGATTATTCTTGGTCTGAACAACTTCCTCAGGCTTGGACTTACCTTCGACTTCTACGAATACCACATCTCGACTGTACATTGTTCTCCTTGATGCAGGATCCCATAGCTTATATCCTTTCAACCCTTCTTTGTATCTGATGAAAATACATTTGACTACCTTCTTGTCTAGCTTGCTCCTCTTTTCCCTGTGAACATGCACAAATGCATCACAACCAAATACTTTGAGATGTGCCACCGAAGGTTTCTTACCCAACCATACCTCATTTGGAGACATATTCACCAGATATCTTGCAATCTCGACTGCTTCTGCCCATAATTCTTGTGTGAGCCCAACACCACTGAGCATGCTCCTTGCCTTATCCATCAACGTTCTGTTCATTCTCTCGGCAATTCCATTTTGCCATGGGGTATATGGTGTGGTATTTTGGCATACTATGCCACTCTGCTTATAGAACTGATCAAATTCATTTCCACAGAATTCACCACCATTATTAGTTCTCAACACTTTAATCCTCTTCTATGTCTGGTTTTCCACAAGAGCTTTAAACTCCTTAAATCTCTCGAAAACCTATGATTTCTTCCTCGATAAATCTATCCATGTCTTCCTGGAAAAATCATTTATGAAGGAGACATAATACAAGGATCCACCAAGTGAAGGCACTGTAACCGGGCCAAACACATCACTATGCACCAATTATAGAATCCCATTTTCCCTTGTCGCTCTAGATAGGAACCTCACCCGACTTTGTTTCCCATATATGCAATGTTCACAAAAGTCGACTTCTAAACCACATTCAGGAAAACATTTGACCATACCTTTTCTTTGCATAGATCAAAGTCCTTTTTATCCAATGTGTCCCATCTTCTCGTGCCATAACATGGTCAGGTCGATTTCATCATGTCTTGTCGAGTCGATTTGAACCGACTTAGCTCAAGTTGAGTCGAGTTGTGTCGACATCGAGTCGAGTCAAGTCGCAATCGAGTCAATTTCAGGAGCAACGATATTGTTGCATCTAGTCGAGTCGACATTCCCTAACAACTTGTATAGGGTACCAATATGAACTCCCTTCATTAAGACCATTGCACCTCTGACCATCTTGCACGAATCTTTTTGAAACAGAGTATGCACACCTGCATCACTCATCTTGTTGACATATATTAGGTTTCTTGTCAAACCCAAAATATGTAGCACACCTGGAAGGGTTCTTTTCCTCCCATCCTGCAGTGTTAGTCCGACTCTTCCTCGTTTAACAATTTTGGTTGTCGAGTCATCCCCCAAGAACACATCACTCCCATCATATCGTTCATATTCACAGAACCATTCTTTATGTGGTGCCATATGATAGGATGTTCCTGAGTCTATCAACCAAACATCTTGATCCAACTGTGTATTGGTCGACGCTAGGTACACATCACCTCCCTTGTATGAGGTTGTCTTTCTCTCAGTCAATTGCTTCTTGTCGGATTCAACACTAACTTTTGTTGCCTTCGACTTACATTCCTTTTTATAATGCCCAACTTTACCGCATTTCCAACATCTTCGCGTCGATTGAACCGGGGATTTAGATCTACCCTTCAACTTAAACTTTCTACTAGATAATCTACCTTTATCTCTGTCTACCAATCAACCTTTCACTACCATAGCATATTTGGTCGATCCTTCCATGTTCTTTCTTCTCATTTATTCCGACAACAGAGAAGCAACCATGTCCTCTAGCGCTAGTGTGGTTGTATTACTCCCAATAGCCACGACTAAGCTATCCCGGGAGTCTGGTGAATAACATAATAGGTTGATACACTTCTCCTCATCAATGATATTTATATCTACAGATGATAACTGACTTAACACGATATTAAACTCATTTAAATGCTTAGTCACTGAACTGCCATCACTCATCCTCAGAAGATACAGTTTCTTTCTGAGAAACAACTTATTTACCAGAGATTTTGATTGGTATAAGCTTCCCAGTTTGTCCCATAGTTTCTTGGCCAAATCTTCACCCGAGACATTCAACAACACCGAATCTGCAAGACAAAGCCGAATCGTACTTCTTGCTCTTCTTTCGAGTTTCTCCCATTCTTCTGTCGACATGCCTGTCGGCTGGGTACCTGGACAGACCACTATCCATTGTTCTCGATCTACAGTAAGATCTTCCATTTTAAGCTTCCAAAGCTCAAAATTCTGGCCATTGAATCTTTCTATTCTCTATTATGGAACTGCTCGCCATTCTTTACCACGATCTTTAAAACAATTTATGACTTACGAATCTTACTGTACCTAAGGTTTAGTTCTCAGATTCAAGATCTGATATATTCGCCAAAGCATTACATTGCTCTGATAACTCACTTGTCAGGGTATACCTAAGCTCTGATAACATATGTCAAGAAATGAAAGACACTTCCACACTAATTCTAGCAGAAGAGAAGAAGAATTTAATCAAGAAAGCAAAGGACACAAGCAATCACACAATACACCGAGATTTTATCCTGGAAACCCTTAATCAGGAAAACCAACATTCCTTTGAGCATTCTTCTCTCTTGTTGTCATATTCATTCAAAATAAAAGGTTACATGTCTAACCTTAGTCCACATTTAATGCATATTCGACATCATACCCTCTTGCACAGGCAAGAACAACTCTGTAGCCAATTCAGATTACATATGCATGACCAACAACCTACACTTACACATGGATTAACCTGCAAAAGTGCATTCTATGATTACCTAACAACAACAACCTTTACGACCTTACAACACACCTCTTTATGGGATTTACAATAGGAAAAACCTTAAATATTGGTGCCCAAAAATGGTTACAGATCCATGCATATCATTGGCTACAAATCCCGCAAATTCAGGGATTTTGTTACAGTCGACTCCAAGTCGAGTTTACTAGTCAACTATTAGTTGGCCTTCATTCAATCTCTAGTCAGTTGTCTCACACCCACACTTCAACCTCTTGTCGATTGAATTGTTGTCAATATCTTCGACTTCAACTTTACTCGGTTGACTCCCTCGACCTTCGACTTGTTGTTGATCTACCTCGACTTCGACCTGCTATCAATCCACCTCGACTTCGACTTGTTGTTGATCCGCCTCGACTTCGATTGCCAGTCGATTCACCTCGAGTAGACTTTCACTATAGAGAATATAACAACCCAACACGCCACAGGGGACTACTATGTATCTCACAAGAGAAAATAACAAAACTCTCATTAGCCACTGTAGCAAAGTTTGTTGTTATATCTTGCAACAAGAACTATTATTAGTAAGCAAAACGAGGATAGGTAGAAAGTGAACTTCCATAAAATCTGCATAAAAAACATGAACTCGATTATTGGTTTGATTTTTATTGGCTTAATAAGCAAAAAATCAATTTCCATAAGATCTACAGAGGAATGTTTACAACCAGTGCTTGCAGTCTTTCCCTCCTTAATAATGGAGAAAGAGTTATTCTAATATAATACAAAATACTTGTAGTATTAATCAATTGCTATAGCTCTAGCTTCTTCTTGTTTTTTAAAATTGTATGTGCATCAAGATGATTTTGTTCTCATCGAAAAATAAATTTTGGCTTTATTAGACAATTGCCAAAAAAAAAGAGAAAAAAATCCCAATGCCCTTGTTAGAAACACAATTTTGTGAATGATGTTCTTAGAAAGACAATTTTGCTCTTATACAAATAACACTTCTAGCATTTACTACAAGACACAATGCATACATTCCCTAAGAATAGATAACAACAAAACTCATTAACTAAAGTATAGAATATCCCTATCGTCTATTGTAATGAGAACTACTATCACTAAGCAAAAGAAGGACAAATAGCAACTGAATTTGCATCAAGGGTCCATCAAAGACTTTGCAAATAGAACTTCAACCTTTGTAATAAATATTGCTTTCAACAACAACATTTAACCTAAAGCTCCATTTGCCATGCAATTTTTGCATTATGGATGTATGCAATATGCTACTAACAACTGAAATATTTGCAATAGAAAACATAGCATTTGCAAGACAATCTAGAAATGAAACTAAACATAACCATAACATGAATGAAATATGTATTTGTAGAATTTCAATGACTCGTTGACAAAACAACTCAATGTCTACTCTTTGTCTAACTTGATTATGTTATATAAGAAGCAAATTTTTCTATTGCAAACAAGGTTCTACTCTTATACAAAGAGTACTATTAGTCTTTGGTACAATGCATCATGCATATACGCTACAAGAGCACATACTAGTGACTACCATAAAGCATTATATCATAGAGAGGCATTATCTATCATAGTGGGTACTACTATCACTAAGGAATTAGAACCACTAAACATGAACTGAATTTCTATAAGAACCCCATAGGAAGGTTTATAAGCAAATATTAGACTTTTGTGCTAATCTATAATGCACAAACATTTCCTTTCTAAGAAAATAAATGAGTTGCAATATTAAATGGTTTATGTGGCACTAGTTTGTTGCTTTCTCCTCCAAAGGCAATTATGCTCTTATACAAAAGAAGCTTTGACCATAGCATTAACGAAATATGTATTTGCAAAATTTGGAATATCGCCAAGTAAAAAACCCAATGTCCACTCTTTATGTAATTAGATACTAGTACACAACAAAGCAATCTAACTCTCAGGGCAAGGGAATTTTTTTATTTTATTTTGCTCTTATACAAATAATACTTTTTGTCTCTAATACAAAGTACTATTCATCCATCACAAAAGAAAGTAGTAATCACAAACATCAATCAATGCCCTAAAAATCCCTGTTATATATCATAATAGGAACAATTATCACTAAGACAAATCAAGTAAAACATAAAACTCAATTTCCATACAATCTTTGGAAGAACATTTAAATCCTGAACATGTGCTTTTGTACTAGCCTACGATGGACCAAGCTTTGTGATAGAATAAGAAAGAATTATAGAACACAAAATAAACATGTAACTCATCTTAACTAGCAACACAACATTGGCCTCCTAGGCTTGAGAAACCAAGTCAACATGAACACATTGTATAAATATAAATATAGGCAGAGCAACAATAGAACTTCCAAAACATTAATTGACAATCTTTTTAGTGTACTTTGTTCTAATAAATTTGAAGTAAACAACCCAATTCTTTCAAACCATGGAATAATTTGCAAAGAAATCTTGAAAAACAACACTAAAGAAATTATTGACAATGAACTACTACAAAAATAAAATTATGGAATAAATTTCACCATAAAATAAAAAAGTTTTTTTCCAATGAATAACACTTACTTCAAGCTCATTTGCCACTTATACTAGCAAGAAACAACACTAAAAAATAACAAGTTCATAACACAAGAAGATCGATATACAAAGAATCCCCTCAAAACAGATACACCATACATTGCATGAATATAAGCACAATACCAAAAGAACTTTCCAAACACCAACCATGAAACCTCCTCTACTACTAAGTCATTGAAATAAAATAAAAGAATGTCTATTTCTTCAAACAAAAAATAATTAACACTGGATGAAACAGATTTAATTCCAACATGTTTCATATATATGAATTTGCAAATAATCATTCAACCATTGTTCATGCAACCTACTCTTCTTATTCAATACATAGCAAACAAACTTCTTAGCAATAATTAAATTTGGAAAAAAGAAAAATAAAATAAAATGTTTCATATATATACATTTGCAAATAATCATTCAACCCTTGTTCATGCAACCTACTCTTCTTATTCAATGCATAGCAAACAAGATTCTCAACACTAATTGAATTAGGAAAAAAGAAAAAGAAAATAAAAAAAAACAGGCTTTCCATTTTGTTCTCACACATTACATTCACACATTACATTTTGTTCTCACACATTACATCAAGATGGGTTAAATATGAACTTGTACCTTCAACACCTTTACCAAGATATGAGTAAAAAATCACATTGCTTGGTATTAGTCTTTCTTTTTATCTTAATAAAATAACTTTTTTATATTTAAAATAAAAATTTAGTATCTATACTATTTTATATTTAAAATAAAAATTTAGTATTTATAGAATAATTTATATAAGAAAATAGACTTTTTAAAATAGTAATTACAAATATAATAAAAAAGAATTTACAAGTTGAGTAACTAATTGTTTATGATAGAAAACTTTGTCATGTTAATTAAAAAAATTCCATAAATAATATAAGTAAAAACAACACAAATAATCTTGGTTGGAACACATATTGAAAGAATGTACGCGGAATGTACACTTGCACTATGACAATCAAGATAAAAAAATCTCAACCAACATTAGCATAACCTTATTCAATGTATCACCAACTAGATTATCATTCATGCTTGGATTAGAAACAAGTTTGGTTGGGCAAAACACATAAAGATGATATAATGAGCCTATAACAACCAAGCCAATACAAATCTCAACTAACAATGACATGACATAAAAAAATATGGTGCGAGCCTTTAAACGACATTATCAAGTAGGAATCTTATGACCATAAGATGTATTAGCCACTTCCAAAATCAAATGACAACAATGCCTCCACAGGCACATATTAAAAAAAGTCTAAGAGATTTCAAGACAACCTAAGAAACTCTATTTAGACTAATATATGCAACTGCAACCAATCATTCAACAATTGTTCTCAAAACCTAATTCTATTCAATGCATAGCCAACAAGATTATCATCCATGCTTGGGTTAGAAACAAGCTTGGTTGTTCAATGCATGACTAACCGGATTATCGTCCATACTTGAATTAGAGACAAGCTTGGTTGACTCAAACATTGAAAGAGAGCACACTTGGGCCATGGAAATCAAGCAAATAGGAATCTAAACAAAAAAATGACACAACATAAAAAATAATCTTGCAAAAGCCTTCAAATAACATGAATAACTAGAAATTATACGACCATAAGATGCAATCACCACTTCCAAATTCACATGACAAAAGTGTTTGCATAGGCACATGTTCAAAATGTATCACATATTTCATTGCAACCTCGTGAACTCTATTGAGGCCAACATACACAATTGTGAACAATCATTCAATCATTGTTTTCACAACCTAATCTTATTCAATGCATAGTCAACAAGCTTCTCATCTATCTCAAGTTAGAAACAAGCTTGATTGGGTCAAATGCTAAAATAGGGCACAATGAACTACCACAATCAAGCCAATAGAAGTCTCAACCAACAATAACAAAATTTATTCAATACATCACCAACCATATTCTCATCTATGCTTGGATTAGAAACAAGTTTGGCTGACACAAATATTGAAGGAGGTCATACTTTAACTTTGGTATTCTAGGTAATAGAAATCTTAACCAACGATGACATGACATAAAAAATAATCATCATAGAAGCTTTTAAACAACACGAACAACTAGAAATTCTATGACCACAAGATCCAATCACAACTTCCAAAATCAAATCACAACACTGTTTTCACAAGCACATTTTCACAAATGTATCAGAGATTTCAAGACAACCTCATAAACTCTATTCACACCAACATATGCATCTGCAAATAATTATTCAACTTGTTTTCATAATCTAATCATATTCAATGTATAGGCAACAAGATTTTCATCTATCCTTGAGTTAGAAACAAGCTTTGTTAGGTCAAATGCTAAAGGAGGATAGACTTGGTCTATGGCAATCAAGTGAATAGAAAATGTCAACCAAGTTTAGTTGAGTTAGACAATAAAAAAGAGCAGATTTGGGCTATTGTAGTAAAGATAATAAAAATCTCAACCAACAATGACATGACATCAAAATAATCCTTGCACAAGCCTTTAAACAACATGAACAACTAACAATTCTATCATAATGAGATGCAATTGCCACTCGAGGAGCGCTGGCTCTATGGCCAGGGTTTCGCTAGCCGCATCCCAGGAAAAAATCTAGGGAGATGGGCGAGTGGCTACAAGGGCGAGCAGTGTTACAAGGCGGTTGACGGCTCCAGAGGGCTCTGTGGCTAGACCGTGGATGCATGCTTCTTCACGGGCGAGCAGGGCTGCAAGACGATTGGCACTGCAGCTAAACCTTGACACAATTCTGCTATTTCTCTTCATATGCACCTTTCCGGATACGCGCCGGTGACCATGTTGCGGCAGGGGGTTTTGTTTTTGCAGATTTGCTTCCATTCGTTGTGGGTGATGGGTTCTTGCCCTCTTGGACAGGTTTGCGGTTTTTTCCGTCCTCTTTTGTCTTCTTCCTCCTTGGCAATAAGAGATTTGGGCCAGAGCTTTGAGGTCCTCACTGGGGGCATGCAGTGTTTTTGGTAAACACTTTGAGGTCCTTTGGGGGCGTGCGATGTTTGGTTAACACTTTGAGGTCCTTTGGGGGCAAGCAACTACTGGTTTTTTTGAATCTCTTTTTGCAGCATGCGTGCTAGTTTACATCTCTGATGACCTTCTGGTTCTGTTGGGTCAATGGTAGAATATGTTTTTAGAGCATGGTCTATGGACTAGAATTGCTTTGAGCAAGATTTGTATACTTTGTCAAGAGAACAAATTATATATCAATATAATGAGTAATTTTCTGTTGGAAAAAGAGATGCAATTGCCACTCCCAAAAGTAAATGACAATAATGTTTTTATAGGTACATATTCACAAATGTATCACAAATTTTAAGACAGCCTCAAAAACTCTATTTAGACTAATATATGTAACTACAAATAATCATTGAACCATTGCGACTTCTCGATTTGTTATTTTTTTGTTTTTTTAATTTGACAAATAACATTAGAAGCCCCGAGAACATGTCATGTAACTCCCCTCCAACCAATTACAAAATAAATAAATAAAAAAAAAAAACATTTTTTTTTAATAAATCTTATAAATAAAGTTTTTTCTAAGAACATTAGAAAGATGTAACAATTTTTTTTGTTGGCAGGAAGGCCAAATCAAAATAATCGTGAGGCAAGGACTATAATCACCTTGCACACTAAAAAATATACTCTAAAATAGGTGACTGACAATTTGACTATTTTATTATCAGATTCCACATTCTTGTTCCATGGTTAAGACATGGTGGTCCATTATGAGAGAAGCCAAATGTCATGGAACATGCAAAATAGTTGTCTAACATTTACGACTTGCATGATCAAAGTTCACATGTGATATTGGACACTCACAAAGCAGTACCATTTGTTTATGGAGTAAGTTAATGAGTGGTCAAGTTCAACCAATTTTCAATGGAAATTCTTCCCCAAATTCAAGAACAATTTTGCTGGAAGTTAATAATTCTATCCGATTGATTGAAAATTTGACTATGGAACTTTGCCCTTAGAGGTTTTGGTCCATTTTAAGATGACCTAGATCACTGAAATTTCAAAAAAATGAGTGGATCAGGATGGAACTTTGCCTCACCATAAAAAAATGGATTCATTGAAAAAGTTGTGTTTGTCCACTTATTAAGTCACTCCTTTGTTTATGCACGGTGTAAATTAACTACTAAATTTTGCATAACTTTGGGGTCACCTCTAATGAGACATATCCTTAGTGATCTATCCTTACATGGATAAAATAACTCCCAGTCAATAGTCAATTAGGTTTAAATATGCCCCTCCCCCCCTCCCACACACACACACCAAAGTAGGGAAAATGGTAAGTAATATCACTAGCATATAGCCATCTCCCAATCGCCCAAAAACTTTAGACCCATTCTAGGAGTAATATTTTAACACCTCTTTTTGAGTATTCACTGCCCAAAACTTGTCCACGGTTAAATAAAAATATCATTGTGGATTGTATTTGAGCAAGCTTTCATTCTTGCAAGATAACTTGACACCTTTGAGTTTTTACAAGTTAGTGCTAACAACCTAAGTAATGTTGAACAATTTTGTACCAATAAAAAATAACAACAACAACAATAAAAACAATAATCTAATTTTAAGGTCACGACCAAGCCAAACACTGAATTGGTGTATGAGATCCCCTTGGTCGTGGGACAAGGGACCCTCTTTACGCAACATGATTTGATTGCTAAAATCTACAAAGGTGTACATGCCCTACCCCATCTAGATGTGAACCTGTAACCTCCTAAAAAAAATACGTGTTCTTAACCATTAAATCCACTCAAACAAAAGAATTATCCTAACCCCTTCATCTTATAACCCTTTTTAATAACCAAAGATTCGATGAAATTAACAACACCTTCCTTTGGATTCAAAGCCAATCTAGCCATCATCACTCTCATTATTAGTACATCACCATGTTTTAACTTCGCCTCATGCCAAGGAGGAATGGTCCACGAACCCTATAGTTTTCCACATTTACTTTGTAACAAGTTTAACATGGGCGATGCCCCTCGACACGTCATATCGACGAACTTCTCGCTTTCCCAACTCAACCTTTCAACAAATTTAACATGGCTATAATCCTCGATGTTTCATATAAACGAACTTCTCGTTATCACTGTGCCGAGGAACACGTGACAGTCTTTAATTAGCCAAAGCGAGAGGCTCCACCCTGGCGCTACCTGATGACGTGGACTACAGTGAGATTGTGTTTCACGTAAACTGCGGGTTTCTCCGACTTGGTCTTTATTTGCATTTTTTCCGTAAAACCTGGGAGAGCAAGCAAAGCCGGCCAGTCCTTTGACATTTAAAGAATAAAGAGGGTTTCCATCGAAGGCCGTCTCTGCAAATAAATGATACTCCGTCCTTACTGTAGCGAAGGCCGTCCCAATGGCAGGGAAGCGAAAGAATGTAAGTAATACGAAGCCCTGCAACTCTGCACCACAAGCAACCGAAATAACGAACGCTTCAATTTCATAGAAATGGCTCAAAATCGCATTGATTTGGTTTAAATTGAGAGCTTACTCAGTTTTATCTGTGATTTCAAGGCTTTGTCGGTTTCATTGTTGTGGTTTTATGTATTCTTTATGTGAAACCCTTGAAATAAAACATGGATGGAACGTTTTCTGGCAAGGGTTCTTTAAATCTGTGCTTCCCACTTGCTTGCAACATACTTCACAATGTTCATGGCATTTTGATTTTTAGGGTTCGTTTAATGGTCTGCTGTATTCATCGGCTGCTTCGTATATATATTTAATTTAAATTTCAATAATAAGGCGTCAGGTCCTTCATACAAGTTCCTACGGCATTGTAAGGAGGCCCAAATAATTAAATGAGTTCTTTTAGGGCCACTTTGCACAATTCTTCAAGCCGGTGCGAATTGCATAAATTATTTCCAGATGAATTAAATTGGGATATTTAATTGTAAAATCTTCTGGAAAGGAGCACAGATCTTAATGGAATTTAGATTGATGGAGGGTCATTAAGTAGGTTGGGACGGATCTATGCTGGTTTAGAAAGGAAGTAAGGCACGTCATACAGTTAAAATTAGTCTGCCTTATGTCATAAGGGTTGCTTGATAGAATCCGCGTTGGGTAGAAAGTCACTAAAGGCACGTTATTAGTTTACCTTATGTTGTAAGGGTTACTTGATAGAATTCGGGTTGGGGTTGTCAGGGTTGCTTGATAGAATCCGGCTTGGGTTGGACGGTAACTTGGTTAAGCTTTAATTTGAAAAGTAGTGGGCAACTTTACATAAGTGCTCCATAGAATCTAGTGTGAAGTGGGAAGCAGCTTGGATAAATTTCACGTTAATTCAATGAGCAATGGTCAGTGGCTCTTATCCAAAGCAGTAAATCAGGATCGAATTATAAAATGTATCTGAATTTGTCGAGAACTGGGAAGTGGCTCCAAAAGGTTTTGTATTTTGTTAAAAAAAACATGCATTCTCATTTCCATTGCATTATGAAACTGTTCCCTCAGCTGGCTGTTGCTGTTCTTGAAATATTTATTCTTCTGGGGCTGCCTAATTAAGGATTAGTTTTTCATGAACTGTGCTTGGTATGGTGGTTTGTGCGTGGCTATTGACAATTCATTGTAACAGCTATGAAGTAACCTTGGGTGTGAAAGACTGAAACTGAGAAGTTCCACAATTATGGAGTGCGTTAGTTCCGACGAGCACTTAGCACAGTTTTAACCATAATAGATGTGCAGCTAAGTTGCTACTGGCCAGGGTTACTGTTATGGGCATGACACTTTTTGAAACAAAGAAGGGGAATACATCAAGGGTACACACATAATATTTTATATGTATGAAAAAATAAGAAATAAAATAAAAGACAGATCTGAAAACTATGTGAATCTGCAATCATTCAGATTCATTTTTAGATTCAAATCATCAAATCTTCCAATCATTCATGAATTGACATTCAACATTCATCAATTGTAGAGAAATTTAATCATCCTCATTGATGTCTCGAGTCTTAAACCAAGTACCAATTGCCCAAGGGCATTTCAAAAAATGAAAAAGCAACATAGATGAGTGGTAAAGGCTCTAAGGCTTCTGTTGCTGGCAGCTGCATCATCATCATCTATTAGGTCCTCCGTCACCAAGTTCTCCAAGTGATCACTGCTCTCAAACATAGTCTCCTCTCTTGGGATTTTACTGGAGGTAGCTTGACAAGGCCAGCTGGTTGTTGCTTCTCATCCACACATGTAGCATCATCTGTTTATTGGTCTATTTAATGGAAGGTCCTTCCTTGTTCTTTGAGTCTTTCTGAGAAATGAGACACAATGTCTAGGAATGTAGACTTAGTTCTTTGCCTTTGATTCCAACCGGTTTCTCTTCACTAAATGGATGAAAGAATAAGTGCACCGATTCCTATCACAAGAGAAGGCACTTGCTACTGGTGAGAGTAACCTTATGGCAAATTCCTACAACTCTAGAGCCTTGTGTACCATGAAGCCACCATCGATCAATTGGATCGTTGTTTTTACATATATCTTTTAGAGCATCATATGAGCCAAACACACCTCATCCACGTGACAATTGGGCAAACTAAGTATGTATATCGGATGCCCTATGTAGAACCATAAATATTCTTAACAACAATCAAGAGTCCTTTCGCCATCTCTCTATTGTGGGAAGGAGGCCTCTTTGTTCTCTCATGATCATATTGTTTTGGATTAATGACATAAGTTGCCGCATGAAGTGGGGTATTCAATTTATTCCACCGCCCATGTTTTCAACTGTGGGTACAAGGTGGGATCTCTCTTATCTGTGTGATGGATTGAATCCTCTTACACACAGAGTCAATGTTCTCATAAATCTCACCTTAACATAGGCTGTTTGTATCCACATAATGGAGCATATCACGATTGTCCAAAATCATATGCATTGCCTCCATGGCTATGTCCAGGGAAGATTGCTTCCACAATTCCCATATTTTGCCGACAATTGTGGAAGACAAAGCCCCCCTACACCTCCAATAGCCTCCGAAGAAGAATGTAGTAAGTGGCAAATCTCTTATCAGCTGGTTTAAGCAAACTTTGTATCTTCTTAAATGTTGAGCCTATTTTTTTTTTTCCATGTTGCCATGCTCCCACCCACCCACCCGTAGGTGAGAATGAGATTGCTGGTAGTGGTACCTTGCCAGCCCCAATCAACAATTAGCCCACGAAGAGCAAACATGCCACCTAAGTCACTTGGTTTGTGTTTGAGTTTGGGGACTCTGAAGTTCGACAACAAAAATTTTGGTAATAAAATTCGGCATTAAATTTGAGAAACTAGAAAATTTGAATATATATGTGTGTGTGTGTATAATTTATATAAAAATAACATGTCAATAACACGGAAATATAAATGAAATAAATTTTTTTAATGAAAATAAAAATAAAATTTAAAAAATTTAAAAATATATATAGTTAAAAAATAATAAAATATACATAATAATAAAATATAAAATATACCTAATAATAAAATACAAAATATAAAATTATAAAATATTAGTAATAATAAAATATAAATATATGTAATAAAATTATAAAATATAGTCTATTTTGAAAATCACAAGGGGCCACGCAAGAAGTGGTAAAGCGAAACTTCTTTGATTGGTTGTCCAGACTCCGTGAACATAGTTAAAATATTCCCAGCGAAAATTTTTTGCGATTTGTTGGAATGTACTCAACCCTACTAAGTGTATGAAGTCTATGAAAATACAAATGACAATAGCAGGTCACCGACTCACCACCACCATGGAACCTTAACCCTAGGCTATCAGTGGTCACGTGGTCACCTGTGGAATCGACGTTGGGTTTGTACTGTGTCACTGAATGAACCTTGGTCCTTAACCCTGCCAATGTGTCAACTATGGACTCGACGTCAGGTCTGTCTCAGTTGGATTCAAATTTCGGCCTTCAGAAATGACACTGCTTGCTGCTCGCTTGGACTCCAATTCGAATTTTAGAAATGAACCTTAACGAAGTCCATCGAACTGGACGAATTTATTCCGAATTTATTTGACGTTGAGTTCAATTTAAGATTGGTTTTCAAGTTCGCCGAACTGAAACGATTTATTCGATTTATCTTGAAATTTGGCGAATTTCGAATTTCGACCTTCTTGAAGTTTGTGGAATACGGTGACTTAGCATGCCACAAGTGGTATTTGAACTCGTGTGGGGAGGATAACAACTTTTCCTCTCTACCACTTGAGCTAGACCCAACTGATAAATGCCAAGCCTAATTGCATGTGTGAGGGCACATGTAAAGCGAATTAACATGTTTATTGAATACTCAACAGGGTTTTGCGAAACTTCTGTTATTTGCATTTTTTATTTTTCTGTATCATGCTAGGGTAGGAAACTTGTAGCAGAAGAACGCTTTATAATCAACAGGCAATTCAAACTATAGATTTGCATCTTTGGAATACATTCGATGAAACTGTCCACAACTATAGCTGTAAGCCAGAGCTTTTTATTGAATGAAACTGGTCAGGAAGGAATCGTGTTTATTTCTAACATGCACTGAGTGTGGTAAAATGGCATGTGGCCTGATGTGTCCTGCTTCAAGAATTTGGTACAGACTAATTTGTTTTTAAGGAGTAAGCTAATCTTGTAGCAAACGGATTCTCTTTTCCAGTCACAAATGTGGTAAGAATTTGGCAGAAATTTCAAGCATGGGTAGAGTTCTACCATGATGGCATGATCCAAGGCCTGTTCATGGTGGAACAATGCCATTAGGGTTGTTACCCAATTCTCAACCGACCCAGATTGTCGAAAATTTGATTAGAGTTCTGGATCGATGAGAACTCTTGACTTTCTGTATTGCTGGATTCTGGCAACTAGAGGGAAGTTTTCTAGAAGATTAGACGGCTCCATTTTTTAAATGTTCCATAACTATTCAAGCATTGCTAAAGGGGTGAAAATAGTCGTTATTGACAATTGTTGCTGTGTGAGTTAATTATGGTGATGACAAAGTTACAAATCAATTCACTGCATTATTACATGGAACTGTTTTGAGAAGGTTGTACAGCGTCCATCTAAGATGGTCATACAATTTCAAGTTAGGGTGTTCAATTATAATTTATTGGGTTTTCTACACTTGAGGAATTTGTTATTTTAAGAACTATGAGGATTATGCGAACTGCACTTCTTTTTTGGTGTAGTATGTGTGAACTGCACTTCTTTTTTCGGTGTAGTGTGTTTGAACTACACTTCTCTTTTTGTAGTATGTTTCAGCTGGGCTACCCGTAATCAAACTAAGGTCTACTCAAAATTTTCCATTAGTATAATATTGATCTGAATATTGAAATTAGAGAAATATGGCATGCGTCTTTGATTAACCTAGGTTTTTTTTGGTTGAATGAAAGTTGTTCGCATGTGTTTTTGTTAGTGCTTTTCTCATTTAAATTTGTGAGCAATTAAACCATTCTTTTTTATTGGATTAATTGATATACTATACCGTGTTAGCTTGTATCATGAACAATGACCAGAAAGATTATGCATTGTACAAAGATATATCAGTATTGATTAATTTACTTGGTTGGAACAGGAGATATGGCATTCGACAAGTATCCAATATAGTGAACTTCTACAAGGGCTTCTTTGACAGGAGTGGTTGTCAAGCTCAACTTCTTAAGGACGTGCTTATTGTCGTTATTGTTAGAGAACACTGCAAGAAATTAAGATTTCTGTCCTCTGTTTCCTGTGCTTGCATGGGGTCGGTATTGTACAGTGATTAAAAGATTATGATAACAGGATATTGGATTTAATATTTTTCCTCAATTGCAATACCACGAGATAATGATAGTTAAATTTTTAGTTTTTGGTGCACAATTTTAGTCACTTAACTGGCATTCTGTCATTTCTTCACTACGGTCTATGTCTTATAAAATTGGTTATCTGAGCAGTAAAGCACCAGGTATTAAGCTTCATTTGTTTTTCATTCTCATTAATACTATTTTCAAACAGAGCAGTGGTTGCGTTGGAGGATGTGCTAAACCCCCACCAGCCACCACTGTAGAAAGATCTTCAAGAAGGCATCCATCAAGAAGGGGAGTGAGTGGATTGTTTCTGCTGAAAAAGGACTGGTGGTCTTCTAGCCCAGAGGATATGGAGAACAACGTGAGCAATTCCCATTCAATGCGAAGGAATCCATCAGTTGGCAGCACAAGCCAAGCTGAAGAAACACAGTTGACAAATGACAGTACAAACAGTACTACTTTTGTAAATCATGGTATGCATGTATTTCAGCTTACATATTTGTTATAAAAGGTTATATAATAGAATGCCATCCTCGATGATATTTCTTTTGTAGTTAACTTAATTAATTGATTTTAGCATAAGAAACTCATGCAAAATGTTACATAATTAATTCCAGTTAAATAGTACTTAATTAACTGATCTTATCATAAGAAACTCATGCAAAATGTTACACAATTTATTCCTCTTAGCATGTGGCCAAAGAAGAAAATTATGAATTGTTCAAGCATATGTATTTTGTTTTTCTCTTTAATATGCAGAACTAAAATGGCCAATAACTCTAGTTTAATGGGAACTGCTCCTGGGAGTTGGGAAACTTGTTCCCGCTGTTTCTTAAGTTCCAGGAGCTTTGGAACTTGTAGGAAATGTTCCAAAAGCGCATGGGGAACGGTTCTGGGAGTTTGGCAGGGGAGTTTTTGGGCAAAAAGGGCGGGCTGCTCATGATATTGTTCCTATGATGTTCCACACATTCCCGGCCACGTCGAGCCAAAATTGTCTGTGTTTTGGCAAATTTTTCTGCTAGGGTACAGCCCACATCAGCTCAGGTGGGCGCACAAACTGCAAATTGTGATGGATGTACCCTTATGAATTATGCTTCTTCGTGTGGTTTGCACTCATTGAGTCCTAGTTGGGTCATTGATTTGTAAGTTTAATGGTTGTTGTTCTGTTTTCCAGAGGTATATGAAGTCCTTTGTTTTAATGGTTGTCATGTCTTAAGTCTGTTGAATACCTTTGTTAGTCATCTTTTTGTTTTGATTTGTTGTCAGTGGCCCTGTGTTGGTTTACCGTTTATGTTTTCAAAGAGACCATGGTAGTTTCAAAATTTCTCTAAGTACTGGGTTAATCAGGCCCTTGCTTTGACAATCTGGTCAAAATTCAAACCATTTTATAATAAAATATATTGACAAGTTTTATAAATGAAGGAAAAAATTAAAAAAATCCTGTGCTATAATATTAATATTATACATACAATTTTAAATTAATAATAGTTTCATGCATATTAATATCAGGGCCTTATTAATATTAGTAGGTATCAACGGTCACACATATTTTATAAAATTGTATATATTAATATTAATATGCATGAAACTATTATTAATATAAAATTGTATGTATTAATATTAATATTATACATACAGTTTTATATTAATAATAGTTTCATGCATATTAATATCAGGGCCTTATTAATATTAATATATTGACAAGTTTTATAAATGAAGGAAAAAATTAAAAAAATCCTGTGCTATAATATTAATATTATACATACAATTTTATATTAATAATAGTTTCATGCATATTAATATCAGGGCCTTATTAATATTAGTAGGTATCAACGGTCACACATATTTTAAGAGCATGACAGAGCTCCCTAATACATTCAGTTTCCCCAGTTTTCTCTCTATATTATATATTTTTAATATATATTGTTGTTGCTCTCAACCTTTGGTTTCTTTCAAATTTGGGCGAAACTTCTAGTTGCTCCAGGCAACACCCGTACCCATGTTCTGGAAACTTGTGTGCAACATAGGCATTATAACATGCATAATCCACTGTGACATTTATGATTTCCACAGAATGAAAACATCTGCAAGCATGCTGAAATGTTACAATTGTGCCACAAGCATATGGATAATATAGCTGCAATAATTGATTCAAGAATAGTGCTCCACTAAATTTCACAGTCTACATTGATGTCAAAAATTAACACATACTTCTGTTGTGGTTGTGACAGTTGGAAGTAAAACCCAACAAAACACACTTCAATTAAAAAATATAGTTATACAGACAGACTAGGCACAGAACATCAACATATTATTAAAATTTTCCTAGTCAAAGTGCATAGACATGCAATTTGACCAGTGATCCTATATTGCTTTGATGGTTGTCACTTTAGAATGAAGACCAGAAAGATTAAACACTGGTTAAAACATTAAATTCCTAATTGATGATTGAGAGTTTAGGAATTAACCCAGAAGAAAATCAGAATAAAGATGAAAATGGTACTATCTGTAAGTTGAGAGATAAATACTGTAATCCATGCGAGTTAGCGATAAGATAATAAGATGAGATAAATTATTTAATGTCTGATGAATAACCACAATAAGTAGGTCAATGGGACTCAAAAGTACATCTAGTGTATATACATTATAGGAGTGCAAAAGCAGTTCGTAAACGGTAATGCTACTCAATCAACAGAGAAACAGAGAACCAAGTATATAGCTAGAAGAAGAACACAATATGTGCAGAAACAAAATAAAGGATGTCAAGGTGTGAGAGAAAATGGTGTTCTTTAAGTGCTTTTATTTATGTTTTTGAGGCCTGGTCACTTGCCTTTGTGCAATCAGTTTAAACTTTAATACCATTAAAAAGGATCTAGCCTCTTCAGACATGTGTGGACTTTGGGCCAATGATGATAAGCTGGATGAGGGAATTTTGAATCTGAAATTTGAAGCTTGAAGTAGGCAATTGGTTCTTTGTCACATTGATTTAAGTATGGTAAGTGTGCAACGATTGTTTATATATTAGAATTATTAAAAGCAGACGTGAAACAATTATTTCCTAAACTGTGGTTCTCTTTTAGGTCTTTTCCTTGTAGGTGTTTCTGATTTCCTAAATGTGACAAATAATGGTACAAAGCATCTTGTGACAGTCACAACCTTTTTTATTTCAACAATGCTAAGAATTTCGTGGAGGGGAGCTATTTTTTCTGTCTAAGGTCTATGTTTGTTTGCCATTACCGTGAAGGATAAGAACTATACTTATCAACAAGTCAAAAGATCATAGTCTTGAAGGCATTGCTAATTCCAAATCCTGTAAGTTGTTTGTATTTGTTACAAGAGAACATGTGTTATGATTTGTTAGAGTAGCAATATCTCTCTCGACTGCTTTCATGTGTCTAATTATTTTAGTTTGAAGAGATGAATGATGATGCAATCCTATTTCTTGAAACCGTTCTATATTAATCTCACTTGTTTATTCCCTATGTTCTTTTAAGTCAGATTCTCTCTAATATACATCCAACAAAACCCTGTCTTTTGATGTTCAAACTGTATAGACTGAAGATAGAGCAAACCATATAGATTAGAATGTATATGGATGGGAAATTCAAAATTTGAAAGAAGATACCTGGATGGAGCATCGATAAATGCCCATGCTCACATTGTCTAATGCTTCTGAATGTTTCTTGGATGGAGTATCCATGATGCCCATGCTCACATTGTGTAATGCTTCTGAATATTTCAGCTCTGCCATTACAAATTCTACTTAGTGGAAACCAATTTGAAGCATGCATTGAAATATCTGAAGCACGTATTGAAACCAATTTGAAAAATATTAAATCTCTGACTCTCATTTATATTGCATATAGTAAAAGAAAAGGGGATCCACACTACAAACCTATTTTGTTAGCTTTAAAATATCTTGAAGAAGTCATTTTGGAGCCTAGTTATCCCATCCAATTCGGGATGCTCTATAAAATAAATCCATAATGCATGTACCAGCTGACATTTCATGTGAGCCATTGCTCAAGGAGGCCCACTCTGCTTATGGAGGCACTTTTGAGTTTTTGACTCTTAAATTTCCCAAGAGGTACTTCTTCTAGCTAGCCATGGGCAAGATTGTTGAAGACTATATCTATCAATGCTTATTGTACAACTAACACAAGCTGTCCAATTAGGACATTGGCTTAGGCAAGTTGCAACCTCTTCCCGTGCCATTACGGCCATGGAAATCTATCTCTAAGGATAATGTATGTGGGTTATCTATAACTTGACGACAGCATGATTGTGTTTTTGTGGTGGTTTGCTCTTTCTGCAAACACCAATTTTCTTTCCTTTCTACAAATCAATTGATGCTCTTAGTGTTGCAAAGTTATTCATTCAAACATATGGACACATTGAATTGCTGCATGTTGTTCCAACGAGAATAGCCATATTTCGCAATCCTGTATGGAAAATGTTAGATTGTTAGTTGAGGTTCTCTACCTCCTTCCACCTACAAACCTATGGCCAAATCCTGTTCATGCTCTTTGCATGATCAATAAAGGATAAAGAACTAGTTTTAAGGATTTTTAAATCACTAGGCAATAGTTTGTTGATCTGTTGTTTTAAACTCAGTGTATTGGATTACTGTAAATGCTTTCTGGATTCACTGTGTGTGAGTAGTTCAGGATTACTGTAAATGCTTTCTGGATTCACTGTGTGTGAGTAGTTCAGGTCAACATTTTGGACCCATGACACGTGGTCCATCTTCATGACGAAAGAGAGAGAGAAAGATAAAGATCAAGAACACATAAACCAAAGATGCATAGAATTAGCTAAGAAAGAGTGCCTACCTCACTAATTAATACATGATTCTAAAAGGAAACCAAATAGTTTGTTGAATTACTTTGTAATTGTGGATGGTTTGAAACCACTGCCTATTTGTAGTTAGGTATATATGTTTAACAATGCTTTAGTGTAGTCTTTGTCTGTAGTGAGTGAGAGGAAAGGATTGAGTTTCTTATGTAAACTCTAACTCAAAATTGAGCGCTTCCAGCCTTTAGATGCATTTGGTAATGCTTAGGAATCTCAATATAAAGGGACAATTGCAAATCAAGAATGAGTGCCAAAAAGTGCTAGTTCTGAATTGAACATTGATAATTTTTTATATCAAAGTGGTTCAAGTTCTCTGGTAAACAGTTGCAATGTACCTTTGAAAGGTTGTTATAGATTATGAGCCACTTGTGCCATATGAATTTCTGGGTGCCTTTCCCTCTATAGCCAGTATAGATTAGCAGAAAAGACGGGACAGCTGCTGCTTTTGTAGTCCAATGTTTTCTCCCCCCTAGAAGCACTTAAAGATGTGCTTCTAGTGGGGAGATTCCGGATTCTTGAGCTAATCCACTTAGATGTATACGGATCCATGTCTTCAGCTTCCTTATCAAGTAATATTTATTATGTATCATTTACTAATGCTTCCTCTAGGAAGTCTTGGATTTACTTCATGAAGACCAAGGATGAGGTTTTCGAGAAGTTTCAAGAGTTTAAGGCTCTTGTAGAAAATCAGACGGGAAAGAAGATTAAGTTATTAAGGTCTAGCCATGGAGGGAGTATACCTCAAAGGAGTTTGACACTTTTTGCAAGGAAGCAAGAATCAAGGAGGAGTTGACAGTACCCTACAACCCTCAATAGAATGGGGTTGTAGAGAGGAAGAACAAGTCCATCATAGAGATAGCCAAATCTATGATTCATGATCTAGATCTGCGCATGTGTCTCTAGGCAAAAGCATGTCTCACATTTGTCTATATCCTAAACAGGTGTCCTCACAGAGTTTTGAAGGACAAGACACCAAAGGAGGCATTCACAAATGAGAAGCCTCAGGTAGCACATCTTCCTGTTTTCGGTTGTCCTGTCTACATTCATATTCCTAATGAGAAAAGGACCAAACTCTTGAACCTTCTAGTTTGAAGGGTATCTTTGTGCAATGTGGGTTACAATAAGACCTCCAAAGCTTACAGAGTCTACATTTCATGTCAACAATAGTTGTGAGCAGAGATGTTAAGTTTGACGAAGATGTATGGTCCAATAGTGATTTGAGGAAGTAGAGGAACTTGCTGCCCCAAAGGCTCTTGTAGAGTTAAGGCTCTTGTAAAAATCAGATGGAAAAGAAGATTGAGTTATTAAGGTCTAACAATGGAGGGAGTATACCTCAAAGGAGTTTGACACTTTTTGCAAGGAAGCAAGAATGAAGGAGGAGTTGACAGTGCCCTACAACCCTCAATAGAATGGGGTTGTAGAGAGGAAGAACAAGTCCATCATAGAGATAGCCAAACCTATGATTCATGATCTAGATCTGCCCATGTGTCTCTAGGCAAAAGCATGTCTCACATTTGTCTATATCCTAAATAGGTGTCCTCACAGAGTTCTGAAGGACAAGACACCAAAGGAGGAATTCACAAATGAGAAGCCTCAGGTACCACATCTTCGTGTTTTTGGTTGTCCTATCTACATTCATATTCCTAATGAGAAAAGGACCAAGCTCTTGAACCTTCTAGTTTGAAGGGTATCTTTGTGCTATGTGGGTTACAATAAGACCTCCAAAGCTTATAGAGTCTACATTTCATGTCAACAGAAGGTAGTTGTGAGCAGAGATGTTAAGTTTGATGAAGATGCATGGTCCAATAGTGATTTGAGGAAGTAAAGGAACTTGCTGCCCCAAAGGCTGATTTGTGGATTTAACCAACAAGCTTCCGAAGGTGCAAGGGATGCCTCTTTACTATCCATTTTATCTAGTAAGTCTAGGTGGCTAACCCATACATTATAGGAAGCACGAGAGCAAGTTGGAGCTTCTAAAACATCATTTAGGGTAAGTCATCCTCATGTGAAACTTTTGAATTATGTGGCACTGATGTAGAGCCTTCTAGTTTTGAGGAGTCAACATGTTTGGTAGGATGCCATGGTGGAGTACAAATCCTTCATGAAGAATGATGTGTGGGAGATTGTGCCTATACCAAAGGGGAAGTTAAGTGACTTTTAGGTAGCTGTACAAGGTTAAGTATCAATAGATGGCAACCTAGAGAAATTTAAAGTTTAGTTTGTGGCTAGAGGGTTCTCCTAGAAAGAGGGAGTTGACTATGTGGAGACTTTTTCTCATGTTGTGAAGAATACCTCCATCATATTCATTATGTCGTTAACATCAGTCTTTGGTTGGCATTTATATCAAATGGATGTGAAGATAACATTTCTTAATGGTTTAATTGAGGAGGTGTACACAAATCAACCAAGAGGCTTTGAGGTGCATGGGCGTGAGACCCATGTTTGTTGGTTGAAGAAGGCCCTTTATGGGTTGAAGCGGGCATTGTGTGCATGGTAGTGCTTGATCAATGAGTATCTTCCAGGTTTTGGTTTCACTATTCCAATCTTTACTATTTTTTTAATGATTCTAATTTGCTTGTTTTAGTCTTGTATGTAGAGGGTCTTATACTTACAGGAAGTTCAGAGAAACTCGTAGCATGGTGCAAGGAAGAACTAGCAAGAGAATTTGACATGACTTGACATCGACTTGTTGCACTACTTTTTTGGATCTAGGGGTGTGGCAGAGCCGGGGTGAGGTTTTCCTTGGATAGGATAAGTATGCAATTGAGATTCTGAAGAGATTTTAGATGGATTGTACAAGGCTGTTGGGAGCGGGAGCGTCGATTTTCAAAAATTTTCGGCAGCGGGAGCGTTGATTTTCAAAAATTTCCGGGAGCGGGAGCGTTTTTTATATAATACATAAA
>ML780777.1:905554-933874 GCA_009831015.1 Picea engelmannii | reverse complement strand
GTCATGGGCTGAAAGGAAGATCGCACCACTCTTAGACACACCAAGAATATTTATCAATGGCTTGCCTTTCACATTTGTCCAACCATCAGATACAATTGATACCCCATTTAGGTTCCACTCATTTGTAAATTTTCCTAGAGCACATTGGATTTTGGCTCTTTCGTTGTCAAGTCCCAAGGTTCTAGCTTTGTCATACCCGGGGCTCCTATTACCTTTAGGGGCACCATTGATGGGACCATTTCATGCCAATATGGTGAGCGAAGAACATTGAATGGTATACCACATGCATAGAGAAACTTGTAAACTTTTGCATCCACATCATCTCTACAACCTTGGTCAAGAAATTTTGATAGTGTTCTAGGTGAAAACGAAGGCGAGAATGCACTAGCATGGGGGGGGGGGGGCTCCCCCGCAGCCTTGGGATTGTAAGCCCATGGCTACTCCTATGGTAGCAAATTTGGAGACATTCATTGATTCAGATTCAAGTTTGATTGGTCCATTGGTGTGTAGGTAGTTGATAGGTTCCCTCGTGTACTTGGTAAATATTGGACCTAACAATTGTTTTACAGTCAACACCTTGAGTTAGTACATGGTGGAGCCTAGGCAGGTTCATTGGGTTGCTGCAAAACATTTGCTTCAATACTTGAAGGGCACAGTGCATTTTGGTCTGAGGTGTGTTGGCGATGGAGAGTTGTTGTTGCATGGGTTTACAAATTCTAATTGGGCAGGTAGTGCTAGTGACAGGAGGAGCACTTCAGGTTGTTGCTTCAGTTTGGGTTTAGGTATGGTTTCCTAGTTCAGTTGGAAGCAGACTTACTTCAGCAGAGGAAGAGTATATGGTAGCCAACTCTGCTAGTTGTGAAGCCATCTGGCTTCACAAGTTATTAGTAGATGGTTCACAAGTTATTAGTAGAGTTGATAGATCAAACTTTGGACACCACCGTGATTTACTGTGACAATCAAAGTTAAATTAAACACTATGAGAATCTAGTGTTTCATGATCAGTCCAAGCATATTGAGATTAGGTGCCACTTCATCAGAGAGAGGGTTTAGAAGGAAGCTGTTGTACTTTAGTATATTTCTACAGATCAACATTTTGTTGACATCTTGACCAAGCCCTTGCAAAGGGGAATTTTTAGATGTTCCGGGAGATAGATGGTGTGGTGGAGAACACTTTCCTCGCTAAGAGAGAGTGTTAGTTTACTTGTGTAGCTCGGACAGTGTTCCAGCTACGTGTCCTTCAGCAAGCAGTCCATACAGCAGAGTTCTGTACAGAAGCAACGTGCTTCAGCAGACATACAACATTGATGAGGGTGCACTAGTCTTTATGGAGGAGAGAGATAGGAGGCACATGCATGCGCCATTTTCCGTGTTTCCTGTTTTAGATACTTTTCTATTTTCAGCAGTTCTGTTATAAATCAGTGTTTTGCTTTAATTAGTTTTGCATGCACAAGTAGAGGGCACAAGTTCCTAAGATTAGAAGGTGTGATTATGCATTAGGTTTCCCTACTTTGTGCACTTCCCTTTTGGCTCAGTTATCCATTCAGCTAGGCGCACCAGGGTTAGGAGTTCTTACTGTGAGCCTAGGTGCTGTCATGCATGTGTCCAGAATCCAGATTCATTGTACCTCTCTTCTTCCTATATAATAAAGGAGAAGCAGGGTACACCATTTTGTGGTCGAGAAATTGAGTTTGAAGCAGTAGTTTTCAATTTCTGTTTTCAGATTTAAGAGAAAATTATGATGTTGTTTTGAGTGTTCAGAAATTTGTGTTTGTAGGTTAAAGTACTCCTAGCAGAAATATTGATTGGCATTTTTCAGTTTTAATGATATGTAGTTGTTAGGTTAGTTCTAGAGTGCAGAATCTGCGCACCATGGTCTGATTTTTGATAGATAGAAGATAACTACAACATTTATGGTTGACGTTTATTTCTATAGGATACACTTCCTGGGATCTTTGCACAGACTACTAGGCAGAAGCTGAGTACAACATTCATGGTCAATGTTTATTTCTATAAGATACACTTCCTGGGATCGGGGCACAGACTACGAGACAGAAGCTAACTACAGCATTCATGGTTCACAAGAAAAGAAGCTCGTCTTCACAAGCCTTGTGTATCTCATGGTTTACTTTTTGAGCAGCAGTTTCATCATCTACCACTGAATTTGGGGAGAGTTTCCTCCTAAAGCAGAGAAAGAAATGATGAGCATGTTTGTCTAGGACTTTTAGAAAGTATTTTTTCTCATCATAGCTTTGTAAATATTAAGAGTCTGGACTTTGAAGAAGTGTTAGTTTGAATATTTAGAACTATCTGTCCTTAAGAATGGTGTTTGTCCTTTGTGTGCTCAACTAAATCTGGGATTCCCATCCATAAATTACACAAGTGTCCTTTCTAGATAATGGGCAGTTACATAAGGTGACAGAAGCATCCAGAGGGTCCCATCTATTTTAAAGGCCCTCACTTTTCATATACAACAAACTCAGTGTTCTCAGTTAATGGAGTTCACTCTTTTATGAGTAAGTTTTATGTGTTAACAGTTGAAGTTTTTCCACTTACCATTTTTCTTTTGCCTTAGCTCACATCAGTAGTGTGGCATCATTTATTAACGAGTTTCTCACAAACATGATATATTGTTGTAGTCTGGCATTCATAGTGCCAAAGCTGTGAGTGGATGTGACGAAAGATGTACTCTTTTGAAGCCAGCATCTATTTCATGATAGCTCTTTTTTCTTTAATTCTCTCTAATTCCCTTGGATGCTGTATGTTTGTAAGTTCTGGATGTTTTTCCTCTTTATTACGAGTTCATTGCTGCTATGATTGGATTTTTTGGCAAATATTATTTGTGATGTGTGAATTTGAGTTGCCTTCCCTTGTGTTGGTTCTCGCTGGTGCTGCCTTATAGTGTGCTGGATTGAATTTATGTTTGAAAGGATTAAAGATATACATATTCCAATTTGCAGCGTTGATAATGTGGAACGAAAGAAGAAGGGAGTGGCTGGGAAACCGTTCTCAAAATCAGCCCCAAATGCCTAGAGAACCTATAATAAGGTATATATTGAACTTCCTTTTCACAATTTGAATTTTCTTCTTTTTGATTGCCATAAATTATGAGTCCATTTTATGATGCCATCGTAAACAGGGAATGTTTCCCTTGGTTTTGAATTTTTTCAACCTGGTTTACTGAAACATGTGATTCTGTTTAATATCTTCTTCAGTAAGCAAAGAGGCGATACACTTTTATTCAACATACATTAATTATTAAAGTTTCACATTATCTGTTTACTGTCTTTAATGAGCTTAACATGTGTTCATCTTGCTTAGAGTTGCTTCTTAGAAGTACTTGACTTGTTCAAAAGAATCATTTGATATATGTTTCTGGTTATTGTCTTTGTCAGTAAGAAAAAGGAGACATACATCGATATTGAAGTTTCACATTATCTATTTACCATTTCTCTTAAGAGCTTTATATGCTTCAGGGCTTGCTGAGTGTTACTTCTCATAAGTGCTTGTGTTTAAAAAGGGTATTCAATATAGTTTCTTTGTAACTGTTAACCTAAAGTCAGTGGAAAACGCCCCAAACTTTTCTTTTCATAAGTTTGATATGGCTTTGCATGATGCATGTTACTTGGATACAAATACGTTTGCATGCAAATTTCTACTAGGAAACGCGCTAAATTGCTTTTTTTTTGTTGGGGGAATTTAGATCTTTGAAATTTCTACATAACTTATTGTTAAATTTTAGACTAAACATTACTATATCTAAAACTCTATGCTTATAAACTTGTCATATTTAGAACCTATGTTTTACACTAAATTGAAGCAAATAGTGAAATTTGTTAAATTATGAGCTTGATTCAATACCGTAAGTTTCTTTTACTTCTGACTGTACTTTTAACTTAGATTCTTAATGCATAATGAAAACGGAACAGTAAAAACCATAGAGAATAACCAGCATGCATTTTCACACCATACGTATACTGGGGAAACCCTATACAGGGAGAAAAACCCCAGCAAACAAACTTCCTTTATTGCAAAGACAATGTATGACTACTTATAATATATCCACCATGAAAACTCTGCTCTTAAAGAGCTTGCCAGTGACTCTAACCTGACTGTAGACTATTGAGAGACTATGCTGTTATAAGCTCTTGTTACAGACCAGCATTGAAGGTGTAACTCACTGCCTTCTTGGACCGATATGCTGCCCTTTAATAGACTGATACTGCTGCCTGTTATTGGACTGATACACAGCCCTAAAATGGACTGATACTGCGCCCTGTTGTGGACTGATATAGCAGCCTCCTGTGTACTGGTATTCGCTGCCTACATTGTCTGTTATAGCAGCCTCCTCTAGACTGATATGCGCTGCCTATATTACTGTTATAACAGCTTCCTTTCTGGACTGATATTCACTGCCTATATGACTGTTATAGCTGCCTCCTGTAGACTGATATGCGCTGCCTATATTACTGTTATAGCAGCTTCCTTTCTGGACTGATATTCGCTGCCTATATGACTGTTATAGCAGCCTCCTGTAGACTGATATGCGCTGCCTAGATGGACTGATATACTTCAGCACATTAAACAAGCACTCACACCCTCACAAAACACAATCAATAAGGATGGTTGACCTCTGCTTATATAGGAATAGAGAGGTGAAGGAGAGGGCTCGAATTAGAAACTTTATTGCATGCTAGTCATAACTCGACTTTACACTTTAGTTCAAGTTTAGAACTTGACTTTACACTTCAGTTACAACTCGCCCTTGACATGGCACTGCATGTTATGCCAACTCAACAATTGACTCGACCTTGACTGGACATGCATGTGAACTACTCAGCACGCACATGACATGCATGCATGCAACATGCAACTAGACATGCATGCGACATGCAACAAAAACCTGACAATTTTGACTTTGACCTAGAAATGCAATTTTGACTTTTACAACTCGACTCTTTACTTGGCAATTTTGACTTTTACAACTATGACTTTGACCTAGACATGCAATTTTGACTTTTACAACTTGACTCTTTGACTGTTGAATTTTTAAATGGTTAGCTCAAGCTGGTTGTAGGAATTTACACAACTGTCATGGATGCTTTTGCCCATAGAATCATAGGTAGATTTCGGTCATGTATCATCACTTTGGTTGCCTCAACAATGGATCTGTTCTTCCTCTCTGCAACTCCATTGTGCTGAGGGTTATAAGGAACGATGTACTCCCTCTTGATCCCTGTCTCAATACAGAAATCACTGAAATCCCTGCAGGTGTACTCTCCTCCATTATCTAATCTCAACACCTTGATCTTCCTCTTGGTCAGGTTCTCAACCTGAGCTCTAAACTCTTGAGATTTCGCAAGGACTCCATCCTTGGTTTTCAAGAAGTAGATACACGTCTTCCGAGAGTGATCATCAATGAAGAGCACATAGTACAAGTATCCACTCAAGGAAACAACAAACATAGGTCCACAAACATCTGTATGTATCAAGTCCAAGATCCCCTTGGATCTACGATCACTACTTGGAAAGGACCCCTTGACATTCTTGCCAAGAGCACAGCCTATGCAAACGCCATCATGCTCAATATGTATCTCTGGAAGACCTGTCACCATCTTCCCCAGAGCGAGAAGGGCTCTATAATGTAAATGAGAAAGTCTCTTATGCCATAGCTCGCTCAAGCTGATAGTATCATGTAATAAGGTTTGGGCTGGTCGGACAATCTATCTGTACAAACTGTTTTCTCGAACACCGATCACCCGGGCATAATCCATGTGTGAGTTCTTGTGCCATGCGAGAACTTTTCCTTCTGAGAAAGTAACCTTGTAGCCTTTATCCTCTAAGACAGAAACAAAGACAAGGTTCCTTTTCATCCCAGGTACATATAGTACCTCACTTAATTGAAGAGGTATGTCAGAATCTAGTTGGAAGGAAGAAGATCCAACTCCCTTCACAATATATCTGGCATTATCACCAAGTACAACATGCAGACGAGACTCTTTCTCTACAAGATCTGTAAGATGTTCTCTATATCCAATCATGTATCTGGAAGGACTACTGTCAATCAACCAAATATCACTATTAGTAGGAACCGTACCTGAGAGTGCTGAAATGAAGAAGAATGCTTCATCTTTTATGCCTTCATCCCTCTGAGGTGGTTCTAAATCAACATCGACAGTGGAGGCATGTTGTCTTCCTTTCTTCCTGGTAGGACAATTTCTCGCAATGTGTCCATACTTGTCACATCTGAAACATTGAATCTTTGAAATGTCTTTTCTATGTTCATGTCTCGGAGATGCTGAAGTTTTCTTGTCTTTGAATGCTTTGTTGAAGCTTCTTCTACTTCTGTTGCCTTTCCTTGTATGAGAAGTAAAGGGCTTGATTGTCATTATAATGGGAGTCTTGCACACCTCTGGCTATAAGTCTGGTTTCCTCCTGAGTGCAGTCTTCCCATAGACGATCAAACTGAGGTAGATTTGATCTTCCATTGATACTTTGAAGGAATGGTTCCCAATGGCTTGGAAGAGCATTGAGAGTAATCATGACAAGCTCTTTGTCTGTTATGGTTTCTCCAATGGCACCTAACTGATCTCTGATCTCCGAAATCTTCATGAAGAAGGTAACAATGGTGTCATCTTTCGTCATCTTGAGATTTTGAAGTTGGTATTTCAATGTAAGAGCTCTGTTAGTGTTGTTGCTCTCAAACATCTTCTTTAGTGCATCGTACATTTCATAAGCTGTATTCAAGGTAGCAATACGAGGTAGTAGATGATCTCTTACTGAGTAACTGATTATCTTCCTAGCTTTGACATCTTATGTCTTCCATTTAGCCTTCTCTTCATCGGTTGCTGTTGCTGGTAGAGTCTTTTCTATCAAACTCAATAGGTCACTCTCTTCTAGAGTGATGTGTAATCTTGACTTCCAGGAGCTGAAGTTGCTTGATCCATCAAGCCTATCTTCCACCAAAGTTCTGTTCCTCATGGCTTGCAGAGTCTTCTCAAACCTTAACGGCTAGGCTAGAAACCCTAGCTTCAGAAAAACTGACGGCTAGGCTTCGGCTAGAAACCCCAGGTTTTGTTGGACTTATGACTACCAACAATAAGCCTTGGAGAGTCAAAAGAACCCTAGTGAGCTGCAAAATTCCTCAACGACTTGCAGAAACCCTAGAGGCCAAAATTTGCATAAACCCTAGAAACCCTAGGGCTGAAAATCCAAACTTCTTTAATTTTCGATCTGAGAGTTGCAGGTGGTGCTCTGGACTAGGCTGTACTTGTCTGTGCAAAAATTAGGCCCAACGTTCCAAGGGAAAGTGCTAAAACTAGCTTGACAAGGAAAATGGAAGGATCGTTTTTGCAGTTGCAACAAGAAGGTGACGACTAGCTTGAAAAAGAGGTCAATGCTTGTGTAAAAGCCTTTTTCAGGTGTGCTGCTCTGATACCATGTTGAATTTTTAAATGGTTAGCTCAAGCATGTAGTTTCTTTTCAATTTAGCATGAACTTGAACCATAAACAATGCAACAATATAATAGTTGCAGTAACCAAGATCACAAGAACAATAACCATGCACAAGACACAGGAAGTTATCCTGGGAAAACCCTGCTCAATCAAGGGAAAAACACAACAATCCTTTGCTATAGAGTCAAGAGAAGATTGTCCTCACACCATAAACCCTAGTGCACACAAGAGGGTGCTCTATGACCAAGAAAGCTAGCGCCTAAGAGAAGTGTGCACTTCAGCCATACAAGTATGCTTGAGAGAATGATACAATGAAGAATGAGAGTTATCCACAATGGGGATCTACTCTCTTATAAATACAAGACCTAACTCATCTAATACAAATTAGGGTTTTACTAAGGTCTTACTCTTTAGACAATTTAGCAAGGGATCTCACACATCCTTTAGTGTTATGCCACTACAGACACTTCCACTTGTGCTCAACCATAGGGACGTCACTCTCAACAGATCATCTCAACTAAATCCATAGGAGTACGAATTGGAGAGCCATCTCAAGTCAACTCAACTAAGTCCATAAGAGTTCGATAAGAGACCATCTCAAGTCATCTCAACTCAGTCCAGAGGAGCACGACATGAGACCAACACAAGTCATCTCAACTCAGTCCAGAGGAGTACGACTAGCCTATCACATAGGCGTTCTCACACAGATCATCTCAACTCAATCCAGAGGAGAACGATTTGGAGAATGTCTCTTGACGCTGCAATCATCAACAATGCATGCATGCAACATGCAACAAAAACTTGACAACTTTGAATTTGACCTAAACATGCAATTTTGACTCTTACAACTAGACTCTTTACATGGCAATTCAAATTTCTTCATGGTGGATGGTGTTACACGTGCCAACACACTAGATCAATACATTTACATCATTTGCAATATTAGGAAGATTGTTTGTTTCTAGCTCATAGGAATTTTGTTTTCAACCTAACTTTTGCTAGATGCCTTGACTTTTGCTCATGGCTCACAAGGCTTGACTAGGCTCACAGAGGTTGTATGTTCCCCCTGACTTTTGCACTAGTCTGTCTATGCTCACAGAGGTTGTACGTTCCCCCTGACTTTTGCATTAGACTTACATCTTGAATTTTGTCTTAGACTTACAACTTACAAGGCTTCTACCTTTGCCTTGGCTTGACTCACAAGATCATATAGCATCTCGCTCGTCTCGACTTTTGGTTTGACTCACAGAGGTTGTACGTTCCCCTTGGCTTTTGTCAATACCTCACAAGACTGGTTGATTATCCAAATCACCCTGGCTAGCCTCAGGGTGGCCCATATGGCCTCTCATTGGAGAATGACTGTCGATGTTGCCAAATTTAACATTCCCTCTCAACGAGGGAGTCATTCTCAGCCACACCAAGTTTGCCTCTCAGCTGCGCAAACTGTCTTAATTGGAATGGCTTGGTCAGGATAACAACTACCCGCTCGCTCGTGGCTATTTACTGTAGCTTTACAGTTTTTCTCCGGACCAATTCTCGAATGTAGTGGTACTTCATGTCAATATGTTTTGACCTGTCGTGAAATATCGAGTTCTCTGTCAATTTTATGCAACTTTGATTATCACAGTGAACCACTGTTGTCTCAAGCTTGTCACCAAACAACCTAGAAACCAATTTTTTGAGCTATGCTGCTTCCTTGCTAGCATCACTTGCTGGAATGTACTCGGTCTCTGTTGTACTCTGTGCAATGGATCCCTGTTTCCTGCTTGACCAAGAGATCATAGCGGATCCTAAACTGAAGCAGTATCCGGAAGTACTCTTCCGGTCCACTAGGCTTCCTTCCCAGTCAACATCTGCATACCCATGCAAAAATAGACCACTATTGGATATATATCTCAGACCATAGGTAATGGTCCCTCTAAGATATCTCAGGATGTGCTTTGCTGCCACCCAGTGTCTTTGTCTCGGTTCAACCATGAACTGACTCATTGCAATCACTGCATAGCATATATCTGGCCTGGTATGGATCATATACATCAATGATCCAATCAGCTGCCTATACATGGTGGGATCCACCAAATCTGAACCTGTATCAGAATCATGTAACTTCCTCAGGTTGGTAATCATTGTAGACATGGATTTACAATCCATCATACCAAACCTCTTTAACACATTCACCGTGTATTTTCCTTGCACCAAAAATATCTCGCCCTATCTTTACCACACTTCCAATCCTAGGAAGTAATGCATCAAGCCTAAGTTTTTCATCTCAAATTTAGAGATTAGCTCCCTCTTACACCAGGCTATTAGCCCTTCATCTCCTGTCAGAAAGAGATCATCAACATACATGATTAATATAACAGGCTGCTTCCCTCTTACCTTAAAGTACAAATTCACATCAACATCACTTTTCTGAAAACCCAGGCTTTTAAGAAAGCCATCGATCTTGTCATACCAAACATTGGGAGCCTGCTTAAGACCATACAAGGCCTTCCTTAGCTTGCATACATGAGTGCCTTTGTTATGCAGAACAAACCCATCTCATTGTTCCACAAAGACCTCATGTTCAATCTTTCCATTCAAGAATGTTGTTTTTACATTCATCTGATGTAACTTCCAACCAAGAACTGAAGCTAATGCAATAATAACTTGAATGGAGGTATATTTGGTTACAGGGGCAAAAGTTTCATCGTAGTCAATTCCTTCTTTCTGAGTGAAGCCTCTGGCTACAAATCTTGCTTTGAACTTTTCGACACTCCCATTGTCTGCATGTTTGATCTTATAGATCCATTTGGAAGAGACCACTGATTTGTTCTTTGTCCTCGACACAATGTCCCAGACATTGTTCTTTAGAATAGACTTGTATTCCTCAAGCATGGCATCCTTCCATACTTGTAATTTATCTGCTTCTTCAAATGAAGAAGGTTCAACATCACTGATGCTGCTCACATAGCCTCCAAACCTGTGAGGCCTCTTACTTTCCTTGAAAGTTCCTTTGGGAGCAACTATCTTTTCTGCTTCCTGCACTGTTTCTTTAAGCCATCTTGGCTTCCTTTTGGTTGGAGGTTCGTCAAGAGTTCTTTCCAACTCTTCAGCAGGTTCTAGGCGCTCATCACTTGGCCCTTCATGAGGTTCCTCCCTCTGAACATTTGACTCTTCACTTTCAGAAGAGGGTGAAGCTGGCTGAATTGCTTTTGAATCCTGTTGAAGTCCTCTGGATTTCTTGAATGCGGCTTCCTCATGGAAAGTCACATCCCTATTTATCTCTATCTGCCTCTGACCTGGTACATAAATCCGGTAAGCCTTGGAGTTCTCATTGTACCCCCCAAAAAACCCCTTTCTTGCCTGAGGGTTCCATCTTTATCCTCTTCTCCTTAGGGACACGAATATATATAGGAGTCAGGACATCCATTGAGTGAAGGAGATGACATGGGACCACATACATCAGAATGAACTAGATCTAAGATGCCTTGAGCTCTGTTGTCACTGCTAGGAAATGCTTTCTTTATATTTTTACCTAGCATGCATCCTTTACAAATTTCATTTTTACTAAGAGAAATAGAGGGCATGCCACATACCATATTTTGCAGATCCGGAAGTGCTTTGTAATGAAGATGTCCAAGTCTTCTGTGCCACAACTTGCTAGAGCTAGTCGCATCACGAGCTAATGCCTTAACTGACTATTCGGTCACAACATATAGTCCTCCTTTGCGAGTCCCAATAGGTTATGTTGTACTCACGTGGCTACCTTTAGCCCACAAAAGTGCCTTCCTATCCTTGAAGATCACCCAATATCCCTTGTCCTCAATGGTTGCAACTGATAGTAGGTTCTTCCCAAGACCTGGAACATATAATACTTCATCAACATGAAGCATAGCCCCAGATTCCAATCTGAAGGAGATAGAGCTTACTCCTTCTATCTTGTAACATTTCTCATCCCCAAGCTCAACCTGCTCTGCAAAAGATTTTGTCTTGAAATCTGAGAGGATCTCCCTGTACCTTGTGATGTGCTTTGATACACCACTGTCTACTATCCAAGTTTTCGACCCTGTGATAACTGTATTGGATAAAGCAGAAACCATGCAATATTCTTTCCTATTTTCTCTTTCGTTAGAAGGACTTTTCTGATTTCTTTTGGATTCATCATCCTCAACAGTTGAGGCATGGTGTTTCCCTTTCCTTGGATTTTTCTTCCTATACCAGCAGTCTTTAGCAAAATGAACCAACTTATTACAACTAAAGCATTTAATCTTAGATGCATGAATACTCTTGCCTTTGAACATACCTTTGGTGTTTGACTTCCTCTGAGAGCCTTTCTGGAAAGTGACTTTTTTCTTTCTCTTGAACCTTGATGCTAATGCCGAATGCTCTTCTTTGGTTGGCTCGCTCCTGGTAGCAATGCGACTCTCCTCTTGGAGGCAATCATGCCATAACCTCTCAAACGGGGGTTGAATCTCTCTCCCACTCACACTAGATAAGAAAGTCTCCCATGAAGAAGGAAGACCATCAAATATGGCCTGCACTAAGTCATCATCATCCATTGTGACACTTATGACCAAAAGCTGATCTCTGATCTGGGCTATCCTGGAACAGAAAGATGCTACTGATTCACCTTTCTCCATCTTCAAATACTTAAGCTTGTGCTTAAGTGTCCTCTTCTGACTTGGTGCCTGTTTCTCATACAAATTTACCAATGTATCCATACAGTCCTTGGCAGTCATTAAGTCATTAATGAAGTCCGTGCTGACATTATACTATCTTTGATCGAGTCAAAGATGATTTGCTTGGCCTTGGCTTGATTCTTCCTGAAGGTTGCTCTTCCTGCATACGTGGTGGGTTCCTCCACCATTGTGGTCACATACTGCTCAAGTTCATGCTCTTGTAAGATATTCGTTATCCGAAGCTTCCACACATTGAAGTTGAAAGCTCCTTCGAGCCTATCCTCGGCCCTGACTGAAATGGAGGATGCCATACTTGATCAAGCTTGCTTGGATATGTGTGTACCCTGCTGTTGCACTTCAACAAGCTTATCACACCCTAAGCTCTGATACCATGTTAAATTATGAGCTTGATTCAATACTGTAAGTTTCTTTTACTTTTGACTGTACTTTTAACTTAGATTCTTAATGCATAATCAAAACTGAACTGTAAAAACCATAGAGAATAACCAACATGCATTTTCACACCATACGTATCCTGGGGAAACCCTATAAAGGAAAAAAGAAAAATATAAGGAGAAGGTAAGATACATGTTGTGGTGCATTTTGGACTACTCATCTATATTTGACCTTTTCATGGGTATGTCTTCTAAGTCGTCTAGATTGGTTTCTAGTAGCTTTTCTTTGAGGTGCGTCATTCTTGAGACTCCATTGGCCATGTCCTCTACATGGCCCTCTTGTATGCCGTCTCCTAATTGTTATTCTCTATTTTTGCTCCCTTCCTGATGTGGTTGTATGGTTCACAATGCAATAGGAAAAGTTGCTCAATCTTCACCTTTCTCTTTTTGCACACTTGAGATGTGCTCCTTTCCCATTCATGTTATCTTTTTGGGTTACTCCAAAAGTGCTTCTACCTAGCCATCTTAGTCCCTTGGTGACTCTTAATGGACATATGGATGGCTCAGCGTGAGTGGATGCTTGACCTTGGATAGAGTGCTAGCATAATGTACTTACCTAGGAGGTTGTTATCCCATGTGGCATGATGACTAATCCATTGGGTGCACACAATGGGGGAGTTGATTGATTGATGGGAAGAGTTACCTACCTAGGAGGATGAGTGCTAGGCACTTGGAGGAGGGCATTTGGCCCTAAGAGAATGGGACTATGTGACATACACCTTGGAGGTTGGATTCTTGACTTAAGGATGCTTGGGTTGAGGGGCATACTTCATGGAGGTTGGTTGTGGACCTCGACACATGTTGAGGAGAAGCATTGGAGCAACTACCTTGGCACACATGTTGAGGAGAAGCATTGGAGCAACTACCTTGGTACACATGTTGAAGAGAAGCATTGGAACAACTACCTTGGCACACATGTTGAGGAGTGTTGGGGACAAGAAGACATTTGGCACACAACTAGAGGAGGAGCACCTTGCACGAGGACACTTGGAGAGCGAATAACCATGGAAGAGGGAGCGTTGGGATAACAACTTGTTGGATAGCGCACCATCTTGGATGAGGGGCATTGGGCCCAAGGGGCATCATGCTTGGAGGGTGCACCACCTTGGGGTTGGATAAAATCCTAGTGAGACTTTTGTCATCCTTGTATTATAGAGTGCTCTATGTGGGGTTACCTTGTTGACTTTGGTCTAGAGTTACTTGTGTGGACCGAGTGCATGTTGTATGTCGACCTCTCACCTAATATATATTCTACCTTTGTAATTGTCTTGGAGAAGTCTTGTTGGGAGCAAGACCTAGGGTTTTTAATGTAAACCCTAGAGGAAACATCAATATGAATTAGGGATGAGCTTGGGTCTTGTCACTTTTGTGATGCAAGAGAAGAAGACCAAGGGTTTGTGTGATGTAAACCCTAGAGAAAGTACATGGAGTGTTAGAGGAGTATGAGACTCTTGGAGCTTAGTGTGATGCTTAGCTTGAAGAAGACTTGGAACTTATGTTGATGTACTCTTGATATTCCATTGTAACATTGTCTAGTGGTCTTGGTGCTTTGTGTGATGCAAGAGAAGACGACCTAGGATTTGTGGGATGCAAACCCTAGTATGGACAAGAAGCATGGTGGAAGAGAATTCATGAGATCATTGTATCTTGTTGGTGAACATGGATTGAGTCTTTGTAGTTGTGTTGATGCAAGGGACAAAGGTGCTAGGGTTTGTGAGAGGCAAAACCTAGAGAGGACTTGAAGTGCTAGGGTTGATGTCCTTGTTTGAGATGGACCTAGGGTTTGTGGCAAAGAAACCTAGAAACCCTAGAGGAGGTTTGGAGTGCTTGTGTGAGACAAGCTTGGAGAAAGTTCAAGGGTGTACTTGTTGGTGTTGATTCTAGCTTATTGTTGAGCCTTTGGAGTGACTAGGAGTAGCTTGGTGTGATGCCTTACTAGGCTATATTGATACAGTTTGTTGTTGATGGTAGATTCCCTATCTGGGTTTCGATGCATTGGAGAGTCCTTGCTTGTGATAAGGTTGAAGGACAATCTTGTACCAGCTTGTGATAAGCTGTTGGTATGTACTTGTAACTTCATTTGTTGTATATATGAAGTGTACTTTGTTGTCCAAATTTCTTGTGCTTGCATATCTGATTTTCAGCTTTTATGTTCTCAACGTTCATGGTGATTGAGTAGTTTCTAGTGCTGATTATGTTTGCTCATTTAACATAACAGTGAGCAGATTTTGTTGAGTGATTTGACAAGTAAATAGAAGCTAAGGGTGCAGATTTGTGGCTGTAACAATTCTGCTGGTTATAAGTTTTTTCCAAATCTGTTTATGTTGGGGATTGTGCCTTAGGAATGAGAACATAGTTCCCTTGAAGCACATTTGATCAATGTTTATTTTCTTGGGTTGCCTTATGGTTGGATGGAAGTGAAATATATACTGTTGTAATTTATATTTTAGATTCAGCCATAAGGCTGAAAGTTCACAGGAAATAGATTTGAGAAACCTCAAGTAAATGAGGTGAAATTTTTGAATTTGCATTAAGCACAGATTCTTGAAATTTCAACAATTCTTCCTTGGGTTCTTCCCATCTGTTTTTGTTTCACACCTTAATCTATGTGAGACTTGAGTTTGTTCATATTTGTATTTCTCCACAACTCTCGCCACAAACCTTGCTTTGTATTTTTCCACACTATCATATGCCGCATGATTGATCTTATAGATCCACTTTGAATTGACCACAAATTTCTGTTCCAGTCTCGACACTATATCCCATACATCATTCTTCATGATGGAGGAATTCTCCTCCATCATGGCATCCTGCCACACCTGTCGCTCTAAAGCCTCTTCAAAGCTAGAAGGCTCAAAATCAATAATGTCGCACATGAGTGCCATATAAATGGAATACTTTTGCGATGGTCTTCTCTCCCTGAAAGTCTTCTTAGGAGCCTCCACATGCTCCTGAGCATCTTTCAAGGTCTGTTGAAGCCATCTTGGCTTCTTCTTTCCTGAAGTGGCAATAACCTCCTGTGTGGAAGGAGCCTCCTGCTCCTTTTGATTTGAAGACCGAGGACCTGTAACCTATGATGTAGATTTCTCCTCAACCTTCGGAGCCTCTTGCTCCTCTGTCTCTGCTAGAGGTGAATCATGTGACCTCCTAAAGGCCCTATCCTCCTCGAACTTCACATCTTGTCTCACAATTGTTTTCTTCAGTGCAGGAATATAGATCCAATAGGCCTTTGAAGTCTCATTGTACCCAACAAGTATGCCTTTCTTCGCAGTGGGCTCCAGCTTCGTCCTCTTCTCTGAAGGGACATGAGAATATGTAAGGCACCCAAAAATGCGAAAGTCCCCATTCTCAGGCTTCCTTCCCGTGAAAGCCTCCTCAAGAGTTTTTCTCCCCAACACCTTATGAGGACTCTTGTTCTGTGTGTAGACTGCTATATTGCATGCCTTTGCCCAAAGGAACATAGGTAGACGCTGGTCATGTAGCATAGCCTTTGCAGCTCCGATGATGGCCCTGTTCATTCTTTTTGCAACCCCATTCTGTCGTGGGTTGTATGGAACTATTAGCTCCCTCTTGATTCCTGCTTGTGTATAGAAGCTCTTGAAATCATTGGAGGTATACTCGCCCCCATTGTCAGATCTCAATACCTTAATCTTTCTTCTTGTTTGATTTTCCACAAGAGCCTTAAACTCTTGAAATCGATTGAAGACCTCATCCTTGGTCTTCATGAAATAGATCCAGGTCTTCATGGAGAAATCATCTATAAACGTAACATAGTAACGATATCCACTCAAGGACACAACTGACATTGGCCCACACACATCTGAATGTATCAGATCCCAAGATCCCCTTGGACCCGCTGTCACTGCCTGGAAATTCAGCTTTGGAATACTTCCCAAGTGCACATCCCTTGCACACACCTTGATGCTCCACAGTGAACTTTGGTAAACCTGTCACAATCTTCTTCAACACATTAAAAGCCCCATGGTGCAAGTGTGCCATCCTCTTGTGCCATAACTTACACAGGTCACTGCTACTGCTGTGAATCAATGTCTGAATTGGCTGAAACATGAGCCTGTATAGCTTCCCCTGCCTGATCCCAATCACTTTAGTTGTCCTGGAACTGGATCCTCTAGGATGGATGAGTACTTTTCCATCTCGAAAAGCAACCTCATACCCTCTATCCTCTATAGCTGAAATTGAGATCAGGTTCTTTTCCAACCTAGGAACATAGAACACCTTTGTCACTTTCATCGGCTGTTGAGACTCCCTCTGAAATGATACTGTTCCTTGGCCAACTATTTTGACCTTGGAATCATCACCATGCTCGATATCAAGATCTAAATCACTCTCTGATAGATCTGTGAAGTACTGTCGTAATCTTGTCATATGACTGGAAGCACCACTATCAATGTACCACACACTGGTGGATATTGAATTCAAAGAGAGGTATATCACTAATGGGAACTCCTTTTCAAACTTGGCGAAAAACTCATCCACCTTTGCTGAATCTGCAACCTGCGACTTCTTCTTATTTGGACATTGACTTGCATAGTGCCCTAGCTTGTGACATGCAAAGCACTTGACTTTGCTCATGTCTCTCTTCTTCTCACCCTTTGATGTAGCCCCACCAATGGAGCTTTTCTTGTCTCTGCCTTTTCCTTTTCCTGTAAGAGCAACATTCTCCTCATCATCACCTTGCTGTTGTCTTGCATGGTTAGATCCCAATCTCATCTCCTCCTGCATGAAATCATCCCATAATCTTTCCCAGCTGGGAAGATTCTCTCTAGCAACAATTCCATAGACGAAGGCATCCCATGGTTTAGAAAAACTTTTCAATGTTGTTCTAACCAATTCTTGATCCTCAACCTTTTCCCCAACAACCAATTCATCACGGATTTGTGTGATTTTAGTGAGATAAGATGTAACTGTATCAGATCTGGACATCTTCATGCTATGAAGCTTCTCTCTTAACACCATTTTCCTATTTTGGTTGTCACTTTGATAAAGCTTTGTCAAGGATTCCCACATCTCGTAGCCATTCTTCTTTCCGGTCACATGAGGGACGATATGATTGTTGGGTATGTGTTATATTCTTTGCATGTGTGTGTGTGTGGGTGCGTCAGATACGACAACTGCGTTTGACAATCCGTATTAACAACACATGCACAACGGAAAATAAAAACCAATCACACAAATTGACACAGAATTTTGGGTAAATACCTCTGGAAAAACCCGAAGGGAAAACCAACAAATGAGAGATTTTATTGATTCGGTCCATAGAAAAGAATTCTGGAAAATTTATTACAGCAATTAATGAACCTGTACTTAGCACATAAATCTGGAAAATTGTGCCACATAAATCTGCACAGGAATTCGTGCCAAACAGCACTGTGCCCTGCCTCGATTTGCATGCAGATCAAGGCTGGAACTGCGCCCAGCCTGCCTCGATTTGTGTGCTGGTCTGGCTGTACCGATCTCTGCGATTTGGATGCCTTGGGAAATGCACCCTTGCCATCCCTGTGATTTTCTCTTAGATGTTCTCTTTTCCTCTTCTCTTCAGCTCTCTCAATCTTCTCTTCATTTGTCTCAATGGGTTGAATTTTTCTCTCTTAGGCTTCTTTTATCATAATATCTCCAACCTTGTAATCTTCACCCCGACCTACGGACGAGATTGATTTAGATCAACGGTCACGATATAATCTAAAGTTCACTTTAATTTACTTTATGAACTTTAGCGAAGCCAACATTAATTAATAATTAATTAATGCGCTTTTGATAAAATTCACTTTATAAAAATAAAGTAAGCTTGAGAAAGTTGTTTGATGACTTCTGCATGCTTCGACTCTGAGTGAATGCTGAAGCACTTGTCCAAGCTACAATAATTTAACATCAAATTGATAATGGAAAGGGGCTTCCCTAATTTGTTTGCAAACTTGTATTAAGAACATAAGAGATTAAGAGGTTAAGGGATACCCCCTCAAATCTCCCATTTGTGTTTAAGGAAACAAAATTCCAATAGTTGTTTGCAATATCCAGTGTTGTTTGTTAATGGTCGATGTTTTGGATCCAAAACAGGATCCATCTTCAGGACATAAAGCCAAGGAGATGATGAGAGAAAGAGCAGCGTATAAATATAAAAAAATGATGAGTAAAAACAAGGACGTCACAAAAAATATAAAAACCTAAAAATATATAAATGAAATAAGAATGAAAGCAATAATTTAGTTATAATAATAATAGTTTATAATAGTAATAATAATGCAATTAGTAGTACTAAGGCTAGAACAAAGGAAACTGGTATTACTAAAAACTCTAGAATTCTTTTATAATATTATTAATAAACCCTAAATTATATTTAACATTAAGGCCTATACTGGTTATTAATCATAATTAATAGAAGTACTAGATATTAATTACAAAGTAATAAAAATTAATTTAATTATAATAATAAATATATTAATACTACATACTAATACTAGAAACGGGCTATAATACTAATACTAAAACCAAGGGGTAGTACTAAAGCACGAGCAAATAATACTACAATAGCTAAATAACCCTAAAATAATATCATTATATTATAAGAATTAATAATAATAGTGCTAGATATTAATTATCAAGGATTATTAGTAAAGAATAAGAATACTAGAAAATAAGATAATAAATAAATTTCAAGGAAGAAGAACAAATATTATGGGGAAATGGAAGAAGAACAGAAAAATAAGAAAGCAAGTAGAACAAACAAAAATGAGGAAAGAACAAACAAACAATCAAGAGGCCCAAGAACAGAAACAGAAAACCAGAGGAAACCAAAAAAATACCAAGAAACCAAAGAAGTTTTCTCCTTTTCTTATTAGCTAGAAGTCTATGCTTGGCCACAAGTCACTCCTCTGGCACTAATAGTGTATGCAGTACAACTCCCTTCACAAAATCTTATTCCCTTGTGATCTTGTCTTCCCTGATAAATGTCAAAAAGGTTCGACAAGACTAGACCACTCTCACAGGTTATTGTGGTGTTGGCATGCCCATGTGCAAGCTTATTACAATTACTAGTCTTTAGTTTAGCCATCTCTTTTACTTCACTAAATCTATATCTTCAAGCTTGTAATCTATGCTTGCAGTTATTAAACATGTTTTGCAGCTTTTTCATGAATATGATTAGAAGAATTGCCACGATAATAGTTTAAATTTTTGAAGCAGATGTAAATTCTTGTTTTATCTTTGGCTAACATTAAAAAGCTTCATGGTTCTATATTTTTCATGTTGGAGGTGTTAATACTTCTTGCTATTTAAAACTATGGCATTGGTTTAAATCACATGGCTGGTGTTTTACTTAAGTCCAATTAGACTTTAATCTATAGCATCAACCAGACTCAAAGAAGGCTTTGATGTTTTCCTTGCAGTTGGAACACAACATATGACGATTTGCTTGCAACCAACCAGCCTTTTCCACAACCTGTTCCATTACCTGTGAGTCTTCTCTGCAAATCTCATCTGTTTTTTTTTCTTCATAACAGTGACTTCTATTATTGCATGGCAATTCTGATCCTTTGTATAATACCCCAACATTAAAGGTTGAATCTACTCTATACAAATAACTATATGCTTAGAGTAAGTTGGTATATTACTTGGACTTGCATAATTGGACTTTACTGGAACACATTGCAGGAGATGATTGACTTTCTTGTGGATGTATGGCACGAAGAAGGGCTTTATGAGTAAAGGTGATCCCATGAAGAGTGATGGAAGGATCAGAATTTCTTAGAAGTAAAAGGTGTCACTTGTGTTGTGATTTATGGAAGCATTAGAAGTTCTTAGCACTGCAAGGTTACATTTCTATTGCGATTTAACAGTTTAAGTTCATGTGCATTTTATGCATGTTGAGTTTCCAGCAATCTTATCAATAGAAACTCTGTTGTATTCAAACTTATAGAGGTATTGCATTTTTGACATTAATGTATGTTTGAAAGTAAAAACTCTTGTCAGAATCATCTTTATTTTTCTGTTTTCTTCTTTGTAAAGGAGAAGAAAGATTTCATGAACTTAGATTTGACTGAAGCACAGATGTATGACCACCTTAGATCATGAATCTACTTAAATTACCTGGCACAATTTCAGCAATAAGCCTTCAATTCCTTTTTCAGCTACGATGCCAGGAGTGCGGGGTGTCTTTTTCATCAAAATCACCCAGCACTTGCACCTGGCCTCCACTGCAAATCCACTATTTGGTCAATCATCTGGCTCAATGGCCAAAGAGGTGTAGCAATGGACAACTCTTACAGATTCTGGGGTCTATCTAAATCCAAGCATCATCTGTATGCTTTTCTTACCTAGTCTTTCCACTTTTCTTTTTTCCCTAGATGAAGAAGAATCCTTAGTAATTTCTTCTTTACCATTCTTGTAAAGCAATCTTCTGTCTATTCAGATTCGTTTTAAGGGTGTTCATCTAATATTACCAATTCCTTCCTGGCTATTGTCACTTGCCAGAGTTGTCTTATGATTATTTATGTACATGTTTCTTTATATCAAGCTTTTGCACGCCCTTCCAATTCTGTTCCAAAGCAACTATGTATTTGAGGGATCAAGCTAATAACATCTCAGGTCACTAAATGAATAATATTTATATGATTGATGGCTGAGATCTTTATAGGGGTCCTTGTGTAATGTAAGATGACATTATGCCAGTTATGAAGTTCTGTTATTAATGCATGAGGACCCAGCCATTTGGTTAGGACTGATTATAAATTTACGTTCAAATATGCTAAGAAAATCATTATGAGTAGGTCAATAAATTTGTGCTTTTAACCAGGTCGTTAGTACTGCTTATCAGTTTAGGAGATTATCCTCATTTCATTGCTAGGTTAGCAATGTTGTATTATCTATCCCAATACATTCCTTTGACTAATATGTAAGAGGATTGTTATGATGTCGAACCAGCCCTGCATGAAGCTTATTTTGTAGTCAAAATATTCAGCGGTCGTTGTCTATACGTTCTTGGCATTAGCATTATCCTTCATTTTTGTAATTTTATTCCTTCAATTAATGTGCATGCGTGCAATATTAATTATGCGTTAAGGCATCAGTGGCAATGACCAAAATTGAGTCATTAATTCTTTTTAAAGATTAATTCCGCCTCTAATAATAGAGTATTGATGGCTATTGTGCTTAGCTTGCCTTCTTTTATACCACAGAGAAGATGTTTGTTCATCTAATTGCATTCTTCAACGGATCTATAGTTAAGGTATTATCCTTCATTATTCTAAAACCGATTAGTGTTATCCTTCATTTTGGTAATTTTATTCTTTCAATTAATGTGCATGAGTGCAATATTAATAATGCAAGTGTTAAGTCATCAATGGAAAAATGACCAAAACCGACTCATAATTAATTCTTTTTAAACTTAATTCCCCATCTAATACAGAACATCGATAGTTAGTGTGCTTAGCTGGTCTTTATTTATACGACGAAGAAGATATTTGTTCATCTAATTGCGTTCTTCAACGATCAATAGTTCAATTGCCGGCTATATTGATAGCTATTGTGCTTTGCTTGGCTTTGTTTATACCATGGAGAAGATATTTGTGCATATAATCATTGTTGTTTACTCGTGAAGAGTCGGTCGCATTAATGCAACCTATCAACCACTTATTGCTAATTGTTGATGTTATATGCTTAATTATGAATGAGCTATGAACCATTTTTTAGTAATTATGGTTGTATGTAAAATCAGTATTTATCTTTGTTTGTGTTCGTTTGTTTCTTTTTGTAAAAGTTTAATATCAGCAAGTTTGTGTACATCCATACGTGTGTTCTTGGTGATTTGCACTTAGGACCAAGGAAGCTCTCAAAAGGACACATTAGGTCAATAGGAGAAGAGTAGTTAATGGAGAATTGCCAAGGAGGTGCACTTCAAAGTAGGCCGTAGTTGGGAGATTCTGATCCACAAAAAAACCTAACGTGGAGCTGGTAACAAGTGTGTGAGGTTTGTTAGCAAGATGCTTGGATAATTCAGTCAAATGCATCGTATGCATATTGTGGAAAGAACCTATGAAGAAATGTCTTGATCTATAAGACTCATGGTTAGTTTGGTTGGTTGTATAGGCAATCTTGTAGATGACAGGTACACAGTAAGGATGTTTTCAGTCATGGATTTGGAGCGTTGATGTTGGTTAGTCAATGCAATTTGTGATGATGTGATATAAGCAGTTGCATGTGTGTGCGTTGAGTTGAAGTACCCATTTAGTTGAGAGGAGGATGGTGAGGGGACATTAGTCACAATGACTCGTAAGAAGAAGGCTAAACATTCTCCACTTTTCACCTTTTCAGATTTGCCATTATCAAAATCTGACTAGGCAATCTTTGCCAAATTTGAGATTTTTAGGATTTGGATTGATGAGATTGCCATTTTTAATGTAGAAATGGTCTTTGTAGGCTAAAGGGGCAATGGGCTCACATAATGACTAGGTCGATCTTAACCACCTGCGTATATAATAAATGTGTTGACTAGGTTGTCCATGAAACACACTAATACACAATAACAAAGTGAGGTCAGTGATTGTTGTATGTGAAGATAACAACATCAATTCAACATTCTCCCTTACTCTAAGCAAGAGGCCATGGAGTGCCAAAATAGAAATAGGAGAGTGGGTTTATAGAGACCCAACAAAAAAGTAGGATCAATCGTAGTCATAAATAGGGGTGGGTTTATGTGAATACCCAACTTGATAAAGGTTAGTTGTATCCAAAATACAAACGATAGCAAGTCTATGAATACCCAACTTGATACACATGGGAGTGGGTTTATGAGCACCCAACTTGATACAAGGTTCACCAAGGCCGAAATACAAAAGAGAGTGGGCTTATGTATACCCAACTTGAATACATCAGAGAGAGCTTACTTGCAACTAAGAAAGCTCCATTACACTCTATATGGATGCCAAACCCAAATACCTTGAGAGCTTGAATACATCTAGGAGAGCTCAAATACAATAGTGAGTGGGTGTTTTCACCTTGGCTCGAGTATAGGTTGGATTTGGACAAGATACAAAGGTGAGTGTGTTTATGGATACATAAGACAAAATATGGTGGACCCAATTCATAACATCTCTCTTTAATCTAAACAAGGAGCCTCGAAGAGAGGATATTACATTATAATTTCCCCCATGTTGAATATGGGCCGTATGGTGAAGATATAACCTCCTTTGAAGACCTTATCTCCCACTCCAACACATTTCCACAACTTGGTAGAGGTATAGAAGGAACCCATTGAAGTTGTCATTGAAAATAAAGTTTTCGAAAATAGTACATAAAAAAAGGACCAACATCATAATGTGGAAAGAAGAGATCTATTGAAGTCATTTGTAAAACCATCTAAAAAATTAGTAGGATAGATCTTATGAACTTGTGAGTATAAACTCCATCAAAGAAGGTGAGGAAGCGCTTTGCTTTCCCTAAAAGAAGGACCAACGTCATAATGTGGAAAGAAGAGACCCACTAGAATACACTAAGAATAATTGGTAGAATCATCTTAAAAAAAGCTGGATAGATCTTGCGTATTTGTGAGTATAAACTCCATTAAAGAAGGTGAGGAAGCACTTTGCTCTCCCTCGAAAACAATTGGCCATATCCCAAAAATGTTACTATGAATTAACTCCAACCGTTGAGAGTCATGCATTGCATCATAATAAACTGAAACATCCACTGTAAAATCACAAACTCTTGGAATATAAAGAACATCAACAAATGTGGTGGAGTTAACAAGGACTTCATAAAAAATAACACTTGTTCTTTCTATTACCCACATGAATAGAAGGATCATATAGACAATATCTCAGAAGATAGGTTTATGTACTTGATCAAAATATGTTGAAATGCAACATTGGTGGTATTATACGTTAAATATCAGGGGAACATATTTTTAACGAATACATCCATAAACCCTTGCTTCGAAGAATTGTTGTTAAGTGCTTTGCACAAATATCATAATCAACCCCATTTAACTGGGTAAATACATATGACAAGTCCATAGGTTCAATGAGAAGAGGCCTCTGTAGATTCTTCACAATTCATCTTTATAGACTTGAGTGAAAGAGAGGCACTAACTTCTTCCAATAAATCTGCAAAAGCGGTTGTGAACTGGCTACGAAAGAAGGGATAAAGAGTGATGAATTTAGGGTTTAAAACCTTGGTAAAACCCTAGGAAACTCTAGAAAAGAGGGATTAGCCAGTTGAAAGCCTTAAATTGTCCACTAAAAAATGTTGGAAATAAATTAGTGGGAAAAACCCCAAGATGGGGGCTACAACACTATACACAAGATCTCCATTAAGGTGCACAAAACAAGGTAAATATAATCTCAAACAAGGCGCTCTTCTCTAACCAATAACAACATGAGTAAACAATGCCAAAATCTCCTTTAAGTTGGGTAATCTTCAGTTGTAACCACTTATTAAAAAAGGGTACCAATAGAAACAAAAGGAAAATGCCCCCACTAACAACAAAATCATTGAAGGAGTTGCAGACCTAGTTGATACCATGTTGAAATTCATAAGAATGTCAAGGGATCGAATGGGACCAATTTGTAAACCCTAGCTTTTGCAATAAGCAAGGAGAAAATCAACACTAGGGCAACACAACATAAAACCCTAACAAGAATACCTTGGAGTTGATCCATAAGTGCGCTGGAGACAAGGGAATGCAACCCAAGAGCAAAAGACCAAACTATTTGATATGGTGTACATAGGCTAAGAATGAATCACTTGATATTAAAATAGGTAGGGAGGGCTATGGACCCACATAATAACTAGGTTGGTCTTAAACCACCTAGGTATAGGAGAAATGTGTGTTGACCCAATTCGATTTAAGGCACATCCTAAAAACACACTAATGTAACAAAGTAAGGTCAATCACGGTCCTGTGAGAAGATTACATAAGACATCTCAACATTTTTCGTTTGTTATTATTAACATTTCTTTTCTTGTGAATCTCACAATTTCTCTATTATCAATAACATATTACCATTCTTCTTGCACGTTATGTTGGTGACCTTTGTGCTACCAACAAGGCTAATAACATATTACCATTCTTCTTGCACGTTATGTTGGTGACCTTTGTGCTACCAACAAGGCTAAAAAGTTGTAAAAGTTTTGAGAATTTTTTTTGGAATATATTTTTTCCCTCAAACAATAAAAAAAAATTAAAAAATTGTATTTTTCATTCGTGGCAAAAGAAAGATAGCATTTGGAGAGATATTAATTCTCTTCTCATTTGTACAAAAACGTAGTACTATATAATTGATTGTTAGAATTGGCTTCAAACCAAAAATTTCCCTATATATTGTCTTTAGTGTATTTTTAAATAGATGTTTTTTCGGCATTTAATACATGTATTAGTTGTATGTTTTTAATATACATATATGAGTAGCATAAACAAGGAAGAGGTCCGAGTATTATCAATAAGAAATAATGTTTCTTTTCAAAACACCCAAGTAGAAACAAATCAAAATTCTAACTGGAAGTAGCCAAAATTAATGTTGTCTTAAGATTAGTTAGAGAAGTACTATTCCTCATATTGTCTTCAGATTAGTTAAAGAAGTATTATTCCTCATAAGAATTTGAGAGGTGTATAAGAGGATATGTTGAACTAGTGTTCTTGTAGATTAAGACCATCCTTGATTTTGATCCAAGTCCTTGAGCTTTCAACCAATATTAACCCTTCCTTGTGTCAATGTTTCATGGAAACATGCACAGGAGACCTAGCTAAAACAAGTACAAACAAATCTTATCAAGAAAAAGACGAGAGATTCAGTATGGAAGAATGAGAAAATCTATTCACACTACTCCAATGATGTAATCAATCATAATACAATGAATGAGTGATATACACTCATATAGGAAAGAACATTCCATAATTAAGAAAAAAACAAACAAACATTGATTTTTTTCTTAGGAATGCATGCATAATAGTGATGGTCTAAAATATACGTTTAAAATGGAACTAGCTCCAGTGAACTACCACTGAACTAGTGAGTCGAAAATATAAATATTTCCAACACCCCCTCTGAACATCACTATGGAGTAATAAAAAATAAGTCCCCGACAACTAGGCCATATTAGGTACTCATGTACAATGCAACTAATGAACACTGAATAAAAACGAGGAAAGAGGGAAAACCACATCGGAACAACCCCCCCCCCCTTCAAAAGACAATGCATCAAAAAGAAGAAAAGGTAGCTACCAGACAACTATTTTCTTCACTCCAAGACGATCATGATGTTAGATTTTCCTTGTTTATAGAGCATTAGTGTTACTTGTGTTCTTTTACTTCATTACCATTAACACATATATATATATCATGCACTGAGTAGTAGGAGCATACACAAGAGAAAAAAAACACGAGATTTATTCTGGGAAAAACCCAACAACCTTTCTTAGATAGATTCCATTCACAAAACAAGTCCAATCAGATAAACCCCAGCACAAAGGCTAGCTCAACCAGAAATACCACCATAGTTGCAACATTAGCACCGTACCAAGGTAGCGCACCTCCTCAAGGAGTAGCGCACAAGAAAGAGATACCAAAAGACTGAACAAGAAGAAACTGAGTCACTGCAGCATCTGCGTCACCTTCTCCAAACTTGTGCCTTGCTTCTATGTAGCTGAAAGAGTGTGAGTGAACAAATGAGCTAAGGTGCCTCCTTATTTATAGTCTTCATGTCCTTCTAGTTGGGTTGATTTCTCTTCTGGGAAGGTGTATTTTAATTATACTTTATTCTTTTGGGCCGACTTCTCTTCTAGGGTATTTCAACATTTGTCCAATGGATCTCTTGCTTCCAGAGTTTTCTCCGCATCTAAGAAAGGTCATCTAGGAGGGAAACATCCTCTCACAGCGACCAAAACATCAACACTCCCTCTTAGCTAGGGAGGAAAATTTCACGATGTATTCATCCAATAGTCCATTGAGTACTCTACAATTAGTTGGTAGCACACAACTGCCACAATGCCATACAACAGTGTTTATGATTATGCCACAATCAACTAGTGGCACACAACCACTACAATATGCCTTCAACCATAATCATAGTCTGCCACCTCCATGACTATGCAACAATTAGCTAGTAGCACACAACTACTACAATATTCCCTCAACCATAGTCAGAATTCGTATGACTATGCAACAATCAACTAGTAACACACAACTACAATGCCATCGACCATAGTCATACCTATGATTATGCAACAATCAACTAGTAACACAGTTACTACAATATGCCATCGGCCATAATCATAGTCGATGTCTTTATAACTATGCAACAATCAGCTAGTAGCACACAACTACTACAATGCCATCAACCATAGTTATAGTCTCATCCAGTAGCACAAAGCTACTCCCATAGTCCTCACGACTATGTGTGTGATGTTTCTTCTCTAATCAGTGTCGACAATGCATTACTCCCTTAGCCGCAAGACTGATCCAAGGAACCCTTTCCTAGAGGGGTTAGCCAACATGAGAAGAAAACAACACACCTCCCTCTCAACGAGAGTGGACATTTTGCATCATGCCAAGCTTGTCTCTGGAGCATCTCGAGTCTTTTTTCGCTCCTAGTCAAATCATCATGACTAATAGGAGAAAGACTGTGCCCGAGCCATTCACCACTAGCCAAATCAACATGGCTAATCCTGTGAGTGAATGCATCATTCTCCCTTAGTCAAATCAGCATGACCAATCTGGGAGAATGTCTGCCTGATGCTA